>JAYRBT010000005.1:226160-259772 GCA_036023395.1 Myiotriccus ornatus
CCAATCATGAGTTGTTATGTTTATGCTAAACCAATAGTGCATGTACATGTGTGTTACCCAGAAGTGTATATAAGTAGGAGCACTGTTGTAATAAAGGGGGCTGGTATCCCTGATCACCGTGTCGTCCTCCCGCCTCCGACCGACGACAACACCTCACCATGGTGTAAGTAGTAATAAGCTGATACGTATCACCATTGTGGATAGGTGTCAGAAGTGAAAAGCAAAATAAAACTCCCAATTATTCTCCAAATGGAAGGATAACCCCTTTTCCAGGGTAGAGTACATGAAAGATTCATTTCCTTCTCTATTCTGTCAAGCCATATTGCAGATTTATTTAATGCATTATGTGTGGTGCATTAGATTTCAGAACTCACAAAGGGGGTTACGAGCTATGTGAAAATTTAAGGTAAAAAATATGAGACTCCTATGAAGCCACTGGCAAAACTTAACACAATTTCACTCTTGGTCTTTCTCTTAAGTTGTTGCAAAGATTTTCATCTGGTAATTGTGCCTGTGGACCTGCTGGGACTCATGCTGCAAACACAACTCCTGCTTTTGCACTGAAGTTGATCTGCTCTCATTGGCACACATCAATGACAGCAGCGTCCCTACAGCAAATTATCTTCCGACCCTCACAAATATGATCTGTAAAACTTCTGTGGGGCACTTACATGCTTTCCAGCTCTCTAGGAAGATACTTGTTTGGGTTTTCTTTTGCGGAAAATATTATTTAAAATCCTTCAGTGCAGAACTGTTCTTCTAAGAGCCATCACAGCCTGGAGCTGAGCTGTGAGGTCTGAACCATGGAGCTGAGCTGAGTTTTGGGTGCCCTAGTCTGAGCCTTGGCTGCCCCAGAGCAGTCCCACAGGCTGCAGTGGTCAGGCACAAGGCTCTTGGCTTGCATCACAGCTGAGGCAAGAGCTGCAGCCTTGCAAACAAGGCTCTCCCCCAGAGACCATGGGTTTTGGCCTGAAAGGAACCTGTGCAGTGATGCAGGGATGTGAAGGAGACTCAGAGGGAAAGTGGGGGATGCCACCCCAGTGTGCCTGTTGGTCTCAAAGGCCGACAGAGCTAAGGACCATGTTTTGCCTTAGCAAAAGGATAATTTTTATCTCCAATCTTGCAGTCAATGCAGTTTAGGTTTTTCCCCCCCCGCTGCTGAAACACGCACATCACAAGACTGTTCTCATAGCTAGGACAGCAAGAACGGGCTTCTCCCTGCAGACATCGAGGGCTCAGTGCTCCTACTCAGATACCACCAAAGAGAGGGATGAGTGCCTGGTCCTGTGTGAGACCTCAGCTCTCAGAGGAGAGCAGTCAGAGCTGCTTTTAGCTGTAACAAACCAGCCAAGCAAATCAAGAAACACATGAACTTGTGACTACGGGGAAATACTTGGAATAAAAGGGACAAAAAAAGGAAGGAGATGAAGTGAGGAGGGAAAGTGACAAAGTACTCTTCGACAGCAGGTGTTGGGCTAAAATATATGGAGCATTCAGAAATGGAAATTCAGAAAAACCCAAACAAACAGATGCAGGAAAATGCTCATTTTCAGTGACTGCCGCCTTCAAGGACAATGACAGTTCGGCAATTGTGAGTTGTAGAGTTTTGTGTAAAACCTCTGAGATTATTTTCAGTTCACTGCTAATGAGATAAGACGTTGGTTACAGCAGTCTGTGGAGGTCCCTGTGTCTTTGAGCCTTCATGTTCTCTGAATATTTAGGTTAAAGACAGAAACTGACCTGTTCAAATCCCGATGTATGATGGGCTGTGTGAGATTGTGGAGGTACTCCATGCCTTTGGCCACATCTACAGCAATGATTAATTTAGACTGCAGATCAAGAGTTCTGTATTTTGAAAAAAAAAAAATTACTCAAACTTAATAAACAGTGAAAAATTATAACTTATTCTTAAATGTAAATCATGCAACCTTTAAAATTGTTTTACATACAAAATAAGGTTATATAATCTATGTAATGTAAATCTATATATTGTAAAATAATGACAATAACAATTTTGTGATTACTTGTCAGTTTCCCTCGTACACCAAATTACTTGAACCAAAGCTCAACATTTTCTAGTGTGTTCCTTTCTCTGTTGTCTTATACTGAAATGCATATTCACATCAGCATAGATTCCCTACCCTTCCAAATTCTATGCAGGAAGCCTGACTGGAGGATGAGGGGAATACCTCTTCTGCTCATGGAGCAGGGAAAAGAGCGATCCCCCGGAGATGTACTGGGTGACGATGGCAAACTGGCTGGGGTCATCCAGGCACGCTCCCACAAACTGGATGACACACGGATGGTTCAGTCGGCAGAGAATGGAAACCTCCCGGCAGAACATGTCCACGTCAGACTTGGAGCAGTAGGTGTTGGCTCGATAGCTTAGGATTGAAACGAGAGAAAACAGAAAGGCAAAAATATTACAAAATACCATAAAATATGGGCTTTCTTAATACTTCAAACTAGTCCATTGACCAAACAGGATGGAAAAGCCTGACAAGTGTACCGTTTGATTGCAACGATTTTGTTTCTGCATCGTCCCTTGTAGACTTTTCCAAAAGACCCTAAAATGATTAAAAATAAATAAGCACAAAGATGTTTGTTATGAACATCACACATTTCAAGAGGATTCTTTTCACTTCTGGTACCTGAGCCGATAATCTCATGGAACTCTATCTCGGAGAGCTGAAGGTGGAAGTGCGATGGTAAACCAGCGCGGAGGAGGAGAACGTCAGCCTTCTCTGCAAGAGAAACACTCATCCTGTCTACAAAACACGGGTCAGGGGAGGACAGAACATAAAAGCACTGAACTTCAGAACCCTCGCACTGAGAAAGATGATTTTCTGCTAGTCCTGTTCCCTTTCTTCCACACAGCAAATGCCAGTGACAGACAAATCCTTGCAATGCCACAGTTGCCTTGGCATTCCTGGCTTTAGCACCACATCAGCCATGAGCACTTTCCCTCATCCCCAAACTCTGCCTGTGCCATGGGATGGTTGCACAAAATTCCTTACATGGACAATCAGTTTCTTTTTTAATGTGCATCTGGTGCTGATTGCTGGGGAATGCTATTCCAGAGCTGACTCCTGGTGACATGAGGAACCTAAATTTAGTTGTCAAATATCTCTATCTTGTTGACTTTTTTGGTTTATTACTATAAAGTTTATCATAATATTTCTAAATGGAACATTTTGATGGTGCTGTGTATAGGATGTAAGGATTTGAATATATCCAGACTGAACATTTAAAGATGAAAATTGAAAGCACCACAAAAAAAAAAAAAGCAGGAAATATTTCAAAATACAAGTATTTAGCTGACTATTTTATCTGTGTTTGTTTCAGAGTAACATGAGATATTTTTGAACAGAATTTTTCTTGTAAAGATAATCCAGGCTTTTTATGGTGGGATTCAATATGGTATTTATTTGCATTCATGGATTAGTGGGTATTTCATTAGTGCTAATTCACATCACAGCCTTTTCTCAAAGAAATAAAAATACATTCTTTAAAATAAATGAAAATAACATAAATACAGGAATTGTCATTATTCTGAGTAACAAAGCTAAGTATAGTGCTTCATAAAATTATCCCAGGGAAATGGACCAACGAACAATGAACATTTCAGGAATAATGAATCTTGTCCAGGATATTCAGGTTGGCAAATGTGGTGGGTAAAAAGACCCCAAAAGTTCAAGTTTTCCCTCGCCATTGCAAATACCTTTTGTCATGCTTTTAATCTTCCCCAGAGGAGATGGCACTGACACGTAGGAACCATCTGAAATAAAGAACAGAGTGAAATTTATGGAATTCAACGACAACATAAGTGTCTGTGCTGATGAGTTAATGAGGCAGTGATGGCTGAAAGAATGAATAATAAAGGGTGAGAATTCACATAAACACACAAACACATCTGATGTGAGCTGGTTTGGGCTGGGATACAGTTAATTTTCTCCACAGTGAGGGGCACAGCAGATCCAGGTGTTGTATTGCTTTGTTGTTGTCCTTTTAATAATCAGCATTACAAAATCTCCCTGGGTGTGCTTATTGCTTGCCAAAATAATTTCCAATGCACACATAACTTTAGTCCACTAAAGATTTACATACACTTCAGCTATACTACACTTAAACCTGGAGCAGGCCAAACGATGCAGGGAGCAGGTTGATGCTGCTGCTGGCTGTAGATTCCTCCTGTTTCCATACCTGGAGCACTACATAACCCAGCTAAGCCCCCCCAAACTTCTCCGAGGCAGTGCTCCAACACACGGTCAAAGGTTTTGTTTAATTCCTCTTCCTGTCTTTTGTCATTTAGTCACCAATGCAAATGAGTCTTTTTGTAGCAAAAAGGGTAATTAATTCTTCCCAAGGGGGAATTAGATATCCAAAGATATTAAAAAGTATGAGAGGGGCTGAGTACAGAAAAAAAAAGTCAATAATCAAAGAAACATCAGGACTAAACAACACAAAGAGAACAGCTACACAAGGCATTCAGGATGAGGAAAGGTGTGAGCAATGGTTGACAGGGACTGGTCTTCAGCTCACAGCTTTGGGTTCCTCTTTCCAGGAGTAACATGAGCTGACAACTCCAATTTAGAGAATGGAAGACTTTTGACATAAAGGTACCTGGAAAATGGAGAGTTCCATAACACTGATTTCATTTGTGCCACACAGAACTGACCCAAAGCTACCTGACATGGGTGGATCATTTCCAGAGACTTCGTCATTCTCTGGATCAGGCCTTCGGTTAGAGAATAAAGTGATTGCTCAGCCCATACCTCCTCCAGGCTGGGAGTATTCATTGCAGGGGGATTCATCCTGGGGTCTCTTGTAATGCTTCAAGAGAGTCACAATGGCATCATGACCTAGGAAAGAAAGAGGAAATAAAAGGACTTGCAGGTAACTCAATATTCTTTTCTGTTTGTTTTTGTTTGTTTGTTTGTTTTTAATTGATTATTTATACAAAAACAAGGGATTTTACAAAAAAAATGTACAGCCTGCCTATAAAATATGCAAACAAAGACATGGTGGTGCTAATCTGAAACCTACTGTGATTCTTAACTGCAGAAATGTGAGAAATTCCTGCCAATAAAAATAAGCATGTTATTTTCATGAGTCCACCTACTCCTAAAATGTGAGATACGGCAAAGGAAAAACCTGCTGCAGAAATCCTGCAATGAAAGTTGACATTAGTCTTCAGCAGCCCTGACAAGGCAAACCAGTGCTTGAAAAATTTGTTTTGGAATCCTAACCCGGACAAATTTGTCACTTATTGCTGCAAACAACTGTTTCACCAGCACAGAAACACATCTCTCCTGAAGTTTGTGCAGGATTAAGCTGACATTTAACAGAGATCTGAGAAAAATCGAAGGGCTGAGGTTTATAACGCTTTGTGGAAGGACCTGGAGAGCAGGTGGTGAGAACTCTGTCTGCAGGCACTGAAGGGTTATTCTGCAAGGTTATCTCCTTCCCATGCTGCCCTCTCCTCGCTGCATGGCCCCTATGGATTTTGTAGCAGAAACTAGAAAACTGAAGTACCTTTCTCGTAAGCCCACATCAAACAGGTCTGCTCATCCTTTTCTCCACTGGACCTGCTGGGATCACAAGCTACCAGATTCATGTCAGCCCCGTTATCCAGCAGGAACTGCACAAGGCGAATGTGGCCATGGTAGCAAGCGCAGTGCAATCCTGGAACACCAGAGAAGTGTGGGGAGCACAGTTCTCATAACATGGCAATATGACTGCAGCAATAACTGTAAAGTACAGACTGATTTCCTCGATAAAGGAATATATTGTCAAAAAATACCTGAGGCAAGAGGTGGAAATTAAACATTAAGGCTACAAGAACCAACCTATTGCCTCTGCACGATGTGTCAGCATTTCCTCTGCCACCTGCAAACCACATTTAATGACTCTGCAGGTGGGAAAAGCAAGTAGAAACAAAGGCAGCTCTTTGTAGTAGGGACAGGGAGGTGTGCAGCCCTTCAGACACTATATCCCAGAAGCCTAGCTTCTTGCAGAGTAATTCCTAACACTACTTAGAAGCCTCACTAGGGGATGAACAGTTCAGACCAGGTTTTGTTACTAATGCACATGCTAACAAGCCTGACACATCCTTACTGAAGTCTTATCACTTTTATGCCTGCCTGTAAAAATATTTTAAAAAAGTTGTGCTCTGTCTGAAAGGTACTTGGATGCTGGTCATCCAGTTACCTTGGAATTACCCTGGAAATCCTGATGGTGTATGGCTTCCTGATACTTTAGTGCTGGTATATGCCCTCACACAATCAGGACGGTGATGTTACCTGTGTGCCCATCTCTTCCCTGGTGGTTGATGCTTACAACATTCTGGTCAAGAAGAAACTTGACAAGTTCTATGTTCTTTCCATAGGTGCAGGCGCTGCAGAAGTAAAGGGAGTGGTGAATGCTATAGCCCATAAAAGAAGTACTTTGGGTAGCCAAAAATTTACAAAAAATAACAGAGAGATAAAAATGCAGTAATAAAGGATCTTTAGAAATGTGCAAATGCACTATTAACCCACCAAAGCAAGTTCCTTTTTATTGTTTCAGAAACATTCTAATTATTGCTGAATAAATTAATTTTGCACAGCTGTGCAAACAGTCTGTGTTGCAAAGTGCCTCTTAAATAGCCCTTTACAAACTTCCAGCATCCTGACCAAACTGTGCTCTGCCACCTGCTCTCTCATTCAGAGTACTTGGCTCCAGCAGGCATACAGGTGGAACAGGGGCTGGGCTCAGTTCCCAGACTGGACAAGGAGGGAGACCATTGTCCATCCAGGTGTTGGTGAACCTGGTGCCTTTCCTACCTTCCTCGCCCTCACTTGTTCTCTCCTCATTCTGGTTCTGCCTCTCACTTCATGTCCTCTCCTGTATTTTATGAACTCACCCTCCCCCTTGAGCTGTCTGCTTGCTCTGTCCCTCACCTGGTAGCTGGTGAGACATTGGTAATTTTAGATGCCGTGTTGCAGGTGTGTGTTAGTGGAGCTCTATTGATAATGGCATTTGAACATCTCACCTGTGAAAAGCTGTTTCACTGAATATATTTTCTTTAGTGAGACTTTCTGTTCCTGAGAGCTGAATTATTTCCTTGACAACTTCAAACTTCCCATTGTAACAGGCACTAAAGAGGAAGCCAGTACAGAGTTGTTAGCAACACCAGTCTTCCCACGAGCCCCAAACCTGCCCAACAGCTGCTCCAGGGCACTCACAGGTGTAGGGGTGTGTCTCCATAGATATTCACCACGTGGGGCTGCACTTCGAAGCTGCTCTGCAGTAAGAACTTCACAATTTCATGGTGCCCAAATCGAGAGCAGAAGTGCAGAGGAACGTGATCTTCATTGTCCTGAGCATTCACTGCCAGTTGACACAGAAAGAGACCACAGAAAGGATTTTACACTTAACACAGTATATTTAGTAAAGCTTTATGTGTTGTCCCGATACATTTTGAAACCTCCTGCTAAAATATTTATGGACCTATTTGTTTAAAATTGAAATTTCTGTGGTCTTTCATATATCAAACCCATACTGCTCTGTGCCATCTGCAGTGCAGTGTCAAGGCAATCTTCTGGACTTGAGGCATAATTGCTTTCTTCCAGCAGACTTATTGAATGTTTTGCTGAAGTTTTCCATGAATGAATCACGAGTTTTAAATGACCTTTAAAAAAAGAAATTGTGAAGCAAAAGGAAGATAACAACATCAGCATGACTGGGAATCTCCAGGCAGCACAGAACCACTGGCATCTGCCAGTAGTAGCGAACTATCCTGTGTGCTTGCTTGGAGTGTCCCTGGAGGATCCTTGATCTGCAGGTGGGAATTGTGTGAGACTTCCAGCTATCCTGGACTACGTCCATGCCAGGGAGCCTTCTGCCTGTTTATGGGGTGAGCAATTGCATTCCAGCACCAGAAACGGGTATGGAGGTACCTCTTCCTTCATCTATCCCGTAGGGAGTGAAGAAGAGACTGGACAAGGCTCTAGGCAGAGTTCTCCATTGATACAGACACCTACAAATACTGTTTTCATTATCCAAAAAAGGTCTTTAGTCAGTTTGAAAGACAGCCTGTATTTCTGTGATTCTCAGTGTATTTCTTCCTGTGTCTAAAGACAGAACAACCATGACAGGTTGATTTTTTAACTGATAGAAATGACAAACCCAGTCTACTTTGTGCGACATTTAGCTCCCAGTTCAGCCTTTGCACCAAAGGCACCAGGTCTTTTAGGCAGTTTACAAGAAATGAAGAGACTACATGGGAATATCTGTCCATGAGAGGTGTCCAAACCTGTACTCCCAGGCTTTTACACACAACTGTGACAAACATCCCTCAGGAATATCTTTCCTGCAGCTAAGCCTCCTTGGGACAGAGATGAAACCAACCACATTCTGAGAGTTTGTCTTCTCTTTGATTTTCTGTGAGCATAAAGAGTAAAAAAAATTAAAATAAATCACTTTTTTAAAACCTTTCTGTAATAATGATGAATGCTCACAGAAATGTACAGTCCTTTGAAATGCTGGATTCTGTTTCAGGCCAAAAAAAAAGAAAAAGTAATTCCTGTAACTTTAATTCATCTCGTGGCCCACAAATGTCATTAACTGCTCCTGCTAACCTTCCTAGCAGTCTTGTATATAAGAAGTAGAGAAAAGCAAAATCTTTTTCTTCTCTATTCTAAAATAATTCTTCACTTTATAAATTCATGTCACATGTTGCCCTTTATTTTTTATTATGATGTGGTACCAGGCATTCTGGTATGTCCCCACAGAATGTCCTGAAGGACATCAGGGGCCTCAGTCTACAACACAATAGGGTGCAAATTGGAGTAAAGAAGGAAATCTCCTTTATATATCCAGTTGGAACTGATGAATGCCTGCAAACCATTTCCTTTGGCTCTAGAAGGATCTGTAACTACACCATGGGATGATTTGTTTTGTTTCACCTGATAGTTTTTTGATTTCTAAATGAAGCACACTAGGTACACTGGAATATCGTCTTTGAAAGAAGGAGAAGTTTACATTCAAAACAAAAGATAATTGATCAAAAACTTTGAAGAGTATTATGGAGAAAAAGTACATCATATTGATTCAGGAATTACTAAAGAAGAGTATAGGAGAGTTCTTCAAATTGAGACTTTTAAAGCACATTTATACTAAATTGAGTATAGTGAGTATAACTGTCATGGCAGTCAGGGACTGAAAACTGAGGCTGCCTTACAAGTAAACAGTAAAATTGAGCAAATGCTAAGTTCTTGCCTGTGAAAACAAAGGAATTCTGTAGAAATTATTCTTAGCACTGAGACATGACATTGGTAGAAAGTAACAGGTGAAACCATGACCATAAGTGAAGGGATGAAAAAGACAGTGCAAAAAATGTGCTTGAAAGAGCTTATGGGATTTCTGATAATACAGTTTCTTAGTCCTTCCCCAGAGTGTTTATGATAAAATAAATGATGGGATTGGCATGAGGAGAACTGGCAGCATTTGTTACATTGGGTTTATAGATGGGCCATGTGTAAAACATGGACATTTGCCATGGTACACATAGGTAGCACTTTTCTTTTATATTTTTTTCTCCTAATTTGTGGTTGTTCTGAAGAAGAACTTTGGCCATTGTTAGGCTGCAAATGTTCTCTGTTTCAGCAGCATTCTGACCTTTTCAGCCTGATTTGTTGGTCACTGCTTGTCTTCAGTCACCGTGGTTTTGGAGCTGACTAACGAGTCAGGTTATGTTAAAAGAAATAGTTCAGGTTTGTGACCCCAATTACTGGTCTGCACTGAACACTGACAAATTTATTCAGCTTCTTTCCCCAGTTCCTTTCATTCCTGAGCACTGAAGACTTGTTCCTCTGCTGCTGCATTTATAGCAAGTTCCAAAGTGTGCTGCTTTGAGAGCAAAAGACTTCCTGCTTCCAGTCTCCCTTTTCTTTTTCCTGTGCTGAAGATTCTGGTTTTAAAGAAAAGGACCTGAAATGGTGCCCCAGATTCTTTTCTTTTGGAATAAACTCTCTAATGGAGAGCAAACCTCCCATTGCCTTGTTACGGTGAGTGAACGTCTCTTCTTTCCCCTCTTTTTTATAATTTTATCAGCTCAGTGCACACACATCGAGGCTGCAACACTCTGAGCTCGCTACTGACAACAGCTTGTACAGACCTGACTGTGTTGCTTCCGTCCATGCTTTTTTACTGCATGAGGAGGATGTGTGACTGCAGGCAGGATGCACAGAAAACATGGTAAATTGATGTATTATAGTGCAGTACTTTTCCAAGTAATGTACTGTTCCTTTCCAAAAACTGTTTCTGCCTCTTACTCTGAGGATAAGAAATTAATTTCCAAATATTTTTAATATTGCTCAGTATTTCATAGAATCACAGAATGGCCTGGGTTGGAAAGGACCATAAAGATCATCCAGTTCCAATGCCATGCCATAGGCAAGGACACATTCCACTCAACCAGGCTGCTCAGAGCTTCATCCATCCTGGCCTTGAATACTTCTAGGGATGGGGCATCCACAGCTTCTCTGGGCAACCTGTGCCAGGGCCTCACCATCCTCACCATCACAGGATATTTTTTCCTAATATCCAATCTAAACCTACTCTCTGTCAGGTTGAAGCCATTCCTCCTTGTTCTATCATTCCAGGCCCTTGTAAATAGTCTCTCTCCATCCTTCTTGTAGGCTCCCTTCAGGTACAGATCAGAATCTCTGCAGTAATAATTATAATATGCATAAAGTGCAACCTCTTAGTTTTAACATTTATAGGGCTTTGTAGGATGTGCCACCACTGTGTGTGACACAGGTGTCACAGCAGTGGAAGAGTAAGACTGGAATGTGGCACATTTTGTGCCTTCAATGCTACTGAAACAGCAAAAGCAGAGGGCACCAGCTGCACACAGACATCAGTCACAAGCGAAAATATTTCCAATTGCAACACATGAAAATATACAGCAATGAGATGTAATGTCACAGCCTGACTGACATCACTGTGAGGCCACCTGGACAAAACATGCAGACTCCTGACTCTCACAGAACACCTAAAGTATGCTGAAAGACTTTTGTATCTGTCCAGTCCATCACATCTCCCCACAGGCACTTTCTCTGACAGCAAATATCCCACAGGGAAGAGTATGAAATTTGTGCAGCATAATAAAGCATGTGCTAAAAAGATCCCATTTTCTGTGGAATTTCAACTTCTATACAAATTATTTTAAATTACTTGCTGCATAATTTTGACTTAAAACCCTTCACCTGTACCTTATTTGCTAGTTCCCTATGCACTGAAGTCACTTTGACTGCAGATCCCCACTGCACTGCCACGTGTTCCCTGCTTGATGATTGTCTCAAGAGTGAGCTATCTCTGTACATTAATCTTAATTTTTTTTTTCCTGATCCTGTTTTTCACCTCTAACTTATTACTGGAAACAGAGTACATGTGAGATGAAAACCAAGCAAAATTAAATGAGAAAAACTCTCGAACTACTGTTTTTTTCGTTTCAGTTACCTAAAGATGATACACACACACAAAGAGTATGTGTTAGGAAACGAAGACCATCTATAAAACACAATGTTAAAACTGATTTTTAAATATATTTTCTTACCATCAGCTTTACTTCCTTCTTCCATCAAGAGCTTTGTGATGTTGAGAAAGCCTTTGGCAGCAGCCAGATGGAGAGGTCTGTCCCCAACTTCACCACTTGCATTCACATCAGCTCCGAACTTCAGTAAGAGGTGGGTTACCTAAATATTTGATTAAGGTTACTTAAAATATCCCATGAAAACAAAACTTTGAGAAAATTAGATACAGTATTGCACTGGGTAATACTGCATGTGGGCATCTCTGTAAAGTTAAAACAAGGAGAGGAAATTCAACAGAAAATTAATTTTTAAGTTACATATCTATAAAAATATTAAAATTCTCAAAAGCAAGTGCTCATTCATTCTTTAAAATGTTCTCTATGGTGAATGGACACCAGACATGTTTGTTTGAATGACTAGTCAGCATAATAAAGGAAATGCCCTCAAAGTCCCCAAAAGCCAGATCTATGGCTCCTTCCTGATCGGTCATTTATCCCAGAGTCCCTTGAGCTTTTGGGATCATCTCACAGGACTGTGACTGTTCTGCAGTGGCTTGTGGCAAATGAGCAAACTAATCGCAGCCCACACAGGAGGAGTTTCCTCTGCATCGTGAGGTGCACAGATATGAAAGCAGCACCTTGGGGACACGCCCCTGGTTCACTCACACCCCGTCTCACCCAGCGCAGAGCAGAGCGTTCCAATCATCATGCATCTGAACCCTCTGCTTTCTGAAGCTTTTCCTAGACAACTCCTCAATGCACTCAAAGTAACACCTCACTGGAACAGAAGACTCTGCCTAGAGGTCATCCTTTGAAACTTTAGAACACCCCAGAACACAAGGCTTTTAGCCAAAGTAAGGCACAGGGAATGACTTGCACAAGACAAACAGACCCATTACCACAGTTCACATGAAAAAGCTGTTCAGGGTTGTGGATCAGCCATGTGTCTATTGTATTGTCCAAATATACAGAAGAAAGAGAGCTGAGAGTGGCAATGCCAGCTTTGGTCAGAACTCTAGACTGTGTTTCAGTAAGTCTGTCATCTGTGTGAATGGAGCAAGCTCAGCTGCACTGATTGTGTGCACAGCACCTCAGGGAAAATCATGCTCTCTGAATGATCACTTTTTTCCACTAACTGAACAGTTTGTGAGTTCCAAGAAAAACTGATAGAATTGCCATTTAATTATTTCAGGGAAGTGATATTCACTTCCTTGGAGAGGTTCAGAAAGCACACTACTACATTTACTAGAATGTAAAGCAGAAACATCTGACACTAAACCTATGGATGCCTCGATGATCCCCTGCTCAGGCATCTGAATCCCCCCTCCATTACCTGCTCGTGGCCATAATAAGCAGCAATGTGCAGGGGGGTGAAGAACACAGCATCCTGCACGTTCACATAGGCCCCGTGCTGCAGGAGAATATCCACAGCCTGCAAGGAGACCAACAGAAGATTCCAATTAGAACCACTATATATATATATACACACACACATATGTGTGTGTGGTCAGCTGGTAAAACAGGACTTTGAAACCTCATGTCACCAGTTTAAAAAAAAAGTCAAAAAGCCCCAAACAAGCACATATAAAGGTGCAGAGCTGCATACTGCATGTAAAAGTGATCAACTTACAGTACTTTAACTGAACACTGAATGTCACTGACGCTTTATAAATAAGCCCAAAAATCGATGTGCCAGTAAAAATACTGATTTATGAAGTAAGAGATGCAGAAATGACTGTCTGGATTTTCAACATTTAATTTTCTTTTAACTATTATGAACAAAGAGGCGTAAACACATCAGAGTTTTTAGATGTGAAAATGTCCCACAAAATGAAACATCCTTTTAAATTTAAATGTGTGAAAGTAAATCCTCAAACATTATTCCCTAAGCATGTAAAGATTTCTCTGTATTTTAGAAGATAATAGCTCTTTGGCTCCAGTAAATAACCCTAAGTGTTTTCTTTCAAATTTCTCCCTTTCTGGTCCTTCAGGAGGCCCATGTTTTCCTGGACATCTATGAACTCTCAAGCACTGCCTTGCTGCATAGCTGCCAAAATAGAAGCCTCAGTGAAACCATTCTGGGTTCTTCACTGGAACCTTGTTTTAAGGACTGCTCGTTTTAATGAAGCACGAGGGAGTCTTTGGGCACATGAAGGGCTTGTGCCAGGGATTATTTCAGAAGTTCTACATATCATTTTGAAGAATGCTAATTTTTGAGTCTAATGATTCTGAAAAATACTGGACCACGAGTCACTCACAGTACAGTGAGGAATGGGGATCCAACTCTGCCCTGATGGGAAGGACTGACAAGGCTGGGGAAGTGGTCAACTCCTGTGTCACGTTGTGTGTACCTGTACTTGTCCACAGAGACCCCCCCTGAGGATGCCCACCAATGCCAGCTGTGGTGATGCACAGGTGTGTCACCTGCTCTCTAGACTGAGACCCCCAGATCATGTCACACGTGCAACAACAGGGCCAGTCATTTCAATCCACGTCACTCCCAAGTGCTCAGAGAACACAAACTGTTTCCAAGCAACATCAGTGTACAGGGATTGTTCCTTTACACAATTTAAATCAAAATAATTTTTTCCATGTGACTGCCTGAATACATTTTCTGCATAAGGTCTGTTCCCTAACATATTTAAATATGTCCATTTCCCATTAGTTTTAACCATCTCTCTATGGCATCAGCTGTAACCTTCCCTGGAGGCAGCACTGCAGGGCCAGGTCTGATTATTCCCAAGGATGGAGGTTCTGCATCCTCCCTGGAATGCTCTCAGTGTTGCACCACTCTCATTGTGAACCCCTTGCCCCTTTTATATACAGTCAGAATTTCCCTTGCTAAATCTCATGTGCATTGACATCCTTTTGCTGTAGCTCCTTTTTCTGTGGATCTCAAAGAAGAGTGTGATTGCATAATAAAAATCTTATGAAAGATCTCCTAAGATCTTCGGAGAAGCTGTTGGCCCTTCTCTCAGCTGAAGGACAGCTCAGCAACAGGCACTCACTGGATAGGTGTGAATGTGTTCAGGTAGGAAATAAAGAACACAGTTATTTGGTTAACACAAGCAGCCAGTTAACACAACTGACTTCCCCTACTGGGCTTCCCATGGGCAGTCAATTTTCAATATCCTGGTAGCTTGGTGGGCCAGAGGTGGGAACACAGACCCAGGTAGCCTGGAATTTAATGGTTTAGTGGCTTTCAAGTGATTAATTTTAGACATTTTTCAGCAAACTAACATTATAAAACTAAAGTTGTAGCTGTTGGCTCTGAAAAGAGATGTTTGGACCTGCAGCTTTTACATGAATATGGCTGAAACTTCTTTGGATGAGTTTGGTTTTAATTTAGCCATGATCTGTGAGGCTGTAACATACATAGGAATGTGACCACAACTCCAGTTCTCCTTATTCTCTTTGGAATTCAAAATTTAGATTCCTCTACAAGCTTAAAGGTGGATCTTCAAGATGAAAAAACTGTGTTGAGCGATGTGAATCCACCTCTGACGATGAACACAAAACCAGATGAATTTTGACACATTTTCCAGGCTGTAGTGATGGCAGCCGTGCTTGCTGCTTTGTGATCTCCTGAGAAATGGAATTTTGTGTGCTGCGTTAAGCAAACTCCACTCAAGTGTAAATGATGAGAGGGGTACAGAGACAGGCTTGATAGTCTCTCAGACAAGATATCTTTCTAGGAAAGAAAAAAGGAGTCTTAGAAAGCACTGAAAGCTGTCATAGGCATCACAGGTGGGGGGTTGCTGGGGGGATGTGCAAGGATAGAAATACTTCAGAAACTAAGGGGAAAATTTCTGATGCAAAAAGAGCTTTAAACTCTTGCAGAAGGACCCAAAAAAAAAAAAAAAGATTTTTCTCCTCAGGAGACAGACTGTGAGTGAAGATGCAGCTCATAACCCAGGGGACATTCCCAAGCTGCATAGAAAGAAGCTGGATAAAGGCAGTTGGCAGTGTCCTGGTTGGATTCACTGTGGCAGAGGCCAAAGAACCAGGGGAAAAAGCACTCCCCTTTCGCTCGCACAACTAATCTTTAATTCAGAAGATACTTTGACTTTTACTTTGAAATTTTTCTTAAAGTTCCCTTATGAAAGGTTTATTCAGAGACTTTTTGAACATTCAAGTCAATGATGGTCACTTCAAAGACAATTAATTAAGCCACTCTGAAGGTTAGAAGGAGTCAACAAATTAAAACATGAGACAGACATAAGGACTTTGTGTTTTGGACAAGGGCAAGGGATAAGAACTCCTCTAAGAAAACAAGGACAGTGATGACTGACTTTTTAGAAGATAATTTCAGCAATTAAGGCCTTTGCACAGTGCCAGCCTCTGTACAGCCATACACTGAAATATCTACAGAAACCCTGAGAAGGGATTCACTCTCTTTTCTCCAACAGGTCCTTGGCACCCACACACTCACAGCCCAGGTCCTCAGGTGTGCCTATACAGAAACTGAGTGGCACTGGTTCATCCTGCCTGTGACCCTCCGTTCAGATCCTACATCCACAGGTCTTGCAGTCTCAGAGTGACAACTTTAATTTACAACATGAAATAGGCAGCGGTCCTGGCTTTCCATGATGCTAACATTGGACAACACATAAACGTGGATGAGGCACGTGCATTATTTATTTAGCAATGATCTCACTGGGTTTGAAACATTTAGTATTTTCAAAATAACAGACTTAATGAGAGATTTATGGAACTTATTTGCCGATGTTTCTAATATGGTCACCCATTTCTTTTCTAATTTTTCATTAATTTTTAATTCTTCCCATTGAGAACTGTAGTTTTCATTAACAGATAAAATCAGCAGACAACTTATTTTTGATGAAGTAAAATGCAGTCCTAAATCATAAAGAACATGAAATATTTAATGCACCACACAAATGAGATGCAGCATCCCATTGACACTGATTGCTGCATCCCAGAGAACTGATCACTTCAGTGGTTTCAGGTCTGGTGATGGAGCAGAAGCTATAGACTGACTCTTCATGGAAATGGGAAAAAAAGAAGTTTTTTACTCAGTTTTCTCTGTCTTTGTCCTAAATATAAGCCAGCCATCTCCTGTAGTAAAAATTTATGTTGCATGGATTGGGGCATATACCTCTGCTATTTATTTAATGGTATAAATAATGACTTACTTTACTTGAATTAGGAAGACAACCAAAAATTGATTTCCTCTTTCTTAAACTTATTCTAATTATTAGGGGAGTTGAAAAAATTATTCCATACTTCCATGAATATTAATGAAATTGTGAACAAAACAAGCTACTTAATCTAGCAGAGGAGCTTCTAAGCTGACTGAAAATTTCACAGCTATATAAAGAAGGAAAGCAAGAGCTTGCACTTGGACCATAAATCCTCGGTCCCCAGAGCAGCAGATGAACGAAATGAGTTATACAGAGTCCCACTCCATTTATGGAGATGCTTCTGATACAGATCTGATCATTCCCAAGGAAGAAACAAGGGACCTTTGAAAACCACTCATACTATATTTCTTATAAAGTTAATGAGCTTATCTTTGTCAGGTTCTGAGTACCCTTATTTCTCCATAACCTCAGCAGGAACTCAGGACATGGGATTAATAGCAGACCTGCCTTTGGCATTTGCAGGAAAAGGCCCAAATATTTTAAAAATTACTTGAAACCCTGGATCAGAGAAGAGCAGTTTGTGCTGCCCACAGAGGAGACAGTAAATACCTGTGAACAAAACCATCCCAGAGTTAACATCATTCCGCACAGAACTATTAGAATCAAAGAATCATTAAGGTTGAAAAGACCTCCAAGATCATCAAGTCCAGCCTTTGATGTGGTGGATATGGAGGTTCCTCACCTGTGTTTTAGTAAGGGGACACACAAGGAAGGGTGTGTGTTAGGCCAATAAGAGCTGTGTGCACTGGAAGGGAATGGCAGGATATCCATGAGCTCAGGGGTGTGGTGCTACAGTACAACCCCACCGTTCTACTCACTCCCCAGCCTCGCTGGTGGGCAGACATGGCATTAGCCTCCTCCCTGTGCCTGGGGAGCTGACCTTCCCAACACGGGTGCTAAGCCTGCCCGGCCAGCACATTCCCTCATGCACCAGCTGGAACTGATGCTACGGATTGATCTGTCCGATCCATGTTGGACCTGCTGACTGGAACACTGAAAGTTACTGGTTTTTTAATGGAGTTCCTTGCCAAGACCACACATAAATTGTCCTGTCCTTCCTTCAGTTTGACCTTCCTCAGACACACAGACTTCTGGGTAACCAGGGCCATCACTGACCGTGACTGTGCTCACCCCTGTGAGCTGGGAAGTGCAAAAAGACCTATTGCATTTAAATAATTTTGGAACTGCTGTGACAGCTGCAAAGTTAAGCCAAATTCACAAGTATCCTCAGTTCCAGTACTTATTTAAAAATAAATTCTCAGTATTTATTAAAAAAAAAAATAAAATTTTATACTGAGGGAGCTGTTGCCAGGGTGACAGAAATGAGAGGGTGTGTGAAATGCCTCAACTAAGGTGGTAAATGATAAGAGAACAGATACATGACTGACAGTATGTCTAGAAAGGGAAAGTATAAAATAGATCTAAAACAAGAACCTCAGTCCCTTTCTGAAAGGTCAATCACAGAGCTAAGAAGCAGAGGGAAGAGGGAGTAAAACTCTTTTACTCTGATTCCTTCACAGTCAGAAAGACAGTATTTGGAAGACTCTCTCCATATCCAGGTTCTGAATCCCTGACATGTATGAGTGAGTGTTTCATCACATATCTCTTGGTTAAAACTTCTGATATTTAGAAAACAACACTATCTAGTCCCAAGACTTTAAAGACATTTATGGAAGGGTAAGAGATGTACAAACAGATCTGTATTCTTTGTGCATGCTTGTTCAGTGCAAAAATATATACACAGATATTGTTTTCTCAAAATGCAGGAAAAAAGTTAAATAAAATCCATCTGTACTTAAACAGTTCTGAGTTTTGTTTTGAAAGGCAGTGTAAAATAGAATGACTTGATAATATTAGCACTCACCTATATAAGTCCTGTACAGCAAAGAGAGACGTACCTTGTGGTGGCCGGCGATTGTGGCAACGTGCAGGGCCGTGAGCGCTCCGTACCCGACCTGCTGGATGTCAGCCCCGCCGTGCAACAGCGCTGTGAGCAGCTCCACATTGTCCTAAACACCACAGATTTAACCCACATCATTTCTGGGACACAGCTCTCACAGCCGAATTGAGTAGGACCAGCCTCGGCCTCCCCGGCTGTGGCACTGCTGGCCTTGATGGAGAGGGACTGGCCGTGGCCCAGGGGCTCAGGGAGCATGGAGAGGGGGAGAAGGTTTGTCCCACCACCAGACATCTCTCCTGCTATACTAAAACCTATGTCTCAAAAATGCCTCGATCCTTATTTTATGGTGGCACTGGACAACTCCTCTATCCTGAGTTGCATTGCATGACTGAATCAGTAATTCCAAAGCAGTATCCCACCCCATGGATGACATTGCAAAAGCCCATACTAATTCCTGCGCACGGGCTCTTTACAGGGCATTTTCCTATGCACTATAAATATGAAATTTATATTTTCACCAGAAGTAACAACTATGGATCTCAGACAGTTCAGACAAATCAACTGCTCAGTTCTGATTACCTGTCATCAGTTTGATTCAAAATAATTTACCTTATAAGCTGCCAAGTGCAGAGCTGTAAATCCATTTCTTGTTAGCCTGGATGGGCGCAGCCCTTTCAGCATCAGAGTTCTGATATGCGATTTGTTGCCTTTAGAGAGAAAAGTGGAAAACAAAGTCAGTTCCAGGAAAGTGCAGGTGAGGTAAGAAGCTCCTGCGTGAGTTTGAAAACAGAGAATCAGGTAGCTTGACTGTTGACCTGAGGCAAGTCATAAAAAGTATCTGTGAATCCTTGAAATCAGGTTGATGGAAACATCTCCCTGTCGTCCAACACAGTTGTGGGTCTGGCCATGCAGTGGTTGCTTGTTCACACTTTAACAAGGATTTGGTAAGGGTAGTTGAACTTCTAGAGAAACAGCTCCTCCTCTAACGTCTAGACCATACTTCAAAGAGCTCCATGGACCAGGAGGTGCTTCCAGAACCTCTAGTTCCTCAGCCACTGAGCTCCTTTGCCCTCCCAGAATTGGACCACTGCTGTCCCTACACACCATCCTTACAGTGACAGTCATTTTGGGTCAGCATGGCAAGTAGCTTTGCTCTGACCTTTTCGATGGACAGTGATCATTTCAATAAATGCATCTGCTTTCTGAATTCTTGAGGCAGTAACCAAAGGCCTTGCTGAATCTAGTAGCTACTCGCGCTCCACCAAGTGTTCACATAACTAATTAACAGTGTTTTCCTAAACTTCCTCTCAGCAACATCAGTTGGTGGGGTTGCTGAGAGGAAGTTTAGGAAAACTGATCCTTGGACAGGATCTTGCACTCTGAAATGATGAGTAAAGATCCATTCCGTTTTCAGTGGTGCAGGATCATCCCGCAGGTGAGGTTTATCCTCATGATAACATCTAACTAAGACTGAGCAAATTATTTATGCATGTCGCTAGGCAGTACTTTGCAGCACTGAAACCTCAGGGTTAAATTCTCTTTGCCTCTCTCAGACAATTTCTGCTAAAAATGGTATAACAGGAGTAAAGTGCGTGCATGAACTAATGACTACTGTGGATAACAGAGCAGCTGTGTGGATCCGAGTGGAAAATCCAACCATTAGTGTGTTTTTATGGAACATCCCAGAAGAAATCTTGCCCTCTTCTCTTGTGTACTCTGATCTGCTATCTGCCAAAGCCCTATAAGCTGATATTTGTCACTAAAGCATTTGAGCTATACTTCTTTTAATTTTTGTGAAATAAAATACAGGTATTTTCATTACACTAGAAAAATTGGTGGTGTAAGTATGTAAGTGTTGCTACAATGAGGTCCCTGTCCTTGAGTTTGCGCCATGCACAGAACCCAGAAAGGTGGAGCCGTGCTCTGTGATGGGTGTGGATTAACAAATGCATTTAGAATCAGTTTTGACTGAGGTGAACACCTGTAGCAAAACATGCTGCATCATCAACCAGAACTTTCCTTGGACTGAAGAATCAGCTGTAACGGGTCTCAGTGTAACTCAGTTCAACCCCTGACAATGCAGCTCAGAGTGATGCTGAGAGATGCTCCTCCAGCTGAGAAATTCCCATAAAATACACTCCTCCTGACAGCCATCATCCATAAAAAATCAGTAATCATCCAAATAAAGTGTTTAACCATCCTGTTTCAGATACCTACCCCCACATCCACAGCACAGGTGGAGCAGCGAGAGCCCGTTCTCAGTGCGGTAATTTAAATTGACTTTGCAGAAGGCTTCATCAGAGCTGAAAAAGGGATTTTACAGATGATTACTGCTCTCATCCTTCAGCACAGCTTCTTGCATTTGGAAAACATTTAAAAGAGGAATCTCAAAATAATTTTTTTGAAACACGAGCCTGAATTTATACCCAGTTTACAGTTGCTTCAGTTTGTTTTCTTAATGATATTCAATTTTAATCATTAGAATTCTTATGAACTGGCAACATTTTCATGGTTTTGTGGCAAAATATTGCAAGGAAAGTTTTATATATTAAAAGGCCTATATTGAAAATAAGACCTAGCTTGAATGACTGTTATGAAGGCCCAGCTTTACCCAGGCCTCCTCCTAACTCCTTCCTTTAAACTTCATTGCTTCACTGGGTTCTAGGGAAAAGAAATTCTGACAGTTTACTATTAGGGTAGCCTTAGTGAACTATTGCACAAACAGCTGTGAGACACAGGCACAGAGTAGGGACACCTTTTACCCGACGAGTGCCAGTGTCATGCTACTGATATGTTGACTCTTCACTATTTGAACTGTTGCTTTATTTCTGTGACACTGGACAATTCCCTGTGACCTGCACATGTGTCCCCTGAGTATAAATGGGAAGCTGACAACTTGTTCTTCTGCCAGGGTTTGCCACTTTTATAACCCACACCTTCAGAGCAGAGACTTTACCAGCTGCTTGTTTCATTTCTATCAGGGAAATGACCTTCCTTGACTCATCTCCCAGCAACCATCCAGTTTCTGAGTCCTGAATTTTTTAAATATAAGGATTAATGAGAAGTTTTCCAAAATCAACCACTGCTGCTGCAGAAGAGTTTTTCTTATTACACAAGAGGCCATATTTGGATTTTAGATACTCAGATCAGACTGAACTCATTCCCCATGGGTGAGGGCAGCTTTTGGAAATGAAATCACTGACTGATTCCTCAAGCCTGACTTAAAAATCAAAACTCCTCCACTGCAATGTCACCCGGATCATTAATTCTCACTCCTTTGGTGAGAGGAGCAGGGCTCTGTAGCTAAGGAGAAGAGTTTGGCTGACACTAAGACTTACCTGGGCCTGACTGAGCTGAGCTACCAGAGCTCTCCTAACCTTGAAAGGAGTTTTTAATTTAACCTTATGCCTAATTTAAATATTTAGCACTTCCACCATATACTACCTTGTCTTGCTTATCTAAAATAGAGTACTCTGGTTTTAATTTGTTAAAATGATAATTTTTACTATTAAACAGGGTTAAAATGAGGCAACTACTTAACTGGAGCATAGCCAAAGTGGTGAGCACACTGCAGAGAAAGCCCATTGGCTCAAACTGTGACAGCTGTGGCAGCTGAAACTGAGCACGAGGAATAATTTATGTTGCTAGGCTGGGTTTTTTGAGCTTATGATTTATTTCTGATTAGAATCCCCTGTTTTCTCAAGTGGTTTTGATGTCTTAAATTATTTGTCTGATCATTTTCTCGATTCATTCCCAGTCCGTGAGCTGAATGTTTGCTGCACTGGAGCTTTGCAGAAAATGAACACACCAGTGTGTTACTTGGTTGGGTGAACCTGGTTGTGAGCATGTGCTATCCTGAGAAAACCATTCCAGTTCTGAATTTGAATCCACTGCTTTTGTATTTGTTTTTGTATTTGTATTTGAAGAGTAAAACTTCAGCAATATTCCTGTCTGAAAAAACACATCAGCAAAACTGAAAAGTGCACAGCAAAATCAGAAATCCCACTAAAGCTAATTAATTTACAAAACCATATAAGCGTTTGTTGTAAAACATTGGCATTAACAGTCAGTAGCCACTAATTTTGGTACTCTGCTGTGGGGCTCTGCCCAGCATTGTGATGATGTATTCCCAAAAATAGACATAAAGAGCATGCATTCCATACATGAAAAACTCCGTCCATAAGAAACACCTGAAACCGAACATACTGTTTGATAGCAAATACTTATTTGACAGAAATTAATAAACAGGTTCCCAGAATATTTTACCTAAATACATGCTTCAACTCTGCCAACTCCTTTTCCTTGATTTGCAGGTCATCCTCCAACCGCTCTGTGACTGTGGCATAGGATTCGCTGACTTTCTTCTTCCATTCATCTATAACAAAAGCTCCTGATTGATAAAACACTTCAAAACACACAAAACCCAGAAACTCAAATCATAATGTCCCAGTAACCAAACCACTTGATTTTTAAGCATCCAGCTGCACAGTTTCATATATATTTCTATTAAATTTAAAATATTACAGCTATTAAACTGTTCTTGCTGAGCCAATGCAGACACATATACACAGATTTCAGAGACAGCTCATATGTATGAATCCTTACCAGAAATATTTTAATATTAAATAATACTTGAGAGAAAATTTAAAGCTCAGGTTGCATTTGTTAGCTTTTATTTACTAAACAGACACGCAGCAGAAAACGGAATTACATTGGAAATATAAAGGTTTTCCTACTGAAGCATGAGTTAAATCAACATAATAACCTAAGTTAATATGATCTTATATAATTCCTCAAAGAAATTTAGTTTAGTAGCTTTTTGCCTTCTTTCACAGCCTGTATCTGAGTTAAGTCAAGAACAATACCTGAGCCTTGAACTCAAGAGTAAAGCAGCAATGAGTTATCTCCTGAAATACCATTTGCTCCTTGCCGAGGGATGGGTGGCACATTGCATATAAAAAAGTGACATTAGTTACCAGTGCAAGTCTGAGTTGGTCTAGATTTATAATTTCCCATTTGTCCAATATATCTTCTTTGTTTCAGCAAAGTTCTTGCAGTAATATGATTCCTTGTTCAGGGGCAGTGACAGTCCTGCTGAAAAATACTTGTGATAGTCTCTGGCTAAAAATAAACCCTGTGCCAAGAGGAATGTCATGCAACAATGGCACAGAGTGATACAGCCCATGCTGCCACTGGGCTAAAAGAATAGAAACACCTATTCAGCTTGCTTAAAAATCTCTTGTCTATTCCCACACAAACACCTGCCTCCATTTGTTGAACGGATGAAGTTAACAGTTAAAACTGGTGGGAAGTGGTAATTTGGCAGCTTGTTACTCATTTTATGGAGAAAAGGGAATTTAGGCAGCTGAATCCCAGGTGTGCTGTGAGGATAAGGAGTGCTGGGGGTCCCCAGCTCAGAGAGGCCAGGGATGATCTCAGCTCACAATGTATTCTGACACAGGGGATGGCATTGGAGTATCTGGGTATGGCCTTTAGGAATGCAATATATAATACAAAGTGAAATGTAAATATACACACCTATATTTATATATTTAAATGTATATTTTTATATATATATATATATACACACATTTAAAGAGTGTTGATTGACTTTGGCAGCAGTTCTGTGTGTGAGTTTTCAGCTTTCTCTGAAGGATTTCAGGCATGCAGGTATGTTAAGAGAACACACATCTATAAAACCTCCTGTGTGCTGCATCCCAGTGTAACAACCTCAACAGCTCCTGGCACTACCAGCTCATCCCTTTACTTGCACACATTTACACACAAATCCAAGGATCTGTTTCAGAGGAGTCTGAACTGCTGTGACAATGTGCTCTGTGATATTTGACCAAGTACTTGTAGAAAGCCACCAGCCTGGCAATTGATCCCCACATCCAGTTGCCAAACAACTGGGAGAGCTGGGGATATGCTCCCAGGCTCTCAGGGTGTCCCCTTTCCCATGGTTTCCCTCTGCCATGGGATCCTCTCTTCCCTGGGACCCCTCTCCTGAAGTCCTGAAGGACTTTCCTCCCATTCAGACTAAGCCAGCTGGGACAGGGACAGGACAGACCCCAGAGCTCTAGAAATGCCCTGTTCATTCTGAAAAAAAAAGCAGTTTAACACAACAATTTTATGAAGTAAAGTGTGAAATTTCCATAAAGAGACAGATGAAATGATTTTTTTTTTTACAAGAAGTAAATAACTTTAATAGTACTTGTATTCTTCTACCATCTCATTTATGAAAATATACCAAAAAGCAGTCATCAGCTTCCATACTGTATTTTTACTCACTCTTCGCAAACCTTTGTGTGGGTGAAGATTCATTTGTGGGGACACTCAGGGAAGGACCCAGGAAGGGCAGCTCTGGAGCTGATCCTGTCAGCTGGCCCTGCCAACACAGCAGCTTTGCTCACACCGGCAGCAGGTGAGTCCCTGGAGCATTCACATCCTCGGCTGTGTGAAGCAGCTGCAGAATAATTGAAACTGGGCAGGGGGGAGGGGAAAGACAAAAAAGAATAATAATTGCAGAGCCTGTTTGCAGACAAAGAAGATTGAGAAACTGTGCTGTTTTTGAGGCCAGTTTGAATAAACATCTCCACAAGCAGCACTAAAACATCATGAGTAATGTTTGTAAGCAAGTAAATTCTTCAGATGTGATATTTACAGAATACTGAGCTGTACAACTTTATTTGATTAATTTCTGTAAGTTTTGCTGCAGTTTCGTGTTTGGAATGTGTAGCTGTCATGGCCAATCTTACAGCAGAAATGTGTAAATAATTCTTATTTCTGGTTTTAAATATTCTTCCCAGGGAGGCTTTACAGAAGCAAGTCTTTTGAAACTATCTTTATTTCAAATCAATTAGAATATATCCACAATTAGAACATATCCATATCTATCCTTTACTTGGAGAGGCTGTACATTGCTCCTATAAATTTCAGTGCCATACTGGTGACATTCAGATACATCACAGGAAATGAAAAGGGCACTAAAAGAAAATACATATTTATAACTCATATTTCCATTATGAAGGAACTCTGTAGCTCTTGTAAGGGAGCAGGTGTTTGCAGTGGCTCCTCCATGGCAGCAGATGAACAGTGTACAGCAGAACAGCGCTGCTATTTTTGCTCTCACAACACCACAGAGGCCTTTGCATGGGGACTCATGTTCCACATGTACAGAGAGCAGAAAATGAAGCTCTTGCATTCGAGATATAGGAATGAGAAGAGGCTGGAAGCACTGAACTCCAGCACAAACACCCTGACAAGGCATGAACATTGTCTGCAGATCCAGATGATCCTTGGAGCTTACTTCCTTTCGTCAGCTCCCCAAATCCTTCTGGCAGAGATTCCTCTCAGCTGTTCATTTTTATTTCAGCTGCCTTCCCTTGTGCTCTTTTTTAAGTGCCCAGTTTCTCAGATTTCAGTTTCCTGCCCCAAAAGGTCACTGAAATAACCTTTCAGATTTCATACAGCAGGGCCAAACCTCTGCTCACCATGCCACGTGCTCAAAGCATTCAGGGAAATTATTGCAACATTGTTCATTTATGAGCCCTATTACTGCACTACACAGAAAATCTAATTAAATAAAGAAAGCTGACATGAATAAAATCATTAAACACTTATCTTTCTGTTTGAGACTGTACCAGGCTGAGTTGTATTTTGGGATAGATGGAGCCAGGCAATGATCTAGAGGATGTAACAACACTGCATCCATCTGGGAAACTCAATGAGGCTTAACCAAAATCAAGCTCCAGGTTTCAGTAGATGAATTCTGTCCTCAGAATGTCCTGCCTGCCTGGCACTGTCAGTACTGCATCCTTCAATACTCAGACTGGAGGAAAATCGTGGGCCAGGATGCCGTGGTGGTCTTGTTTTTAGAACCCAGTACTGGAAAACAGCAACCCAGAATTACTATGATCTTGCTGTCAAGGTTTACTGGGTGGCCTTGCACAAACCTCTCAGTTTCCTAGGGATGTGTTTATCCCAGCTGGTTGCATGAGAAAATAGTTGTCATCTACATTTACAGCAGACTGTGGAATACAAAGATTACCTGGAGTTGTAAATACAATATGGATAAAACGCATACACGGATCGAGTATGTCAGACGCAGGTTATTATTGTCAGGAAGGGTCTGGTCTGTAGGCTTTTTTGATTTTAATAAGAGTTTGATCACAGTATAACACAGTCCTTGCTGTAGGTACTGCACATTGTTATAGCTAAAAACATACACACTTCATAGAGAGCTACAAAGAATTGCAGGATCACAGAATCATTTGGGCTGGAAAAGCCCTCTGAGACCATTGAGTTCAACTGTTCCCCCAGCACTGCCAAGGCCACCACTAACCCATGTCCCTACGTGTCACATCCAAATGGCTTTTAAATCCCTCCAGGAATGGGGACATATAGGAAAGAGTTCCATTAAGCAGAGGATTCATTCAGGCTCTCGGATTTTGGTCTGAGGCTGATATAGGAAACTCAACAGAACCAGCTGCTCTCTGTAGTGTTTCCTCCAAATCGTTCCATAAACTTTCTAATCTCCAACTCCACAATGATAACTTTATTGAGAAATAACCACCAAGGATGACAGCTGCATTAGAAATTTAATGGGCAAATATACACTACCTCTGGCTCAGTAGAAACTAGTGGAAGCTGATATATGTAAAAGTGTTTATCACCAAGTGTGGAGTCCAAGAATGTCTGTGAATAAGCACAGACAGAGCCCTATGTGAGACAAAAACACATGGGAAAATAATCAATATAGCTTTGTATAAATGAAATATAATTTGTAATGTTTTTCATAATACTTTATGTTACACTTAATTGCAGTTTAAAAATGAAAAATGGTACAAATCCAGATATTTCAATATGTGTGGAGTAAATCCATTAAGCCTTCTGACATTATCCAGGTCTAATATTGACCAAAATGCACCTTCTAAATTTAAGACAAAAATATTCAGTGTAAGAGGAAAGCATGAGGTGGCATAAAGACTTAAAGCAGTGCAAGATTTCTTACCTGGTAAATCTTTTCCTGCTTATTTCATTGCAACAGATTTATTTTTTTTCCATTAAAACCTTTGCCTCGAGATCTGAATGTTTCATTTCCCAGTAGGTGATTCCCAATACCCTGCTCTGAGCTGTTCTTGGGGCTGGACATCACTTGCTGCACAGCTTTGCATAAAAAGCTCAGCTCACCAGGAGAGGAGACCTGAAACACCCCGGGCAGCACCTCTCCCCTGTCCCCTCTGTAGGCTGGCAGAGCCTGGGACACCCACTGGCCCCAGGGCCAGCTGTGCAAGTCCACAGCTACCACCAGGATAAGACTCCTGTGGGTTTTTTTGTCTTGGACTGCACACTGCTCCCTAAACCACAGCAGCTGCTGCTGGCCCAGCCTACCCCAACCTTTTCCAAAAGCTGTTCAGTCACTGTGCTTTTCCTCATTTGCTTTTCCCAATACTTATGTGCCAGAAGCAAATCCATTTCCTATTTATATCCAGATTGCTTTCACTAATGAAATCAATGCATGGTGCTTAGGGAATTCAGAACAAATGCAGCTGTAACAGTTAAAGTGGATAATCGCATTAAAAGGATGCATTTTGCTGTTACTGAAAACCCAGAAAGCTCTCCTGGCAGCACAGCAACCCTCAGGGAAGCCTGTGCAGAGCAAAGTTTGTTCTCCAGCTCAAGGTGCAATGTCTGTGTCAAACATTTGTTTCTCCTAAAATGTTTTGTGTAACAACAGATGAATAGATCATGCAAACAGATGACAGGCAAGCCACAATTCCATGCTCTATGACTATTTTTACTTTGTGACTTTATGCATATATCTTAGACCCAAGTGTTCCCTAGCCTACTGCTGTTTCCACTGTTAAACTATTGACTTTTAGAACCTCTATTTGCTCAGAAATTCTCCTTATTTATTTAAGTCAACCCCAGCAGTTCCCAACCTCCACATCTAGCTCCTTTGTATTTCTTCTTGCCCAGAAGAAATCCTCAGGAAAAATACTGTGTCTCTTGGGAGGTTTCTTTATCAATGAGGAAGAAACCTGGTGCAGGTTAAAGCAGGGTGGGTAATGCTCAGGGGATGTTAACACTGCTGCCTTGTAGGTGGCGTAAGGAAGGTGCCATTTGGGAATTCAGTCAGCAGGGAGATAAACACTGTCATCATGAAACATTAAATAAAATATGAAAACCCGCAGATAAATGCAAGAGAAAAAGATGCATCGTGTTTGCAGTCAAATCACACTCACACTGCACAGCATATTCTTAAAAATAGCAGATTTATCTGTTTGGAGCTGGATCTTGGGCACCTAAACTATAAACAGAAAGACTTATTATCTTTTTTAGCAGAGAGTGGAGAAGGTGAAGAGGGAACAGACACTGTGTTTCTCTGAGGACACAATGCTCACAAATGTGAACATGTCCCATGTCTGCTTCACTGCCCTGCAGGAGGGTGAACCCTCACTCTAAGACCTCCAACAGTTCAGTTTAGAGAAATACAAAATGCAGGTTTTCACGTGGCACACATCAGTCAATCTGTGGGTAATAAAAAGCTGGCAGCTGTCCAACCCCACTGCAACCATCCAAACAACTACCAGTACAAAAAAATAAATCAGTATGTCTTGATGACACGTGCTGACCCAGTAACATGAGTCACAAGCGAGAGAATGATCTCTCATGCCAATCTTTTTTCCTCTAATGAAAAACAGGTAAGAATAAAAAAAAATTACAAAATAAAAGAGGAAAAAAATATTAATACTTAAGACGTCTTGAATTAAAAGCATTTTTAATAATTTTTACCTCTACCTAATTGAAATTGTACTGCAAAAAGGCAACATGAAAGGAGAGAAACATAAGTTATTGTTGTATTATTCCATGTTGCTGGAGCTAATATTCTACCCTTTAAAAGCTTTTAAAGCAATTTTCAGCCAAATTTCTAATTATTTTGTTCTGTGTCACATTCTTACTGACAAAAACTACAAGACATAATAGCATGCACTCCACGAAAGTAACCAATTAGTGCTTTCAGATCTGAAATATTTTACTACTTTCATCAAAAGAACAGTTTATCACATTTGCCGCATTATTAATGTTGTGCTACAACAACACCGTTAATGCAATTTCTTTATTATTACTTCAATGAGATCAGAGAAAAGATCTGTGTACTTTTCCCTCAGGATTCTTATAAGCTGTGAAGTAATCAATCACCCACAAATGAAAACAGATTTGTTCAAGTACAGTTCATTCTACAATCAGACTTCTCTTTTTGTCTTTGTAGACAGACTTCATCATAAATTTGCTTCCTAAACTTCAGCATGTCTTCTACATCTTTGTAGGCAAGCATTTCTTCAACAGACAAGAGCCGAAAGCCACTCAGTTTGAAAGGTGACATGTGCTGCACAGAATTCAACATTTTCAGTGACATCCGAACGGATTCACTTAGAGTGGAACAAACAGGAAAAATCCTGGCAGTCCACAGCCCCAGATGTTTGTTTCCACTGGAGAAGAGCTGATCCGAAGCCTCTATACTCCAGAGGCCCAGGCATTCTGCTAAGCTGGCTCCAAAAAACTGGAGCGAGCTTACATCCGACAGCAATTTCACAGTCTTCTTCAAGTCGTCTCCTACGCCAAACACCATGGTGACATACTCAACTTGATCATTAATTTTCACAGTTACTGAACTCAGGAAGCAGTGTGAGGGTATGTCTACACTGAAATTTATGTAGGACCCACTAACAATGCTGCTCTTCCCTACTGAGACCTCAGGCCCAATTCTGGAGTATTCAATGACAGACCCAGGCCCTATCACACATCTGGGCTCAAGGATGCTCTGGATGATGCTTGACTGATCTGAGGTCTTGGCTGTGTCAGGAAAGACGCTAAAAGCCACAGGCAGCAAGTCAAGCTCAAATCTCAGTTTGCTCTCAGCTGTAAAATGAAACAAATACTCCTGAGTAGTTCCAATGTGGTAGAACTGAGAGTTGTTGAGGACTATGACATTGAGGGCAGTTCCTCGCAGGAGAGAGTATAACTGCTGCCGCACTTCCACCAACCGCAAGTCCTCCTTGGTGACATTACTAATTTTTTTGGTATAATCTGGAGTGGCTCCGGGACCCAGGGCCTGGAGAAAATCACCATATGCATCTATTTCATAGCAAAGTGTGCCCATCTGCTTATAGAACATCAGTAGCTTCTTTGCAGTGAGGTGATCCATGTAGAATATGCTGTCTGTGTACACACACTCCGAGGCCATTCCTGAGTCGCCGTGGTTCCCAGAGGAGCAATGCCCCCTCACACACACTGCACCACTCTGCCGCATCACCCCCACATCAGGCTTGTGCAGGAAACAATGGCAAGATGCATATTCCAGTCCTCCTTTTCCTGAAAAGCTGGACGGATCTAAGACAAACACCCCGTGAGTGGTCCCGACTGCCAAATCTGAGGGGTGAGCCAATGCGGTAAATCCAGGTTTATCCAACGCGATGGTTTCTGTCACTTCAGTGCTGTACAGCTCTATGTCATCTGAACACGTGACGAGGATTCCTGGTTTCATGTGACGGGGGAAGTCGATGTACATGGCCAGCTTCAGCTCCAGCATCTGGTAAACGGGATCGCCGAATGGCAGGGCCATGAAGATCTTCCCCAGGGCACTTGCACTTGGCAAACGCTGGCTGTAACCACCTGGAAAAGAAAGAGAAATTTAGTTACACAGAGACACTGTATGTAAGTAAGCAAAAAACTAAACCTATACAGCTATTTCACAGGTGCACGTAGGCATTAAAAACCCCTCTGCTTGGTCACATACCAAGTATTCCTCAAAGAATGACAGATGTGAAGAAATCAATCATTCTTCTTCAAACATTTCCCAAAGCACATTTGACTTTATGTCCAAAACCCACCCTGCCTTAAATAGCTCATATTAAAATTGTGTTGATTTTGTTATCTTTAGTTTGTTTCAGAGCTGCCTGTTGCTGAAGTGCTGAAAGGAAATGACACCTACTTTTTGCTCGGAAAAGAGGAGGACCCCCACACTTCTGATGGAAATTTTAATCCAGAGAGAGTCAAATAAGCAGAGGTTTGGTCAGCAAATTTATCACCTGGTTTCTTTCTCCTCTACAGAACTGACGTTCTCCCACTTCTCGAAGTGTCCTGACTAACCGGATAAGAAGGCAAGTACTCAGCCTGCCCAGAGGTATAAGGAGCCCTAGGTCCCCCCCACTGTGAGAGGGCCATATTCCTTAAATGGGTATTTCAAAGCAGGAACTCAATCAGACAGTCTGAAATACATCTCTTTCCCACTGTTTGATTGAACAACTTGAGTGCTAAGAAAAAATGCTGAAGTGACAGTAACATCCTCTAAGCACCAACCTAATTTCAAATGATCACACGCCATGGGGTGACTTTTCTGAAGGAACTATGTTTCGGAACTCTGACTCCTCTGTCATCATATCATTTTAAGAAAGGGGGGAAAAAAGGGAACAGTTTTAGAGTGAGAAACATAAAACTAAGTTTACCAGAATGGATTAGCAGCACAGTGAAGGAAGCCCACTGATCACCATACAGATCTTCCAAGTACTGAAGAACATGAAGAGTTGATCCACCGTTTCCTAAAGAAAAAATATTTTAGTATCTGTGAGAAGAGCTCCAATAACACCTGCTCTGACAGGTGAGGTGTACCAGTGTCCAGCTGAAACCTCCCACACCAATGCTGATGGGACAGTCTTTCTACCCTATTGTGGTTGACAAGATCACGCACAGAAGCTGATGGACAGTTTCTCTGGAAGCCTGTGCTCTCCCAGGGCAGAGCATCCTGAGCAGACAGCTCCTGGGAAAACTCTGTTTTTCTCTCCCGGTCACCTCTGCACAGGACAAATATTTGAAACATTTAACCAATTGAACAGGCCATAATCCAGTCATAAAAACCAGCTCCTGTAGGAAACAGGTCACACAAAATCTCACTAGTGGCTTCAAGGCAGTGTTCACAAGTACTTCTGACATTTACAGCATGGAAATAAGGAAGGTTTGCGATACAAGGAAATGGTTTGGGATATTTTTTATGCATCTACAAGTTAAAGGTGCCAGATTTCTGAGAATTAATCTCTGCCTATTACTCTACACTGCAAATACTACTGATATTAGTTACTTTGTACATCAAAGGGAACAGCAATTAAGAATTACAGGATGGTATTACGGGCACTCAGGCTAGTTTCTTCTAGAGTTTTGCTGCCCACTGGGTAATGTATAAAAATATAATCAAACTGTTTAAGCAATCAGATTAAGTATGAATTTCTAAAACACACGAGCCAGTGCTATTCAGTACCCACGGGACACGCTCTGAGGAGCTGTACAGGATCACCAACACGCCCATTCACAAGCACCACGATGGAGCCCCAGGTGGGCTCCTGCCACCGCCCATCCTGCCCATTACGACCGCACCAAGCCCTGCCCGGGCCCGACCCCCGAGCTCTTCCCGGGCCCGATCCCCCGCGCTCTTCCCGGGCCCGACCCCCCGCCCTGCCCGCCCCCGCCGAGGCGGAGCCGCGGGGAGATGAGGAGCGGCGCTCGGAGCGCTCGCCCCCGCAGCCCCGGCCCCGGGCCAGCCGCACGCACCGATCCTGGGCCCCGGCGGGTCGGGGCATACGTGGTACCGGACGCCCCTCGGCAGCTCCCCCCGGCGCAGCTTCTCCTCCAGCTGCTCCCGGAACGCGCCCGCCTGCGCCGCGTCCGCCGCCGTCAGCACCACCACGTCCCAGAGCTCGCCGTGCCGGGCGGCCGCGCCTGCGGGAGCGGCCCCGCTCAGACACTGCCGGGGCACGGCCGCGCCCCGGCCCCGAGCGCTCGGCAGCCCCGCGGGCCGGCCCCGCCGCCCCCCGCCCGCCCATCCCATCCCACCTCGCAGCGCCGCGAACCGCGCTAGCCGCCGGCCCGTGTCCTCCCGCCGCGCCGCGCTGCGCCCGCCCATCGCCGGCACGGCC
>JAYRBT010000005.1:261969-288177 GCA_036023395.1 Myiotriccus ornatus
ACGCTCCCCCCCGGAGCAAGAGGTAAAGGGAAAGCCTCTGGCCTGGGGTTCCCTCTCCCTATCCAACTTCAAGTTCGCCATGGCACCTCATTGTTGTAATCACACAGGACACAATCCGAACTAGATTCATCCCTGAGCAGGTATCCCTTCACTCCCTGCTTTACTAGAGTAATGCAGTAATAAAACAAGCACAGGCATTTGTTTCTGAGCACAGTTATTCCACCAAATCCCATCAAATTGTGTGTCTCTCTCAGGAAGAGGTTTCCCACACCTGCAGAATGAGCAGCAGTGACCTTTTCTGCCAGTGGAGAGCCTGAGTCCCAGTGCCTCAGATGGGGCATGCTTAGGCTCTGAATATTTATGGAAGTGCTGAGATTTGGTGTCACCTTTGTAATCTGAACTGAGCTCTCACAGAGGAGGAATGAGAAACCACTTTTTCTTAGCAGCGATGGACCTGTAACACCAGGCCTGCTGCTCAGCTTTGCCTGGCTAAAACAGCAACAAAAACCAATTACTGTAGTATAGTCTCTGGTTTAGCTCAGATTTTCCATAATCCCACACAGACCAGTAAATATCTGGTATTTCAGGATGAATCAAATGCATTGATAAGTGCTGCAAATCTGTCCTTTTTCTTAGAACTGGATTTTAAGTGCTTACTAAAAGTGGGAGGAAATGGCTACATGGTTCAGGTTGCAAAATATGAACAAGTGTTGTTCTGGGCTGTGCCATGCAGGAAGAATTTCTTCATGGAAGGAGTTATCAAGCATTGGATGGAGCTGCCCAGGGAGATGATGGAGTCCCCATTCCTGGAGGTGTTCATTGAATGACTGGATGTGGCACTCAGTGCTTTGGTCTAGTTGACAAGGTGGTGATGGGTCAGAGGCTGGACTCAACGGTCCTGGAGAACTTTTCCAACTTAAATGATTCTGGGATCCTGGGATTCTGTGCCCAGGATTGGCAGTGCCCAGCCCTCCTCCATTCCCTCCCCTCTGTCCCCACGCCTGGCACAGCCGTTGTTCCTGGCTGCCAACCCTCATTAGCACTGTCTCTACTTAATTAGTTTCCCGGTTCTCACACATGCTTTGGGTGTATTTTGCATAAATTATCTGTGTATCTGTGTCACTGGAAATGTCTCTGCTGCATGCTGGTGGCAAGGACACAGGAACCCTCCTCCAGGCCCCAGGTCAGCTCACGGAAAAATTACTTATATGAGTTGTTATTAGTATTGTACTAGAATTTGGTATATGTATTGTTGTAAAGGTGGTATTATAAAAAAAGGGAATACAATTCAGAATATTTGCCTGTAAACAGCCTTCCAGCTCGACCAAAATGAGTCTTTCTGAATGGAATAAATTAATTTTTTTTAGCAATACATAATTTGGTAAAAAAGATTTTACAAAAATAGAGATAAAACATTTTGTAAAAGAAAATAAAAAATTAAGGCAAATGTTAAGTGTTTTCCAGGCACATCAGCTGTGCCTGGAGATCCTGCGCTGGGCTTAGTTACCCGTTCAAGGTAATATCTGCAATTTATTGGAGATAAAGCAATTGAAATGTTCAGCACAAGATAAATGATCTTTTTAGCTGGAGTATAGAGTCCATAATTACAGTGGAAACAGATTAGGAAAAATAGCATTCCATCATTTCTCCAGTTCGACATTTACCGAAGTTCTGAGTATTTATTTAATATTTAAACAGCCCATCTCAGGAATGTTTTCATTGTTTGATGTGGTCGAGCACTTCCCTGACACCTTTCATCATTCACCCAGATTATTTTTGTGGGCATACATACAATATTTTAAAATTCTGTCTTTTTATCTGCCATGTGTTGATACCCAGGCAGTTTGTTAAACTGCTAATGAGTCCCAGGGGGGAGTATGTTTGAATTAAACAGACACTGATACCTGCTAGAAATAAATAAAATAAGCCCAGGAAAAAAAGTGTATATATATTTATTTATTTATATAAAACAGTCTGAAGAGAAGCTGAGATATTTTATCATAGATTTGGTGTCGGGCTGCCTTCCCCCTTCTTTGGGGTGGGTGAGCTGGCCAGGGGGTTAGTCAGATGGGGTTTGGGGGGTGAAGCTAGCTGAGGGGCCAGTTCTGGGAGGCTTGGGAAGTGGAGCTGGTTGGGGACTGTGGTCGGTCTTTCTGGTGGGCTTCAGAGAGTGGAGCACCAGCTCTTAGGGGATTTTTGTGGCTTTTGGAGGGGCAGGCATGCAGCCGGGAGGGCACCTCCACTACCTCCGTACCCCGAAGTCCACAGCCTGACCTGCTGCCTGTGGGGACTGGAATGGAATGGAATCCCCTTGAGCAGCTGTATCTGTGAGTACAAAGTCACTTACTGAAGTGACACACACACAGCTTCCTGAAGGACAGGCTCAGCTAATTTTCAGTGAGAAATAACTGCAAGTTGGCTTTTTAACTCCTACAGTTTGATCATGTCAGCCACTGAGGCCTTTCCCTGTGCATCCTACATCTGTCCCCTTGGCATCTTGGGGCCGGTCCTTAGCTTGGACTTCCCGGGGGTGACAAACACAGGGTGGTGACAAACATGGGGTGCTACTGACACAGCAGGCAAGAGATGGCGATTCTGTGGTGCCGTCGGAACAGCTGGAGACTGTGCTCCCCTGGGAGGGGAGGTTTGGGCAGCGAGGGATGGTCCTCCAGGGCAGCACTCTCATGGATTCAGGAGAGGATTTGTGTTGTCCTTCCCATTGCCAGTGCAGGGCTGGGACAGCACAGCTTGCTGAGGGCTGAGCTCTCCAGAACCCTTCATGCTCAGAGGTAATCAGTCTCAGTACTTTGCCTGTTAATAGCTACTTGCTCATGATGGTTTTCTTGGTCATATTTTTCTTGGTCATATTTTTCCTTGAATTGTCCAGACAAGAGTTTGTCTTCATCTTTCCTGTAAATCAAGTTACTTGGTAGTGATATTTTAAGGCTAAATTATGTCTAGTGTGTCCTAGTTGTCCAGTGCTCCAGAGATAATTCCCTTTTTAGAGAGTGTTAGGCCAAATGTTTGTCCAGACCTTGGTCTCATCAGTCCATATTCTCTCTCTGCATGTTGCTCTTCTGCAGCATAAGAGGATTTTTTCCTAAAGCTTGCTTTGGAATCCCCTTGCTTCTGGTCCCACTCTGCATGTGGAATTGAACGGGGCGGTGCTTTCCCACTGTGTACCTTATAGTGAGACCCCCTTGGCATTCTTCCTGCTGGGCATTGCCATTACTTTGCCATATATTGGTCTCTTGGTGCCCCTTCTGCTGTCATGCTGGGCTGGACACTGAACATTCCCAGATTCCGCCAAAGCAAATCTTTCACGAATACTTTGATCTGAATTCTCTTTGTAACCACCTGGTTGTGGTTGCCAGCAAGGAATACTCCAGTGAAGGACTCCTTTTACTTCCCTTTGTACTTTTCCATCTTTGTGCCTCATCCTCTATTGTTTCCTTCCTAAATTTCTATGACAGAGAGGATTATTTCTTTCCCAGCGCTGTCCTTTCAGACATGTTGAGCTTGCAGAGGGAGCTGTAGGCAGCTCTGCTTTCTGTAAGCACTTTTTAACGAGATCAAACCTTGAGCTCTTGTTAGTGCTGGTCAGTTCTAGATCCTGTTGCCACGTCTCTCATGTGCTCCATGTGGTCTCCAGTTGTAGTAAACAGAGGTTTTTTTTCCAGTGTGAAAAAGCTGCATTCTTTTAATTGGAAAGGCTGGGTGGGTGCTCTAGGCTTGGGCACCCTTCCGGCACTGCAGGGCTGCTGGAGCACTGTGCCCAAGTCTGGGATCCGCAGCACAGGAAGGCTCTGGAGGCAGGCTGGGAGAACTGGGGGTCTTAAGCCTGGAGAAGAGAAAGCTCTGGGGAGAACTTAGAGCCCCTTCAGTGCCTAAAGAGAATTATAAAAGAGAACGAAAGTGCCTTTTTAGATTTGCAGATAGTGATAGGACAAGGGAAAATGGTTTTAAACTGAAAGGGAAGTAATTTAGATGGAATATTAGGAACAAATTCTTCCCTATGAGGTTGGTGAGGCCCTGGCACATATTGCCCAGAGAAGGTGTAGCTGCTCCATCCCTGGAAGTGTCCAAGGCCAGGTTGGACAGGGCTTGGAGCAACCTGGGATAGTGGAAGGTGTCCTTACCCATGGCAGGGGTGGAAAGAGATGGGCTTTAAGGTCTCTTCCAACCCAGCCTAGTCTGTGATTCTATGAACTGTAAGGAAGTAAAGTCAATCCCCTACCCAGGTTTTTTTTGGGAAAAACACTTAACTGTTGGTGGATTAAATTATACTGTCCAGGAGATGGCACCATACATTCAGTCTTTCTTAAAAAACCCAACCAAACTCCAACCAAAGTAAAATCTTCAGAAAGTATTAAGGAAATGCTTGCAGAAGACCAGAAGATCCTTAAAAGGTTGTGTAGCTTGTTTCTATTTTTTTATAAGCACCAAATATTTAATAACTGTTAGTCCTAATGTTAGTCAGTCCTTCAAGAAATGGCTGATGAGAACCAGAATGGAGGAGTTCAGTAGAAAGACTCCAGTGGATTGTGCAGTGAGTGGGAGAAAGTTTCTGTTTCTCATTGTACCGTGTTTCTTGGTCCTGAAACACAAAAGGGCGAGATAGGGGTGTGGTGCTTGTTTGTTCCCACAGGAACATGAAGGCCTGTGACCCAGGATTTACTCTAAAAGTGATAGTACGTATAGGATTGGATCCAAATTCCTTGGAAGCAAATGCATCTGAGAAATGTTTGGGGTTTTTTTTGGGAGGGGTTGTTGTTGTTGAGTTTTTTCTTTTTTTTTTTTGTTTTTTTTTTTTAATGTTTGGGATTATTTGAGTGGCTATTTGAAGCCACCTGATGATTCCCTCCTTGGGTCACTGTGCTGAGTGTGGGGGATTCAGGCTGTGGTTCAGCCTCAGGGCTTATCTGGGCCCTGACTTGGAGGGATCCTGACACTGACTCCTGCCACCCACTAGGGCCTGACCTTGTAGCTTTGTACTTGTATGGAAACAAGAGATTTGTAACAAAATCTGGTGTGCTTTGCATTCTCCAGGTGTGCTCCCTGAACAGCGATGATGATGCAGGAAGACAGGAATGATTATTTTGTACTGCTCTTGGCAGCAGTTTCAATATTCTTATTTTCTGTTCATTGCCAGCACTTTCCCTTTTCAATACTGCACTTCTTTTCTTTAATACTCCACTTTTGTTTCTGTTGCACGTATTTGTTATAAATATATTATTGTCTACTGGTTGCACAAATGTCTTTGGGGAATTTTTTCCTTCAAAGACAGGGAAGGAAACAGAGAAAGAAGAGAATTTTTCTTCTGCTTTTGGGGCTCTTTGGTGCTCCCAGTCACCCAGGGAGCCAACTGCTGCCCCTTCTTGCTGTTTACACAGGGAGTGGCTCGGAGCAATCTCGGGGCAGTCTTAGTGCCAGTGATCCTTGTGCTCTGTTTTCCCAAGAATCCCTCGTGGATAAGGTGAGGTGTATTTCATGTCTGCTTAGAGGGGATGTCGGTGTGGTGCTGCCATGACTCCTGCTGTTGGTCCATAGCTGTGGGGCTCCTTCAGCCGGCAGGGACCACATGCAACATCCTGAATGGGACAGATAAGCCCGGGGTTGCTGAGCCCTTCTCGAGCAATTTCCCTAATGCATTAGGCATAAACAATCTTTCTTTCAGAGTCAGGCATGCATGTCTCATCCTAATTATGTTTTTTCCCCTCTAACCCATTTTTGTTCAAGTTGTTGCCACAAGCAGTGGTAATAATGTTCTCCTTCCATTGTTACTGTAGAGAGGGGACCTGTTATAATTACTGCTTAAACTGCATTTTTCTTAATTGAAAATGTTAAAATATCAATGGATGCATGATAATGGTTTCACACATCGACCAAATGGGGCATTTTCAGGACAGGCTGAGAGGCTCCTTCTGTCTCCTGGTTATCCTGCTGTTGAGGGTGTGCCGGCCAGGCTCCAGGGGTGCAGGCAGGAGGGAGGCACGAGGCACAGAGCCACCCATTTCAAACTTTTTGTTGAATCTCCTATTTATAAAAAAAAAAATCTTACTTTCGTGTGACTAACAGAGGAGATGGGTCAGGTCCATGCTGGTGGGCAGACAGTTGGAAATACTTTCATGGCCTCTACTTTTCCCTTTAAAATTAGGAAAAAAATAAAAAAAATTATGAATAATTCTCTCTTTTCGCAGTCCTGTCCTTAATAAAAGCCTAATGAAGCTGTGTTGAAATGGATGAATAAGTGTTAGATAATAGTGGTTAGATTAAACCTCCTTGTGTAATCCAGGGCACTGCAAGTTTGAATGAATGATGAGGTTTCCCTACTGAATATGTGACCTTACCAAAAGCTGTCAATATTTTCTACCAAGAAAGAATAAAGGATGTGTGTTTTTCAAAGAATGAGAAGTTGTAGGCTAAAAAGCTGCCTAATACTGGCTTTGGAAGAAAAAAAGCAGAGCCTACAAAAAGTTATTGTTGGTTTATGGACACCTGGGAGCTGACAAGGCCGGGAGCTGACGGGGTATGAAACAGCTTCAGTGTTGTGTTGCTGTTGTGAGTCCCTTGTTTACAAGTTCATCGCCCAGATTTAGTCCCGTAATGTTTGGCTGGTTAATATAAAGATGAAGAATGTGATCAATTACATTTTAGATGCAAACAATGGATGCTTGATTCTTCCTCTTTATCACATCCTTAAGGGAAGAAGAAAGAGGCATGAGGAGCCCTTGGCAGCCAGGGAAGGAAATGAGGCTTCAGGAAGGATTTTAATGTGGCTCTAAAGAGATTCCAGACAGTGCAAAAGACCAAAGCACCTTTTAAAGAACAGGGAAAAATAAATATTTTTAAAGGATTTCATCATATTTAGCATAAAACATGCTGATTTGTAAGAGTCTAATTATTACAATCATTAAAAGACCATGATTATCATTAAAAGGCTTTTATCAGAAATGAAATGCTAAAAACAAATGGTATATATCAAATAAGATCATACATATTTCATAGAATATATTATACTGCAAAATAAGTTGTCATGTAGCCATGGCAATGACTTTTAAGTTAGCCTTTTTGATGCCTTAATGCACTGCTCTGCATGTTTTAGTGTCAACCCTCTGAATATGCCCAGCACTCCAAAGGTCCAGCTGAGAGTGAATATAAAGTGGCAATTATGTACCTAACTGGTCACTTGTGTGGATAAATGGGGTTTGCAGGCACAGGCCGTGTCCCTGGGAGCTGGAGGTGTTGGGCAGGAGCTGGCAAGTGATGCTCTGGCCCTGTGCCTGCACTGGTGTGTGCTGGGGAGGGCAGTGCTGAACTCACACTCAGAGTTAACTCCTGACATAGCTGCAGAAAGAAAAAAGTTAATTTTCTTGACCTCTGCTGGTCAGAATTCAACAATTCGATAAGCTTTGTTTCCAGTGTTGGGTTGTCTGTAGCATTCCCAGCACAAGGCATTGAAACATCAAGTGTATATGCCCAGATCTCACTGACCACAGGAAAATGTTTTTTTTAGGACAGAGATTGTTAATACTTCTAAATGCCCCTGACACTTCTAAGTGCCCATATCCCTTCTAAATGTCCCTACCTAAGAAACTTTTCAAAGTATAATTAAACTACCAAGACCAGGAGAGGTAGGAATGAGTTTGTGGTAGGCCATGGGGCTTTTCCTGATGATCTTTGTTCCGAACTGGACATCCCTCTGCAACAACTTTTTATTTTAAAAAAGAAAGAAGATTGTGGAATATATTTGTGTTTTAACGTTCATAATATTTTATAGATAACCTCTTCCTCTCTCATAGTATGTCTGTATACTTTTATTTTGAGTATTTTCTTTGATTCTGTGTCAAAGAGCTGATAGGTACAGCATGGCTGATAAGATCCAGCTGAGATTAAAATGACTTTGGGTTTGTGGTAGAGAGGAGACCAGTTTTTACATATCGGATCTCATAAAAGCAAAAGGGATGGATGCGTGGTGGGCACTGAACTCTCATTTGCCCTCTCATTACATCGCCTGAAATGAGAGCTGGTCTTCTTCCAGATGCTTCAGAGGCCATTGAAGTCTTTTATTGCAGCCTTGCAATGCTGGGCTGTTTCTCTGAGGAGTCAGAGATGGAATTACCCACATGAAGTCCATGCTGATGGTGTAGAATTCCTTGTGAACAGCCTCTCCTTGTCACACCAGGTGTTTGCTGCTCTCTGGGCTTTCTCCTTTTCCCCCTGGCTGGGACTGGCTCTGGGGTTCTGTGGCTGTAGCCAGCGGGGAGACCTGCGGGTGTGAGGAGAGAGGGTTCCCCAGAGGAGGGTTCCAGGGCATGGAGCTTTCACCCAAATCCAGCTTGTAACATGGTTGGGTATCTGGCCTGGAGAGAGCTCAGAAGGCCTGGAGTGACAGAACAAGGCAGAAAGATTCCCACTGCCAGAGGGCAGGGTTAGGTGGTGTATTGGGAAGAAATTCTTCCCTGTGAGGGTGGGGAGGCCATGCCACAGGTTGCTCAGAGAAGCTGTGGCTGCCACACCCCTGGAAGTGTTCAAGGCCACACCCCTGGAAGTGTTCAAGGCCTATTCAAATTGAATAGGGCTTGGAGCAACCTGGGGATAGTGGAAGGTGTCTGTGCCCATGATAGGGGGTAGAACAAGATGAGCTTTAAGGCTCCTTTCAACCCAAACCAGTCTAGAATTCTGGGGTTCTGTGTTTGTTTGCCTTCTAAATAGGCTCTGTAGAAGAATATCCCAGGTTGTGCCCTCATTCTTCAGGAGCACATTAATTAACATATTTTAGGCCAGAATTCATATCTTCACCCTTGGCTGCTGGCTTTGTGGCATGGTAGGTGATGCAGTGATCATATGGTCTGCCTGCACCCAAACAGCCCACCCTGAACAAACAACCCTGCAATCATGTTATTAGCGAGTCTTAAACAACCTCCAAAGTGATACCTCAGTCACTCAGAAATTACACAGATGTGGCAGAAGGTGACATTCTTGTCATCCTGACACAATGGTGACATTACCGTCTAATTATCTTGTAGTCAATTTAACATCAGTCACATCCTGTAGATCACATATTGTACCACCTTGACTAATTGAATATCCCAGGGACATTAAATACTTTTGGATCCCAAGGAATTCAGGTGATCAAAGAAGTGTTCCATGGATTCAACAGGCATGGCAGTGCTAAGCCATGTTTGGAGTGGTGGTTTTCTGCTGTGAGGCCAGGCTAAACAGGGATGTGATGCTGAAAAAGAATGGAAAGGAAAATGAGAAGTTCGGACTGGAAAACCAGGCAGGAATAGCATTACACCAGGGCCTGATTCCCGTGGGATGTGGCAGCAGCCCTGCCTGTGCAAGGCACAGGACCAGGCACAGGGAGCACGACAGAACCCCAGCTTTGCTGAGAGGACACTGGTGATTAGCCCAGTGCAATTACAGATGACCTGACTCAAATCTGATCAGCTTCTTCCCGTTGTTAGGGCCACCCTAATTTCTCATTAGCCTCAGCTGCAGCCAGGGCTGTCAGGGACAGTTGTGTGGACTAGTGGAACATAGCCTAGCAAACCAGGGGACAGGGTGATCATTGCTGTCATTACTGGAGACTGAAGGTTTCATCCAGACATCTGAGACAACACTGAGGACCTTTAAGCAACTGATAAAAATAGTGAGTTATATATTCCACAGACATTCCAAACATTCCAACGTGAGAGAAACAATCCCTTTTAAACGATTTGATTCATCCGGTTATGCAGCTTGAAATCTCCAAATTCTGCTCCTTTCGGTGACCCTCTGTATCTCCCAAGGGGTGAATGTTACTGAGTCCCACTGAGCTCCTCTGCTCTAACACAACACAGCTCCTCTTGCTAATGAGCACTTCTGAACAGCAACTGCGATGGGTTCTGGGAGTCCAGCCGCTGGGATGATTTCCTCTATTTAATTAGGTAACAGTCAACATATTTTAGAAATAATGTCTCTCCCTTACGAATCATTTGTTGTAGGCATCAAGTTTTCTGTTTCTCAACTATCCTTTTTTCAGAAAGCATTCCTGATTTTGATTGATCCTCAGTTGTTATTAGTGCTTTCCTGGATGTTTATAGAGAAATGAGAACTATAAATTCATATCTCTGGATGTAATCACACCTTTATCACAGCCATCACAGAATACACAAGAAAAAATGAATGCAGCTTTACATTTCAGTATTATTCAAATGAGTTCTGACTTTTTTTTTTTTTTTTTTGGGGTGACCTGGTTTGGGGATAGTTTTATGCATGTTTATTTTATCACACCTAAACATTACCTTCTTGCTTAACACTTGAGGTCACTTAAGGTAATTGCAATGTTTAGTTTTAATTACATGGCTAGTAATGAATTGCATTGGCCACCCAGAGCGGTTGTCCTCATGTTATCAGTCACTGCTTAGGTATTCACGAGAGAAATCATTATTCACAGAGACAGAGAAACAAATGTTAAATTTAATTGTGCGACTGAGCACCAGTCATAATCTTTACATGACAGTTAATGCTTTCACTACTTATCAATTCATTTTTTCTGTTACTCTTTGAAAAGTGAAGTGTCAAAAAAAAATAGACCTTTCTCTTCTATATACATAAAGACAGTGTGATTAAGTAAGCATACTGAAAAACTTGATTTTATATGAATAGTTTTACTAATCCCTGATGACATCTCTATCTCATTAAATTTCCCTTTCAAGTTTAGGAAAAAGTTTTCATACATTTTATGTGGTCCATGTCTCAGCTGAGCCCATGGTACCTGGTTATGCTGAGGTAGCTCCTGCAGCACATCCTCGGTCAGAGCATCCTTAGGAGCAGGACTGATCTGAACAGCTGGGACTTACTGTGTTGCTCTGATCCAGCAGGGTTCCTGCACGTGGGACTGACAGGACATACGTGAGCAATCCCAGGTGTGTCAGCTGTGTTTTGCAAATCCAAAATTAGTCTTGTCTCTCAGTCCCCTCCTGACTGCTTCCCTTGAATGCACTTTATTAAATATCTGTTTAAATCTTTGGAAGAATGAAGTCTGTAAGAGAATCAAGGAGTAGCATGTAAGTCACAAACTCAGATGGAAATTTTGGTGCTACTTTGATGAGTTTCCCGAAGTTTTTCCATGCATTTCTCCTATGTAAGACCAAGCCATAGTAACCATTCCTAACTAGTACTATTAAAGAGCTGCCGAGGTCTGATATGTTTAATTGCCAACCTACGCTAGATAACAAAACCAGCCTGGGGTTGACCCATCTGTGTGGGCCCCCTGTAGTGGCTGTCGTGGGGCATGTGGTGAGCAGCCCAGTACCTGGGTGTGTGGTGTTCCTATGCTGCAGGCAGGGGAAGGAGGTGCCTTCAATGCAGTCTTGCTTCTTGCTGAGTGCCTGAAAATTTCTTTTGGATTCCTGGAACGAAATTAGATGTGGCCATATTTTTATCAGCCATTCAACTATGTGTGATTGGTAGAGGCAAATACAAACAAAAATAAACCCTTCGACTAACCTGCCTGCGCAGTACTGGGGGATATGGGGCATGCTGAGCCTCTCTGTTTTGTGCTGGCATGAGAAAAGCTATATCAAAATTTTCACCTTTAAATAAATCTGGGGTTTAATTTGTCCCCTGCAATGGCATTGGAGATATATCCACCAGCAGCACAGTGCACGCTGGCTTCCTTCCCATTCAGTAACTCTTGCTGTGCTCTTCTACTTCAGCTCTGAAACCAAAACTCTTCAGCAGTCTTAGGCTTTAGCTTATATTCATATGATTGTAGTGCTGGCAATAAAGCTTTCATGTGGAGCAAGAAGGAGATGAACAGTAAAATAGGTTAAGTGGCCCAGTAATTGAACCTGATAACAAATGGGGGGAAGCCCTCTTTGTAATAATTTCTTTGCTTTGCATAATGTGTGAGTCTACAGCAAACAGGGTTTTCCGTGGGCTGTTGATGTGTATGTACTCGATGTGCCATGTTAATAATGCACACAGAAATTGAGAAATCGGCAGGTTGTCCTCTCAGCACACAGATTGCTATTACCCAGAGCGCAGCAAATGAGGAGTTCAATAATTCATCCAGGGCTGTGTGCTCAGCAGAATGAGGGGAGGGAGGGTAATCCTGCCTTAGAGTGTGGGATCACCCCAAGTAAAACCCTTTGGGAAGTGCAAACCTTCATAAAAAAGCAGTGTCTGAGCTGCTGCTCTATGTGTTTCAGACAGGCAGCTCCTCAGTTATTGCTTTCTGGGCTCATCGGATCATTACGGCTGTATTGCTCTGCAGTCCCATCATCCTTCCAGCCTACCAGGATTTTGTCCTTATCTTCCCTTTTGCTATGCTCCTGCTGCTCTTGGCAGGCACTGGGTGCTCTGCTCCCTGGCCCAAAGTTGTTGTGCAGGTGATGATTCTGACCACCTCTGTTTATGAGCTCCTAGTGCCCCTTGGTCCAGGGTGACACAGTGCATTCAGTGAGGTGATGCACCAGTTTGAGGATGGCTCAGAGTTGCTCCTCCAAGAGCAGCAGTGGAGCTCAGGATGGATCGCCATGGGAATGTGGCTTCCTCAGGATGCCCACTGCCTGCTACCCTCTGTTGTCTGTCTGCTACCTGCTGCCCACTGCCCGGGGACCCAGTGCCACCTCACATTGTCTTCCTGCCCTGCTGTCACCGTCAGGACCCTGCTCCAACACACACCGCAACCACATAATCGTTTCCCTCTGATTTCTGTTCCTGGGGATTATTGAGCAGCATTGTGGCTTCTCAGTGTCTCTGTGTTGCTGTTTCCTTCCACCTTGTTACTCTGTGCAGGTGCTGAGATGCACAAACACCTCCGTGAAATCCCTCTCTCAGCACAGGACCCAAAGTGTTTCTGTCATTTTTAATACAGCACCCAATTTACAACCCTCAGCATGCTCCTGGAGCAGCAAAAAGATAACAAATTACCAACCTCATTTATTTTATTGCATAGTTTGTTTTGTAATTACGGGAGGAGGGCAGTGGTGGATGGCAGGGCTGCTCTCTGGCTCTGCTAGGTGGGTGTCTGTCTCAGGAGCAGAGAATGATTCGAACATGGTGCTGAGTGCTTGATCACCCTTGGAGGATGGCTGGCACAGCTGCTTGGATGTCTCTGTTTCACAGAATCATAGAAACAGAGATTTGTTTGGACTGGAAGGGACATTAAATGTCATTTTGCTCCATCCCCCTGCCACAGGCAGGGACATCTACTAGAGCAGGTTGCTCCAAGCCCTGTTTAACCTGGCCTTGATCACTGGTTGGAAGGAGGACTGGACATGCTGCTTCATTCTGTGCTGCTTCAGGTGAATTCCCCACCCGCCAAGTTCAGAACTCACTCAGCCCCAAGGATTTAAACTGGTTTATAAATTGTCAGTGCAGCCAGGACCTTTCCAGCAGCGGATGGGGCAGAATTTCCTCCCGACGTGGTTCCCAGTGCTACTGAGGCAGTGTGATGTGACACACCAGCACTACAAATTGTGAATCCACTTCTCATTTACAGATAAATGTAGATGTCTTCATTGTGTATAAGATCTATCAGTGCAGTGGGAGGAAGGGGAGTGCGTGGCTGGGAGGGGTTCCAAAATAGTAAAATGTAAGTTCCTGAGCTTTTCTGAAGTGTGCAAAATACTCTTCTGTAGGTGTGCTGGTTTCCTACCAAAAGCCAACTAGCCTTGGGGTACTGATCCCCCACTGGTGTGGGACACTGAGGGAAAATGTCCAAAGTAGCAGTTAACATAGATTTCCTAATGCAAAATCTTCCCTAGGCAGCACTAATATAGCTTTTCTCTGCCCCAGACAGCCCTTTTCCAGGCTCTGTTTCAGGAGCCCTCGGGTTTGCTCAGAAAGCAAATCCGAGAGAAGCCGGTTGCCCACAGCACTGTGCAGCTCCGTGGCACTTGGTTCCATCACCCCAACGGATTTGGGTGCCCCCAAATACTAAGAAGGCTGCAAGCTACCACTTTACTGTAATACAATTTGTAAGAGAATTAAGTTTAAAGTAAATGGGAATTTTACCTCTGAATAGGAGTGTCCCCACATAGACACAGCAATGTCTCAGTAATCTCCTGTAGATTCACAACTCATGTTCATTAACATCAGGTTTTGCTGAGCACCACATTGAGGATGAGCATGTTGGTGCAGGGAGGGATGGGGTTGCTCATGGTTTGTCCACCCTGTTGAGTTTGCTTGTGTTTTGCCCACAGAGCATTTGCTGCCAGGAAGTTTCCAGCACTGAATGTGGCTGTTGGAAATATCTCTGCATGTCTGGTCATGGTGCTGGTGCTCTCCTCCCTTCCTGGCATCGCCCTTTCAGACCAGGTGGGGACTGGAGGAGGGAGTCTCTGATGTGGTACTGCCAACCTTGCCAGCAGGTGCCTGTTAAATAAACTCTTGCAAGGGGAACTGGTTGGAGCTCCCAACAACCTTGTCAGCTCACTGACTTGCTGGGTTCATAACACCACACAAACAGACACACCCCTGACCCCTTCCAGGATGCAGAGCCAACCCCGGAGGCTGCAGGCTCTGTATCCATAGTGGGGGACAGGTAAGTGGGCAGATGAAACTTAAGCTCAGGGTCACACGGAGCTGCCAAGGGCGGTCCTGCCTCTCTGACCAAGGCAGATCATGAGAGAGTTGGAGGGAGAGTTGGAGGGATCTAATGCCGCTCACTAGGGGAGAGGCAGGAACCAGGGAGAAGGGGATCCAGTCTGCCAGTCAAATGGGAAATGCAGGAGGAAAAAAGTCACATGCCTTCTTAGTAACTGTCACATTTTTTTAATTGAGTGTTAATATTGGATTCTTCAGCAAAATGCCTCCTTTGAGGTTCAACAGTTGCCACATTCTGTGTATGGCCAGTAATAACCGGAGATAAAGAAAATACCACCAATCCCTGCATTAATCAGCAAATTAATTTACTCTCCTGTGCTAATATTGATTTTTTTCTTTCAGTTTTGCAAATCCTGGCTAATGAATTTCCTGGCAGGAGTGCTTGCTGAAAAAATTTGGTCAAATGTAGAATTTTGATGGCATATGAAATGAGGGTGTAGGTCCCACAGTATCTTTCTTAGAACCCAGTCCTGAAGTTCATCTTGCCAAGAAAAATATGAAATATTATCTCACTTGCTTGCAAGCAGGCAGCAGATGAAATTACTTCCAGGATGTATTCAGGGAATGGCTTAGAGCTCCATAAAAGAATGGTAGTTTCCGAGGTGAAGGATGTTGAGGACTTAGAACAGCTACTTGCTATATTTTATTTTCCCAGCTCTCAGTGCATGCTGTGACTGCTGAAATGTCCCAGCTGAACACTGCTCAGGAGTTCTGGCTGCAATACTTTGTGCTTAAAGGCAAGCTAAAGAAAATCGTGTTTAACTCAGCAGTGTCAGGGCCTCTGTGGCTGAGCCACAGGAAGGCAGCATGGTCAGCACATGTCCAGCGGGGATGTCTCGGCTGGTCGTGTACACTCTACTCCCCTCCCTCCCTAGGAGGTCCTAGGAATAGTTATTACAGCTCCTGTCTCCATAGCTGGGAGCAGCAGGAACAGGTGATTTTGTCTCTGTCTCCAGCACTTTCCAGCAGCATCTCTGTAGTGGTGCAGGGCAGTCCAGCGATGTTATCCCCATCTGTTCCAGGATGAAGGAACAGAGACACAGCCAGGGGCTGAAAGAACCTCTGTTGCATTTGGTGTCATTTGAGTTATTTTAATTTTAAGCTAATTTTTTGTATTGTCAGACTCAATATCATCAGCGCCACCCCCACGCCTCTGCATCACGGCCAATGCTGCTGCCACCACTGTGGCCACAGTGTCACTGCCGATAACTTCAGTCTGACATTAGAGAGATTAATTTACTATGAAAATGACCCTTGGGAGAGCAGTGCAGATGCAGGATGAATCATACTTGAAAAATTGGATGTCTCACTGTTTCAGAAGTTCTAATTAACTTTTTCTAGCCATGTAAAGTACTGGATATGGACACAGAAAGTCTACCCCATCATTCCAGTGGGATGGCTCAGGGAGCCAAAATCACTTTTACCATTGTGTGGGAGGTGGAATGGCTGCTGTGTTGTGCTGGAGCTGAATCAGGTTGTTTCCATCTTGTGCATTTTCACTGTGGAGGCAAAAGAATATGTCTTGGGTAAGTGTAGAGCTAAGTTTTTTTCATCTTTTTTCTGCAAAACTTGATAATCAAGTATTTCAAATAATCAGAGACCCTGTTTGTGATCTGTGAGTCTGGACAACAGGAGAAATTAAACCAAACTTACATTTTAAATCTAGCTGGCTCAGTTTTCTAATCATTAATCTGCTTTTCTGTTTTTTCTGAGGTTATTCTCATTTTCCTCACTATTTCTGCTGTTTTTCCCTTTATCCAATATTCTATACAAGATGATAATACAAAACTCTCCAGACACTGAGGCTGTAATAAGATCCATCAGACTCCAACTAGAGAATTTCTGCCATTTAAGTGATTTTGTCTTATTATTTCGCCCAGTTTGACATGCCCAAGCATCTTCCGACCAGAGAAAACTGTGTGTCTCAGCTGTGCAGTCAGTCTGGGATGTCGCTGAGACGTGTTTGAGGTGAGAGAATACACCTGCTCACACCTGGGAGGAGGAGGAAGAGGAGCAGAATAAGACATAACAGCGGCATGAATTTGGTCTGGTACTCTGCTGGTGGTAGATCAAAAGAAAAGGAAAAAGTGTTTCTCCCTTTCTTGTCTAAACCCCTGTCTGTGAGTGGGGCCACACAGTGCCCCTGGAACACCTCTCCTGGCTATTTTCAGCCTGAGATTTGGGTGCTCAGAGCACTTTGCAGCAGAGCTCCAGGGTTTGCTCTGCCTGTCTTGGCAGGAAGACACATCTCTGAACCCTTACTCATCAATTTCCCCACCATCACCTTGACATCAGGGATGGATTCTGAGCGAACCTCCAGAGCAGCAATAGAACTGAGATAAACCCCTATTTCTCAGCACTTTCCCTCTCTGTTCTCCCAGAAGAGGGTGGGGTGAGCTCAGCTCATGGTTTGATCACCAGCCTGAAGGTGTGTTTGCATGAGACTACTGGGGACTCTCTTGACTTAGATTGCTGAGATGGGTTGGCAAGAGCTGAGGCTGGTTTTCATTCTCCTCTGAATTGCTGTGTTTGTTGAGCAAATACAGTAACTGAAGGCAGTACTTTCTGGGCTCAGATTCGAAGGTGCTGCAAGCAGTTCCCTCCATTGGGAGGTCTCTGATGAGCAATACCAAGTCTGAGAAGCAGCACTGGGATGGGCCTGTGCCAACCACTGTGACCAGTGTCTCTACTCCTGGTTAACTCCAGGATGTGCAATTAGAAGGAGCTCTGATCATGCTCCCCTCAGTACAGCTCTCCCAACCTTGCTGCTGTCCTGCTGCACAGCTGCAGCTTGGGCTTTAAGCAGCTGCTCTTCCCCACAGCTCTCCTTAAGAGGCAGTGTGTGCCAGTGCTGCCAGCCATGCCTGCAGCATCCCCTCTCCCTGCTGGGCTAGGGCAGTGCTGGGATTTCTGTTTCATTTCATATGTAAAAGTTCTGTTTTGAGCATATAGGGTTGAAAGCTTCCTGATGGCTCTTGCTTGGGAACTTGGCACCCATGAAGTTGGAGGACAGACGACTCATGCATTAGATTTCATAGAGCAGCTTTCTTGTTTGAAAAGGAAAAAAAAAACCAAACAAAAAACCTACATCTACAAAAAACTGTTTAGTAGCATATGTCAGATCCATCTGCACACGTAAAACATGTAAGGGAGAGGAAAACTGTTATTACAATATAAATGCCAGAGTTCTGCAATGCATGGGAGATACAAATGACCTCGTTTCAGCAATAACCAAACATATAATGCCCAGTTTACCAGTCTGTGAGTATTATAAGTTCATCCCATTTGGCAGAGGAGAGCTCTGGCTGGATTTCTGGATAACTCTGCACTCAGAGCCTGAGCTGCTCACTCCCACTGCTCTGGACTCGACGGCAGGCCAGGTGGTCTCAGTGATCTTCCAGGTCCACTGGCTGATATTCACTAAAGCCACTCAGCTTTGAGTGCGGATTTTCTCTGGCCATTTTCTGTGGAATTTTATCTGGGCTGTGTTTTATAAAGAGGCAGACTGTTCTTGTCACTGAGAGACACGATGTAAAAGGTGACAGCCTCCTGAAGGGCAGCCAGGTGCCCAATGGGATTTTTTCAAGGCTTACTTTTTCTGGAAGTATGCTTAATTCTTATCAATATCAGCGTTTTCATCGACTTTTAAGCTGGGTATCTAGTTCAAAAATCTGAGGGGTTACGGGCAAGGGTTACACCCCAGCCCACTCAGAAACCAGGCTTTTACATGCAGCTGTGACGGACGACAGTGGTGATTTCCCAGGTGGATTGTCATCCCCCGGTGGAGGCTTGGCCCTGGCCGGCTGCCTGAGCTGGCTCTGCACACCATGTTTGGAGCTGTGAGAGAGGCAGCACTGCCGCTTGGGGAAGGAGAGCTGCTGCGAGTCTGGAGCTTGGTGGGGGCTGCAGAAGTTTCTCCCGGGCTGGGAAACATTGTTCGTATTGCTGTCTGCAGAACAGAGAATCTCTTGCAGAAGGTCTCTGATCTTGGTGCATGTTTGAGTTTCTTACTGTCAGAATAGCTGCTGCCCTGAGGCGTGCTGGACCCGGTGCTGCACAACCACAGCAGTGCAGGTAGGGGGAGCAAAGGTATTAGTGTGCAAAGTAACGAGTGAGCAAACAAATGAACACCCCAGGCCATGAGCCACCTCTGTGGGCAGAGCTCTCCTGCAGGTCCTTTAGAAAGAGGAGCAGTTCCGTGACAACTTGTCTATCAGTAACAAGGAGGCTCAAATTCACTGAAATCTGGAGATAGGTGCCTCCAAGGGAAGGAGGTCTGTGGTGATGTAACGGGGCACCAGCCAGCACACAGAGCAAGATGATAGTGCTGAGGCTGGGGAAGAACCTTGCCTGGTACACGTGGTGCTGAACATACCTTGCTCGAAATGCCTCCGAGGTCTGCCCAGATGGTGAGCTGTAGCCGGCTCTCTGAGGTACCAATTAGCACTTGAGCAGTGCCGATGGTGCCTTGTGCTCTCTTACTGGGTTTGGTATTGGGATTTTGCTGCTTTCCTCCAAAAAAATAATTGGCTGCTGCTGGTCAGCCGGCGAGTGCCAACTGCAGCGCCTCCCTGGCTGCTGCTGCCTGAGTGAGGAGCAGCCTGGGGCTGCCAGGCTGTCTGAAGCGCAGCAGCACTGGGGTGGAGAGAGAAGGCTTCCCTGGAGAAAAGGAGCACGGCACTGGTGGCACCAGGACACAGCTCCCCACCTGCTGTGGTTTAGGGCTCCACGCCCTGACATCTCTCTCCGGTTCTGACATGGGAGGGCCGTGCGCTGGTGCTGCACCACAGACCTGCCCAGAGATGACAGGCAGTGCCAGGCAAAGAAGGTGTTTGGTGTCTGCAAGTGCTCAAGTGAATGTGCTCAGGTGGGGAGAAGGGCATTTCAGTTTATGGCCACCTTTGATTAAAGGGCTGTCGGGGACGTGGACTCAAAGGTTGAACATGATCCAGTGATTGTGTTCTGAGGGACTGGAACATGTCCAGAGAAGGGCAATGGGGCCAGGGAAGGGTCTGGTTTCATAAGTCTGATGAGGAACAGCTGAGGGAGCTGGGGGTGCTCAGTCTGGATAAAAGTAGGCTCCGGGGGACCTTCTCTCTCTACAACTCCCTGACAGGAGGGTGGAGCCAGGGGTGGATTGGGCTCTGCTTCCCGGGAACAAAGGTTGGGATTCGAGGAAATGCCATAAGGTTACGTCAATGGAGGTTTAAATAGGATATTGGGGAAAATTTCTTCCCTGAAAGGTTTGTCCAGCCCTGGCACAGCCTACCCAGGGAGGTGGTGGAGTCCCCATCCCTGCGGGGATTAAAAATCTGTGGGGACATTGGCAGTGCTAGGCTGGCAGTTGGACTCGATGGGCTCAGAGGGCTTTTCCAACTTAAACCATTCTATGATTTCAAGATGGTGTGAGGGGACATGAATGTGCTGCAAAGTTGTTTTGGACTGACATTCATGACAGCATGTTTATAGGCACAGTTGGGAGAAAAATCAACCACAAAGGGAACTCAATTGTATTTGTCATTAGTTCTGAGTTGCTTAAACAGATGTTTGCTGGGAGCTTCTTTAACCTGCTTAATTTGTCTCTGAGTAAAGGGAAAGAGATAGCCTCAATTAAGAGACTGATTAGCAAGTTCTTTAATGACTTTCAGTAGTTTCAGTCATTATTGCTGATACATTATGCTCAATCCTGGGAGCTGGTATTTACACATTGCAGCTGTGTGAGTATCGGGAATTTGCTCCATGTCTGTCTCACTCCTAGCTGTGTTGGAACTTGCCATGTCTTTGTTGTAACCCCTCAGTCCCTGACTACAGCCCCTGCCCCAGCACACGCTGCCCACCCAGGGCTGCCCAGTGTGCCAGTGGCACTGCCAGCAGAGTGGGACTCCGCGCTGTAGATCACTGCGCAGTGTGATCTCCAGGCACTGACTTTCACATTGTGAACAAAGTCTCTTTATTTGACCTTTTAATGCTGTGTTGCAAAGTGCAGGGGCAGTACAAGTTGTCCTGCTGTGTGTGGTGGGCTTTGGCCCATCACAGTGGTAACAGAGGTTTTTGTTTTTTTTTTTGGCAAGGGGTGGTGTGCCCTGGTGTGTCCACCATTAACATGTTCAACTCTAATCCATTAATGGCGTCCCTGGCTGCATTCCCAGCAGGCACATCTCCAAAGCTGGAAGCAGTGAAAGGCTTGTCATCTCAAAGGTGCATATTCCAGCCTCCCACAAGCATTCCCTGCTTCCCTGCATGCACAGTGCTGGTGCCAGGATGAACTTCTCTCCTGGCAGCTTATCTTTGGCAGCACAGCTGCTTGACTTTTCCCTCTGTGCCATCTTGCTCCCCCGCGCCACACACCAGCTGAAGGTTGTTCTCTGCCACCGTTCTGAGCCCAGGCTGAGGGGGCTGTTTTACCTATGTTACCTGGCTACAGGCTTAGAACCATGGAGAGATCCGACTGGGAAGGGTTGGTCCGGCCAACACTCAGTGTACACTTAGTGTAACTTCCGTGGTACTCGAAAATCAGTGGAGCCAAACACTGGGTTGGTGCTGCATTTCGCCCAGTCACAAACAGCTGGGGTTGATTTTGATTTAATCAGGTGCAAGAGCTCACGTTGTCCTTGCTCCTTCCTGCCTGCACTCTTGGGCACAGCTTTTCCTTGCACCTCCAGAGTGTGTTTTTGAACGTCGTGATCCTGCGGTCCCTGGGACATGAGCGTTGTGAGCATGGTGCCTCCAGACCCAGACCCGGTGATCCTCTCCATCACCTGCGAAAGGCCAGGCGGCCGAATTCTTCTCTAAGTAATGACAACAAGGAATATATACAACTCCTGTCTCAGTTCTCAGGTAAGAGCTCTATGTATTTTTTTCCAGGTATACCAGAAGCCAATTATTCCTTGACTTACTGAAATTTATTACTCCTCCCTGCATATCTGTCCTCCTTGTGCATCCTTCTGCCAGTGTGACTGCCCCACCAGCACTGGTGGCAGTGACTGGGCAGGTCTGTGGAGCTCTTTCACTGGGGCCTGGATGCTGAAGAACCTGTTGTTTCCCTCAGCTTCACTGTGCCTGGGCTGTCCTGTGGTTTATATTAAGGCTTATGTTAAACACTTGCTCATGTTTCAGGTTTAGTGGAAATGCTGCTTGCACAAAGAGGGCAGCCAAATTTTTTGGAAAGAAATAATTATTTTGATGGCCACCATTGCAAAACAAGCAAACAAACAAACAAACCAAAAACATACTGAAAAATTACATGCTGAAAAATTTGCAAGCTGACCACACAAAGCAGCCAGTCAGTTCTGGAAATCTTGGCCCATTTTGACCCTTGTTTGGCTCCACTCAGCTTGCACATCTCAGTGTTGTGTCCTGAAGCCAATGTGTGCTTCGGTCACTGAGAATTGTCAATAAATGAATGTAGAGAAGTCAGCCAAGAGTAAAAATCAGTCCTTACAGCACGGTGGAAAGGTGTTATTTATTTATTTATTTATTTCTATTGTCACTCAGAGAACATTTCCACAATCACTTTGAAAATAATGAACAATTTGTGGCTGAAAATTGCATTTTAGGCATCTGGGGCAAGTTTTTCTGCTAAAGAAAGAAAAATAAAGCAAACAGAGGAAAGAAAATCCGGGAGAAGGAGCCATAGGGAGGCAGTAAATCTGAAAAACAGAAGAGTGAAGTGCACTGACCAAATCACCTCGTTGAGGATTGATAGTGAACAGTAGTTTAGCCTTGATGAGACAAGGCACTCAGTCTGTAGCTGACTTTGCTGGTGTTTAATGGTTCTCATCTGTCTGCAAAATGAGACATTAATGATCTCAGTGTGTAGCTAAAAATTCACTTTTGTGATCTGTTCCGAAGCCTCTTTCTGCCCGGAAAACTCTAGAGGAAAGTTGTGTTGAGGTGAAGGGAGGGTCTTTGGCAGCCCTGCTCTGGGATGATCCGAGCTGTGGTGTTGTTCAGCTCTGCAGCCCTTGGTGCTACAAACATGGAGTGACAGTGATCCCACTTAATAACCTGATAGTGTTATTACACTGTGCCACTGCCTTCAGAACAGCATGGGAACAGGCTAGATTTAATCCAGGAAATGTTTGTAGGATAGCCAAACCTCGTTTCAGTTGCATTTTAATGCATGAAGCTCTTCTCTCTCTGTTGGTGAGCAAAACTCCTTGAGTTTTTGCAGACCTGCAACATGGACATAATAATATGTGGAAATGTGTTTTGAGTAAATTATTTTCAAGGATGAGAGAAGAAATCATACTTTCAGTTCAGGTTAGTATTTTGGTTTCATCAGTCAAAGCCCCTCTTCCTCTAGAATATCACAAACAATCTGTTCAACTATAGAGGTGCCTGTCAAGAGACATCTGTGAAGACATGAGGTAATGAGTAGCACACAGGGGCTGTCCCTCAGGCTGATCTCGTTAAAAGGCACCACTGTGTACAGTACAGGTTTTTGATGGAGAAATTTTATTGGTAATTTTTACATCAACACCTACGATTGTTACAGCAGTAGAGAGAACCAGAGGATTGATTTCTTCTGCAGGTTTTGAGTCTCTTTATTTTGAGCAGTTAGCACTGTGAGTTTTCTGTCTCTCTGTCTCTTCGATCAGGCCATTGCTCTGCCTCACGCACTCTGAGTTCCTCTCTGAGTCCATTATCCATGACAAGGACTATGAGTGGGGACAAGGGGCTCTGCTGCTCTGGAGCCACATGTAGTGTTCTTTCAGTTTTTAAAAATGATGTTACAGGGAAGGTAGAAGTTATTTTTTTTGGTGGGGATATGGGATGATAAGGCAATAAAAGCTGTGAATGAGGCCTGATATGAATCATGGTGTACCGTGGAATAACCTGACCTAACCATGCCATATCTGGTTTTTCTGAGGTGAAGCTGAAGGTCAGGAATATACTTCAAACCAGTCAGCTCTTCAGGGGAACAGACCTGAATCCTGGCTAGCCCTCCAGACCACCCTTTCCCTGGTGATGCTGGTATGGGCTGAGATGAGGCCCCACCTCTGGAGTGGCATCTGGACCTGGGTAAGAGCTGTATATCAAGCATGGGTGGTTGGAGGAGTCAGCGCAAGACTGAACAGGACAGGTAACATCAGAAAGCAGAAGGAGATGCCAGCACTTCTGGTCACCAGATTTACAATTGTTCTAAAAACCCATTTTTTAAATTTGGGCAAAATTACAAGGATTATTTGTAACAGCTGAACAGCAGCCTGATCATTCCGTTTGGATATGCTCTGGGAGGAGCCTTCATGAGGACACATTAGCAATGGGCAGCCCTTAAACCACGTGTGTGTGTGTGTGTGTGTACAGACTCATGCAAAGAGTTGGGCCTGTGCTCTTGCTGACTGCGAGGCAGTAGGTACCTGTGTGGGTCCTAGGGGTCCCCAGCCCTCATGTCCCACCGTGAAGCCCTGCCAGCCCTGAGCGTGCGGGGATGGGCTGTCAGGGGTCTCTGCATAGCATCACCCCTGTGAAGGAACCAGGTCTGGAGCAGGATGCTGGGGAGTGCTGCAGCTCCCTGCTATTTTTGCTTGTTTGTCTCGTCAGCGGCAGCCTGGTGTGTGGGCAGCTTGTGCTTGTCTCAAGGTATTTGGAGTGGATAATCTGATCAGTGCCAGTCCGTTCTTGGCTTCTCTGTCCACCTGCTGACTCCCTTGTGTCACCCTTCTGGTGCTCTGTCCATCTGTTAAGAATTTACTTACAAAACACATTAAAATAAATCACTGTGATTTTATGTGCACAGGAATCCTGTTTCCAGTGTCTCAAACCCCAATAAATATCAGTGTCTGTAGTAACAGTGTTGTAATGTCCTGCACTTCAGCACTAGTGATTTACAGGAATGCAATGATGCCTAGGGAACAACCTTTTAACAGTCAGATTTAGTGGTTTTCGGGTTTAATTTTATACCTTGTGGAAATTTTATACCTTGTTGGGAAATACAGATTTTTAGACCAGGTGCATGTGCTGAGTGCTATTATCAAAGAAATACATTCAGGTACAAAGCACAGCAGCTTCCATCGAATTGTTGCCTGACTGAAGAGTATCACAGCAGAGACCTGGGGCTGCAGTAACCCTACAGATTCAGGCATTTGTTAGTTTCTGGGTTATTGACTTTCCATGGAGGAGAACGAGGTGACCCTGCAAGGAGACAGTTGGCTGACCCAAGGATTAAGATCTCTAAATATTATATCCCAAATAGTGAGCAATGCGATACAAAAAAATTCTAATGCATTCAGCACAGCCCAACAGAGCAAGGCCTGAACAACCCCCTGAGGACTCCAAGACAGCCAATCTAAAATAAAGGACAGTGTTTTCAAATTTGGTTTAACTTCTTTTTGCCTAATTAATCTATATCTACCAATATGTTAATGAGAGGGAGAGGCAGAAAACTGACTGGAGCTGAAAGGTCCCCGAGGCTGAAAGAAAACACTTTCAGTTTGTTGCTATTATTTTTTCCTTAAAATGTATTACTCTGGAAGATAAGCAAACGTGATATTTATTTGACCTGTGCACCTTGTACCACACTCTCTCTCCAAACAGTGTGCTTTAAAACAGCAATGAAAATGTTAGAAAAAGAGAAGAAAAAACTGATGGAAATGCAGCAGCACAGTGAGGAGGGAAGGGATGAACACAGCCTGAAATCACAGCTGTCTGCATCGAGGTGTTCATTGCTCATGGTCATGGCCCTGTGAGGCCTGGGCTGAGTTTCCAGCCTTGCTGATTCTCCTCATGGGTCTCATGACATCTGCTGTTTCCATCCTGAGAAGCCAAACCTGGAAGTGTGTAGCTAAAAGAGGTGCTTGTGCCCTGTTTTCCAGGGCAGTCAGCCACAGCCATGGGACCCCAGGGTGGTCTGCAGGCACGGGGGGCTGGTACCAAGTGCTGTGATTGCCCCTGTCTCATTCAGAGCTGTTTATCCCTCCCCGAAGTGAGCTGTAATCCTCAGGGAGCTATCAGGATTATCTGATTTATGCAAGAGTCTGTAATAAATTGGCAACACTTATTTCTGTAACTAATGGGAATGTAAATTTTCAGATAACATATGTTAATAATGATAAGCAAAACCTCTGATAAGAACAACCCCTACCAGAGAGGAAAACTCTGCTCTGCTCTGCCTGCTCTGGTGCCACTCCCCCACACTGTTAGAGCTTCCCTAAAGGATAAATTTGTGAGATAGAAGTAGACTATTGAGAACGAAAGTGTCTGCCTTGTCACACACCTTGTTCTTCCCAAGCAGTTGAGTTGGTTTTGCCTGTGTGTGGTGACTCTTCAGCCTGGGATGAGGCAAAGAAGAGGCCTTTCTGATTTACCTTTCTGATAATCATTCAGTTGCATCTCTGAGAAACAAATCTAAAAATGTGATGCCTAGACCATGCTCCCGGCAATGATGGTGGGATCTGTGACACATGGCTTCTCCCACCAGTGATGGACTGGGGCCTGAGGGCTCTAGATGGGGCTTTGATCATCTGTTGTTGGTTCTGAAATGCACAGATTTCCTCCGTCTGTCTTAATGGCTTCATAACTGTAGTGGTTTTGAGTCTAGGCCTTCCTTGGTAACCAGGTTGTAACCAAGGAACCAAGGCCGTGTTCCCAGTATTCCATACGATT
>JAYRBT010000005.1:288277-300268 GCA_036023395.1 Myiotriccus ornatus
TATATAATTCTATTTATATATATAAATGTGTTTCACTTAAAATTCAGTTTGGTTTGGGTTCTTTTGATTTTTTTTTTTTGTGATCTTTTCGGTCTGCTGTGAGAGAGGGAGAGGGAGGGGGAAGGTTTTTTCCCTGTGGTCTGGGCACTTGGCTGGGAGCCAAGTCCAAACTGGGACAATAACGGATTCATGACCTCACTCTTCTGAGTGAGGTTAAGATGTGGCCAGCTGTGCTGCTGAGCAAATGGCTTTGCTTCATGGTGTTTCTACTAGGCTTGAAAGCAAGTATCAGTGCCTGACCTAAGAAGAGGTTTATATTTCATGTAATAGAGGCTATACATCCCGATGCATGTGTATTTGTAATACACTGGTGGAATTTATCCTAGGAATATCCAGACGTCTTAAACACGAACCAAATTTAACTTTAAAGCAATGCTAATTCAGCGGGAAAAACCAGTGTGCATCATCTGTCGTCAATCTGATAGTCTGTGATATGTGTAACCAATTGTTCTTATTTACATTAATTTGCATTGTGAAAAGCAATTTTACAGTTTCAGTCAGACTTAATAGGCAATTTACAGCTTGCTGCCTAATGGCACAGTTACTTAAGCCTGCCCTGGGGTGCTTTCAAGACCTGAGAGGGGACTAAACCTTTTAAATGTTCAATTGAACAGCTTAAAAAGTCAGGAAGTCCTCAGCTATTAGACCCAGTTCCTGCCTGCCTTGTCATATTTGACATTGTTGCTGCAGATGCCCTTTGATTCTGATATATTTTGCCCTAGACAGCCAAAACACTGATCTGACTCTACAGAACATCGTGGCATGAGTGGCTCCTGGCCTGCAGAGGCACCATGCCCAAGGAAGGTGAAGGTAAGAGTGCCCCACAGGCCTCACTCCGTAGCATTTGTGGGTCAGTGGATCTGCTACCTGCATTTAATGACTGACTTTCCATTAAGGTATCTCACCTCAATGACCCATTTCTCCATTTACAGACGTATGAACCACCTTGGGTAGGTGTGATAAAATATAATCCTACAAGATATCTGAATGAAAGCCTTTAATTTGAAGCAATTTTTCTTCATGTTGGATGTTTAGGTGCAAACTGTAAACAAAATTACCCACATTTGGATAAGCCGCAGAGGCTCTAGTGATTTCAACATTCTCTAGCAGTACCTTAGAAAAGGTCTTGGCCCCTTCCAGGAGATTATCATTCTTCTAAGAGTTGGTTTGATCGCGTCTGAGGTGCTTTGGGAAAGCTGTAAGCAGTCCTGTGGGGAGGGATGCCATCTCTGGGTGTTGCAGATGAGGGAGGAAGTACCAAAGACCTCAAAAGTTGGAGCCCCACTTATATCCTCACTCCATTAACAAGTGAAGGTCACAGGATGTCTGAAGTTATGTATTGCATGAAGAATACAAAGCACATGAGACAGAAGCAGGCCACTGGTGTTAGTCACTGATCATGACCATGGTTGTTTCTGTGGCCTTTTTGTGTGGTGGGTCTTGGGGAATTACAAAATAATCAGTGTTGCAAAAGACCTTCAAGATCATCTAGTCCAACTGACAACCCAGAACCACCATAATCACCCCTAAACCATATCCCCAAGTGCCACTTGGCAGCTCAAATGGGACTGAGTTTTGTAAGAATCGCACAAAAGGTTGCTCTTTGATCATCCTTGTGCAATGGACAACGGAGAGCTGGGATACTCACACACTCACATGACAGTACTGACATGTTTGAGATCACAGTGACTCAATGACTGTGTTATAGCTGTAGTATGACAGCTATCCTCTGCCACATTCGGCAGTGCTCCCAACACGCTTCCAGATGTTGAGATGTTGGTTTCTTACCCATGCTGATGTCTCATAAACATGTGCCCCCCTGAAGTAATGGAGTGCCCCCATCCTCCTTCTTTAGGAGCTTGCTTTACTCCTGCAAGAGGGTTTTCCTCAAAAGGTGTTGGAATTCCCTTCACAGGAGTGTGCTAGAGAGATTCCAGAGCACTGTTACAGCTGTGTGCTCCTGGGCAGACCTGGCATTCGCAGTGTTGTGCTGAGTGTGGAGAGATAGTCAAGGGAAGTTCCTGATCAAATCACCCTGTGTTCTCAAGCACAAAGTCCCTTATCTACAGTGAGCTCAAAGGGTTTGAGGCTGTGAATATCCCTTCCGGTTTAGCAAAGAACAGCTAAACTAGAGTTGTCCTTTTATGATGTTTTTCAACTAGATCTGTCTAGTTTGAGGCCATCTGAGCTTTGTGATGCATGGAGGTGGTGTAGGTAGCTGAGGCAATCTTGCACTGTCTATATTTGTACTTTAAAATAGCAGAGATCCAACTGATTTTCATCTTTAAACCTTTTTTTTAAGATACCCTTTGCTGTTTTCTCACTGCTACATAATTAAAAAGCACATGTTCACAGCACTACCATGAGTCTTTACTGCCTTTTGGAGGTTCACTTGTAACACCATTGATATTTTTAGCTTTTTATGGACAATAGTGACAATTGCAGCCTCACACAACGTGACCTCTGTTCTGTGGCTGAGGGCAGTGTCAGACTCGAGGCAGGAAGATGGCTGGAGCTCCCTTTCCTCTGCCCAGACCTTGGACAGCCTTGGTCAAGGTCTGACATTCCCCATCCGTGCCTCGCTACAGCCCAGGGCTCTACCAGGCGACTTTGCTACTGTCCTCTGACACCAATTACTTAGGCAATCCTGCTGCAGGGTTTGCCACAAAACCCACTAGGAATAATGGGTTTTTTTCCAAATTGCTCTGGATTCTTCTCCTGCACTGACCAAGAAGTCCCTACCTGGAGATAAAGGCTGTCACCTGACACAACCACCCACAATTAAGGTTTGGTTTGCTGCCCCCCACGCTGGGGTGGTCCCAAGAGTGTTGGGAGCAGTTGCTGCTGTGGCCACATGTTTTAGAAGCAGGATCTGGTGGAGCTGCCCCGCAGTGTATGTTTTGCTTATCGGACATCCAGACCTCTGTGCAGCTCTGTAAGTCAGCTGAGTTTTGTGTTTTGAGGTCTATAGTCTCCAAAATGCAGAGGCAGTATTTAAGAAAAAAATCACAATAATGCAGAGTTTGGGTATAGTTGTGCTCTTTTACCTTTAAATCAATGACTGACAGGGACAATTTCTAGTTTGCAGCACAGTGCACACACAAAGCTGTTCTGTGGTGCTCATTAATGTTTAATAAAAGCAACCTGCACACATAGGATGGTACGTTATGGAATCGTACTGCTGTTGCTGTGAAGATGACACTGCATCTCACCCTTCTCGTAATGGACACTGGGCTTTTCATCTTTCATTGATTTTTGAAGATGGGTTTCATCAGCTGAGCTGCAAACCCTCTGGTTCGTGCTGCACACCGAGTACATTCATTAAAGCGTAGAGGAGAGCTCGGGAAAGACATTAGTCTGTTAATCACTCGCTCGTATAATGACCTTCATGCCTCTCTCTGGCATGGGCCGGCCATGGCAGCCAGTGCGGTGACACCAAAGAGAGTTTGTTCCCAGCCTGGGTGAGAAGCAGACACGCGCTCTCTGAAGGTGGGCACAGGAGGAACAGTGCCTATGAGGAATGGGATGGGTGAGCAGAGAGCATCCCAGAATGTAGAGTGGGACCAGAAGCAAAGAGCTGTGGAAGCGGGGCCAGTCTCAGCAGACCCCAGCGGGCGGGTGCTGGGAGAGGCCAGCCTCCACCACCATCCGTGTCCATCCCTGCCCGCACTGGCCCTGTCCTCGCTGTGGGAGCTGGGGGTGCTGTGGGGTAATGCAGCACTGACCACCAACTGGAGGAGGGAATGTTGTTCTTTAAAGCACTGGTTCACAGAGAGGAGTCTAGCATTTTGATGTACTGAAATTAATCGTGTACAGATTGCTCAGAACGGGTCTTCATAAGCTGTTTTGTGTCCAGAGTCCTTTCCAGCGGCTAGGAATGATCATTAAGGCGAATTGGAAATCAAATGAGCAGGCATGTCTTGTTTCAGTGATTGTGCCAATATTTTAAAGCTGTGGTTACAACATAGAACAAGGCAGACCACATTCCTTTAAAAGGAGTAATGTGCAAAAGTTTGTAGCCTTTTCTGCAGCTATTGAGATAACCAAGTGCAAAGACTGTCTGCGAAAATGGGACAAACAGCCCTTAGAGGATGTTCCACCTGAGGTAACTTTGTGGTTCCCTCATCCTCCACTGCTGCAGCAGGGGGTGGCTTCTGATGCCGTGGGACCTTGTGAAGAAGAGACTGTGACCCATCATAGCTGCTGAAATCCACGTGACCTCAGAGATTCAGCACTTGATGTTAAACAGCAATTTGATCCCCTGCTGGACTTTGTCTCTTGGAGTGAGATCAAATCTTAATGTTTGACACAACCTTCTGCCTTCGCTCCCTTTTTTAGTGGGTTTCCTTCTCCTTTTCCCCTGCCATGATGCTGTGGTGGGGTGAAAGTTGTGATATCAATGCACATCCGCAAGTGAACACAGGATCAACCACCTTGTGTCAAGGGCTGCTGTCGTCAGTGGAGGTCTGTCCCAGGGTGAGCCAGGCATGGCAGGGAGAAACAAGGGAAACTTTACAAAATGCTGACCTGTCACTGTGCCCAAAAGGCCCTGCTATGGCTGTGTCCCAGGTGACCCAGGGAAGGCACAGCAGTACCCTGGGCACGCCCGGGGCTCCAGGCAGGGGCAATGATGGACAGGAGAGCATGCACAATACCTGTGTACTAAAATAAACATGGCCTTGTGCACAGGGACACTGTCAGATGAGGCTGACTGTGGCTGGACCACTTGTTTCCCTCTTGAGTAGGAATGCATCGAGGTGCTGCTGTGCTACAGCCTGTGAGCTGTGTAGCGATAGAAAAACACTGATGAACTTATCCTGAAAGGGTTCTGATACACTGAGAATCCTGGTCACACTTGCTGCCTCAGATTTACTTTTTTTTACCATCCATGGTGCTACATCCTTCCCAGATAATTTCACTGTCTAATTTGCCAGCTCTTTGTTTTCCTCTGTGTTTCCTCCCTGCTAGACTTTGAAACAAAGAGGATCCCCCAATCAGCTTCCTTGGCAAGGCCCCTTGCCTGTCCTTGGAACGCCCACACCAAGCAGCTTGTCTGTGGGCTTTCAGTGAACTGCTGGGGAAGCTGTTTTGTGACAAAAGTATGATTAATGATTGCTTTTCCATGTTTCTTATAAATGAGGTGCTCTGTCATTAAATAAACACACAAATAAATGGTCTGGGTGTAAAAGAACATGTTTTTCACCAAAAATGACATCCTTAGTTGTAAATTTTAACAGATGTCATGAAACCAAAGATATTATAATCTATTACAAAAAGCCTTTGAAGTTCTATTTTAATTAACTTGCAAAGCCATCAGGACTCTTGGAGAGAAAATAACATGTACAGTGTATCTCAGGAATCACTTGAATATGATCAGGATGATGTGATTGGCATGGCTGGAGGACGAAATAGAAGAAAAGAGCAAGCACTGCTGCCACAAAACAGAGCTGATATTTAGCAAAGGGACACTGCCATGGAAAGCAACTGAGAAAAAATTATTGCCACTCCCTTAAAAACTCTTCACACTCCAGTGAATATTGTGACTTTTGAAATTTCTGATGGGAGACCTCTCAGATGAATTTTGCAGCAGCAGGATTTGGAGTCTCCCATGTACCACACAGGGAGCCAGAGCCTCTGCACTCATCGGGGGGGTAGAATCAAGGGCTGCCCTGGAGCAGAAGGGGCTGCCGCTGTTTGGTCTGTGTTACTGAAAATGCCTTAGTAGGAAATTCCATTATTTCTGACATTTCTGCCCAGATCATAACACAACTGTTGCTGTTTGGGACAACCTAAGGTTGCTCAGAGCGTTCTGTAGTGAGCAGACCCTTCTAGTGCCAGCACCAGTTAGCTGGTGTGAAATGAACACTTTGGGGCAACTATGAGCAGGAATTCCTTCAATAAAATTTTCTTTTCGAGGGGTTTGATGTGAAATGCAAATTTCCATTTATTGTACTGAGTAGGAAAATCCATTTCTCAGGGTTTTGTTTCTGTCTACCAAGAACCCAGAGAAGAGTATATTTTTGTAAGCCTATAATTTATTGGTGTAGTGGCCAAGAATTAAAGACTTAGGATCACTGGCAATATTGAGCCTTTTTGAATTTTAAAAAATCATTCTTTTTTAATGCTACTTGGTACGTGCTTTGCTGTATCCAACAGACATAACTTGTGTCTTGGTTAACCTGCAGTTTAGGTCAAAAGGAACAACAGGAAAATTAAAAGAGTTTGACCAGAGAGAAATAATTATGAGTTTCTTTTTACATGGGTAAAAGAAAACAAGAGCTGCGGCTCTAGCATCAGAGTGGAGGCTTTAAGAGACTTTTGAAACTGTGATCTTCACACGTTCAGACCTGCTGGATCATTGGGGAAAACCCTACATCGTTTCTGCCACCAGGAAATGCCAGGAGAGGATCTGCCCCTAGGAAATGCTGGGAGAACCCTGAGTCTGGGAAATTTCAGGGGAGACATGTCCCTGCTGCTGGGCAATGCTCTCAGTGGCCACCCCCAGTCCCTGCTGCTGCTGTGCTGAGGAGGAGGTGCAGGACAGCCCACCAGCCCTGCACGCCTTTGCCCCACTACCCTGCCTGGGCTTGCTCAGGATCCGTGTTTCCAACTGCATATTCCAATTACTGTCCACATCTGACTTGGATATTCCAAATGATGCGTTCAATACATTTTACTTTTAATGTTTCCCCCTCTAGTTAGAAAATATGCTATTTAGAGATGATCCCATCCTCTGAACGACTGTGTTAGCTGCTTAGGTAGGAAGTGAAATGCCTGGAAAATTGTGCTTCTGCAGCCTTCCAGGGAAATGGTGGCAAGTCCTTCCCTCCCAGATTGAGGTTGCTCTCAGAAAACGGCACAGGTTTTAGCCCTGTATTTATCTCAACAACACAAGGTCATTCCAAAAGCTTCCTGAGCTGATGGTACTTACAAGGAACATTTCTAATGCAACTTCAGAGTACCCAAAGTAAACACTTGGCAGGTGGCTTGGAGAAATCTGCTCAGTTCAGTTATTAGGTCAGACTGAATAAATTTCTATCTTCTACAAAGAAAATTGTGAGTTGAGTGATTTTAACTTCCCTCCTAGGAAAGATTTAGTTACATCAAACAACAATGAGCAGTTGAAAGATACAATTTTGGTTATAAAAGGGGTGCAACAAATACACATTCAAAGACAAAATAATTCTTACTATTCACTGCACCATAATATTTAAATATTTATGGTATTAAATATTACTAAGACTTATTTCTAGAGTCAGCTGATGGTTCTGAAACCCAGTCCCCACTCAGTCTGTCAGACCCTTGAGTTCCCAAGGAAGAACTGTGCAGGAAACCTTTCTCTCCAGCGGGGCTGTCACTGCGTTCCGGAGCTGTAAGTGGCAGTAAATGGAGATTCGGTGACAGGGAGGTCGCTGCAGGGCGTTTGGAAATGAAAGGACTACTTTGTGTCTGTTTAGAGACTTCTCTTTATTTATTGGTGTGTGTTACCCAGAGGCCGGGTAATGAGCCTCAGAAAAAAGTGTTGTTTAAGGAAAATAGCAGTGGTTTGGGGAGGGGAATAACTGTATCAGAAGTTCTGAGAAGCCACAGCCGTTTCTCAGGGAGTGAAATGTATCTGCTGCTAAGAGCAAAGCAATTTTTTCTAATTCCAAAATCCCAGTTTGCAAGATGCTAAATCGTCCTCGGGCTTAACACAACAGTCTCTTGGCAACTGCAGATGCTTATCTTGAAAGATTCACTTTAACAACAGATTGAATTCTCAGAAAAGAGGCCAAACATAAAGATGTTAGAAATCAAAGTGAAAATCCAAAAGGATTTTGAGACTTGATTTGGTTAAGCATCCAAATGTTTGGATATTTATTTGAAACTTATTCAAGCAGCTTAAATCTAAAACTGGGTAATAGGCCCTATCCCCCTGCTTGGTGACGGGAATCTTAGCACATACAGTTCCAAACTGCGTTGACCTTTTGGGCTGCCAAATTCTATTGCATTTTCATTTCTAATTTACTGTCCAACCCAGCCACAAGGTCTCCAGCTTCACTGTTTTTCTGGGTTCCTATTTCCTATCAAATATGTGCTTTCCCCCCTTGCTTAATAGGTTTCATTTTTTCCCAGTTAAATCTCATCTTATTACTCAAAAGTTTAGGGAGTGACGCAGGAGATCAGACTGATGATCCATCCCTTTTGTTATTATTTATTCCATAATTTACTAGGCTCATATGCTTCAGAAGGCACAGAAATACACAGAAATGGATCATCATGGAAATCTTTGTCCATAGGAAAAATCTGTGTGTTTCTGTGCTATTGCAGAGGTTTATATCCTCTTCCATCCAACCCAGCGGAAATAAGTGTTTCTCTTTGGCACCGATCTACATATCCATGTTTTTTTGAATCCTGCTAAATGTTTGTTCTCAGCAATATCCATTAGCAGTAAGTTGCACAGGTTTATTCAGAAAATTTTTTGTGTTGCTCTGCCCACATTGATGTTTCCTCTGATGGTACTGGTATGATTTATCCACTTCGCTAATTTCCCAGAGTTGTGTCACTTGTGATTGTCATTTATGTGGTGTTACTTCCTTTCGAGTGCCGGGAGGATGCTGTCCAATATGATCTGCAATGCACATGGATTTCAAAGTGTATTTGCGTAAAGTATATTTTAAAATGTATTTTAAAGTATATTGTAAAGGATATGGACCTCTTGTGGCTCCTTCCTGGCGGGGCAGGACCTGGGATGGGGTCCCTGGCACCACTGACCCATTCAGCTGTCACAGCATGCTGGAGGGTGGACTGGGCTGGGGGGAGAAGCATTGGGGGTTCATGCCAGAGTCAGACCACACAGCCAGAGTTACCTGGCACTTTCCCTGTTCCATCTATTTGTTTCCTTTTTGCAGCCTTCTAGCCTTGTCAGCCTTGCTGGGCTGCTGGGGCCTTTGCAAATCTTCCCGGCAGAACTTCCCAGCTCCCATTCGCTGTCTTTCTCTGTCTTGGGTGCTTTTGATCCGTGCTTGGGATTTACCAGTTTAATTAATCTAATCTCTGCAGTATCATCCGTGCTAACTGAAATAATTCCTGACAATGTTTTGTTGATCCCTGTGACTGCCGAATGCCAGCGAAGCGATGTGGCAGCATATGGCAGGATTTCTTATCTGTGATGGTTCAGTTTAGCATTTTAGAGGGTTTTTAAAGTCCTTTTTCTTTTAATCAGAGTTGTGTACTTGCTTAGAGATTAGGCTGGTTTTGTGTGTTTCCTCTTTGATAAAACTATGGGATTTAATGTTCTGTGAAATCCTGTTGTTTACAGGAGCAAACTTCACCCACGAAATCACTAGTTGTTGCTGCAATGAGATGTAGAATGCTGGGGTGCACAGGCTTGTTTTGAACTATTAAAAGTTGATATTTATTTTTAAATGTTTGCAGAGAAGATGGTGCTCTTTAAGTAAGTACCTGGCTGGATCAGTCCAGGACTGTTCCCAGCAGCGGCACGGCTGTGGTTTCAGCCCCTCGGTGGTTACACCAGCAATGATACTGTGTCGGTGATTACTCAGTGCCAGTGAGGTGGGAGCTGCAGTGATGATTCTGCCTTTCATGGATAAACTGAAGCGTTTGGATCCCCCTGACTGGTTTTTACAGGAGATTTTTATGGTACAGATTCAGTAGTTTGCAGTTTGATGAATTGGTTTAGACTAATTGGCTTTACACTGTGCTGGATCCATGAGCCTGTTTAAGCTGTTCTACTTCAGGTCTATCAAACTTCAAATCACCTGCAGTATACACATTGATTCTGTTTGGGTTATTTAACCTGTTCTTCCAGATCTACTGAAACTCATCCCAGTCATCCCAGTCCTGTTTGTCCCTTTGACACCTGCCCCAAGGGCTGGCCCTATCCCACACAGAGCCCGAGACAGAGCCCTTGGCCTCCGAGCTGACGATTGTCCTGGCCCTGCTGAGAGTGATTGTGCCCTGGGCCCAGCAGTCCATGGTGTGGTACATGGTGCTGTATTGGAGGTCTGCACAGGGGCTGTCGTGACATGTTGTGCTACACCTGCAGACCCACGGCTTTGCTTCCCGTTGTCCTGGTTCTGGGGTAGTTGTGTTGGCTGCAAAAGACCAGTGACAAATTTACTGATTTATTTTTCATTGCTAAGCAGATACTAAGTCTGCATATTTTTAAGACCACTTTTTCCCAGGGCTGGACCAGTTTTATCCTGCATCTCCTCTCTGAAATGCGCAGAGAGCCCCACAACACTATTTGAGACACTGTGTGGCAGAAACTGCCTAAATTTTCTTCCACGTTTTATCCTCAAATGCTTATATGGCTGTTCAAAACATTTTCTTCAGTTATTAGAAGAAGCCTGTGCTCATTGGGTGTCCTGTGAGTGTGACTTGATGCACAGACCTACTGGCAAATTCACTGGGGTAAAGCAGATTGCTGCCCTGGAGAAGATCCTGACTGCCTGGTGGTGGCATTTCAGTTTGTTGTCCATAGAAGTATAATTGCTGAGATGTAAATTAACCATTGGATGCTGGCCACCACTTTTGGCAGCTTGTTCATTTGAAATCCCAGTCAGATTGCACAAGGAGGGGAGTTAGGTTGCAACTCCTGGTCCTGGTTTCTTGTTAAATTTAATTTTTTTCAGGACATCACCAGAAATTATGGTGCTTGTGTTCACTAATTCCTTAATTTTTACAGGAAATATAACTCAGAATAGCTGAGCCACCTCTTTTCTCTTGGATGCGATCCATATAGATAGTCACATTCTCCCCTCCTCCATAAGCAGCTGGGGCCAACCCCAGCTATTTTGGTTACTGTGGTTTTTAAGGGATAGACCAGATACAAAATCACTGTTTAGTGTTTTGCTTTGGATCATTACCTGGGGCCCCTTTTTTCTGGTGGGTGCCATGAGCTTATACTGGTACCTTCATCGGTATATCAGCTGGAGTAGTTCAGGAGTCCAACAGTAGTTGAATTCAATGATCCTTGTGGATCCCTTCCAACTGAGGATATTCTGTGTATCTGTGATTCTAGTTTTGAGTCAGACAAACCCATAGTTCTTCTAAAATTAACATCTTGTTTTCTCATCACTAGTAGAACTGGACAGAAAATAGCAGAGAAATGTTAGCTGAGGCTGCAGCTGTGTCCTGCTGGCCTGGGTTCTGAGTGCTGTGCCCTGGATGGGCAGGAGAAGGAGGAACGAGTTTTGTGCCACTGCTGGAAGAGTGATCAGCACGACAGGGGCACGTCCAGGGCTGGGAGCACATCACTGATCCTGGGCACAACAACAGAAGAGATGATATGAGACTTGATTAATGAGTAATTAATTAGAATGCATTCTCATTAGTGTCAATCAACTTGCAGGTATGGAGAACAGGACCAGTATATAAGATTGACTTTTTTTTTATTGAGATGAGAAATGCAGGGGATGAGGAGAGCATTGATGCACCGGCTCTCTGTGTGGTGTTTGTGGCATCAGGAGGCTCAGAGGGGTCAGTCTGCCGAGCTTGGGAATGGGATGGGCAAGGATGGTTTGGTCTGTGGGTACAAGCAGAGGTAGCAGAAGTTTGCCAGCAGAGAGCTGTTCAACTAAGTGGACAGGGATATGAGGAGATCTAAAACTGAAATCTGTGCTAAGTGCACATTTTGGAGGTGGTGAGTGTCATTTGGGAGCTGGAGCATCCCACTGGAGCTGCTGGTTGGCTCCTCATATCCAAAGTGTCTCAATGGAGCTCCGTCTGGGGTTTCTGAAAGGGTGCTCTACTTGAAAAGGAACTAATCCTGAAAGGTGTTTTGTCCAAGCCAAAAAGGATGCTCACAGCAGCCCGTCCTGGCTATAATGGCCAGTCTTCGCGAACGAAAAACCGGGGAAGGTCTTTACACCTTCCAGCCTGCGCATTGAATTTTTTAGGTGAGTTACAGTGTGCGCGGAACTGAGC
>JAYRBT010000005.1:300368-368063 GCA_036023395.1 Myiotriccus ornatus
AGGTCCTCAGGACGTACATGGATTGCCTTACAGGGCTAACGGGCTCCATCTGCCCGGGGAGTGGCCCTGATCAGGAATCGAACCCGGGCCTTGGCGGTGACAGCGCCGCGTCCTTAACCACTAGACCACCAGGGGCTCCCCGTCCTGGCTATGGACCCATGATTACTCACTCCAGTTAGTTTTACTGGAAGCAGGATGAGTCCCTGACCCTGCAGAGAGGTGCAGAGTGTCACCAGCCATCGATGCTGCTGTGGCACTGCAGCTCATGGCGAGTGGCACCAGCGCCTGCAGCTCTGCAGCTCATCAACGCTCAGCTAAAGTGGATTTGATTTTGAGAAGCCTTATGGACCCCAATAAAGATCAGTAATCATTAAAATTAACCACATGCTGATATAATCAACATATAGCTTTGTTAATTACCATCTCTTTCTTTGTGTCCATCTGTTTTAAAGGTTTTAGTGAACCTGCAGCAGATGTTCATGTAAATATAATAAGCTGGTTGCCATGTAAATATAAAAATTTCAGGATTGTTTTTGTATCAGAGACCCAATTTATTTTTGCTGCTGTCAGGATCACGTCTTCAGTGGCTTAGACACAAAACTGATGACTTTGTTATAATCTACGTTGGAGCCACTGTCTGCTGCTGAGCTGTCCCCACTCCTGGCCTTGCTTTGAGCTTGGATTCTTGTTCCATGGCTGGGCCCTGCATGCCAGCATTCCAGAACTCCCCTGTGAATTGACACCCAAGAATGCAATAGGACCCATCTATTCTTGCTACTTTTCAGGATATAAACAATAATTTCTGCACCTGTGAACATGATCTGTGGGATAGGGGGAAGCAGGTCATGTGCTGAGCGTCACGGGTACAGTCAGAGTTCCAGGGTGTGTTACCACTGCCTGGACTCCAGCAGCTCTGCAGTGTGGCAAAGGGCTCCCAGCATGGTGCTAGTATGAGTGAGGGAAGGTGTCAGCCCAGCCTGAGGCACAGATGTGTCCATGGTTTGGTGTTTCCATCCCAATAGAGCATCTTCATCCTGGTGCTCATCTCTCCCTCTCCCTCTCTCTCTCTCTCTTTCTCTCTTTCGCATGGATTTATTTTGTAAGGTGTTATCCAGAGGCTGACCCCACACGCTGGCTGGAGGTGACCTGAAGAATGCAGCATATGTTTTGGTGCTGGTCTGGGGGAGCAGAGAGAAAGGTAGATCTTAACTGCCGGTGTTCTGCAGAGAGCTGGGGCTGGAGTCATCTTTCCTTTATGTCTGCACTTGAAAACAGTTCTGCCCTCTAATTTCTGTTTTCATTTTTTAGCTTCTAAGGATTCTGTTTTCCTTGAACTCTGCATTGACAGTGACTCCAGGAGCCTGAGAAGTGGGTGAGCAAGTGGAGACAGATCATTGAGTGCTCCCTTGGGTGCCTCTTGCTCTGTGCAATCCTTGCCCTCAGACTGGCCAGAGGGGCCACTGCTGGCAGGAAATTCCATCTGTGGGAGAGGCTTTACAGCTCTTCAGGGAACAAAGCACGAAACCCAGATAGCTGTGAGTGACCAGGACGTCTCCAGAGCGGAGACTGTAGCCCCAAACCAGGAGCGAGGGAAGGGAGAGGAGCAGCATGATGGGGTTGGCAGAAACCTGGCATCTCAGCAGGGGCAAATCCGTGTCAGCAAAAAAAAAAAGGGATTTGAAAATGAGAGAATAAAGTAAAAATAGTCAGCAATGGGAGTGAAAGTTCATCTAATGCAAGATCATTAGGTTTTTTTATATAAAGCCATATTTCTACAATTTCTAGTAATCTTTATGATATTTGCTAATATTTTGACTCTTTAATACTAAAAACATGTTCTTTCCTGAACACAGAACATGGCAGAGAAGATTCTATTTCCCACCACAATTGAGTCTTACTATGTCAAATCTTTAGATTTCAGATGACAGTGGGAATTAATAGCAAGAATAAAGTCTTATAATTGAAACTGAAATGAAACTAAATCTTACAGCTGGGATAGTGGCTTGGACTTCAGTCTGAGTGCCTAAGGAATCACTGAGCATTTTTTAATTCTTTGACTCTTCTCCGTAACTGTTTTGACGTGCTCAGAAATTTATCTTCATGATTAAGGCTGCTGATCATCACAAACTGATGGGTCCAAAGTCAAAATTTTTACATGCAATTTATGCAGGAATAAATTTCCAACTGGAAATTTACAGTGAGGATATACTGCTCCCATTAGTCACACGAGGCAATGCTTTGCTTCATGCTGTGGTGCAGCCCATGCCTGGGCCTGGGGTGCTCAGTGCCTGCCTAAGGCTTGGAGCATCACAAATCCTGTGGGTGCTCAGGGAGCAATCCCAGTCCCCACTGGGCTCAGTGCCTTTCATTTTTATCAAGCTACTTGATAAGAGTAAGACACTCCTACATCATACATTCATTCCTATAACATATATTCTCCTGCCTAGAAGCCTTGGTGTCTGTTCTTTTCAAAAGAAATATTTATATTTTAGACCACATTGATATGCAATTCATAGATTCAAGACCTTCCCTTCTGCATCTGTTTCTCTTCAACTCTGTGTTTATAGATGTTGCATTTCTCTTGTGCGCATAATAAAAAGTTTCCTTAAACATATGAAATTCAGGAGAAGGACGAAGAGGAGGAGCATCTTGAATTTCAGGCTTTTCCCCACAGCGGTTTTGTGGATTTAGAAAAGAGGGTCTCACTTGTGTGAGTTTTTGTTTGTGGTGCTGGCGTCCCAGGCAGTCAGGTGCTGAACCAGTGCAGGCGAACCATCCTTCCATCCATCCCTCCATCCTTCCATCCATCCATCCCTTCCTCACTCCCTTCCTCTTCCCCTTCTGGCTCAGCCGCCAGCCCAAGGGCAGTGGAACCATGCCAGGCTGGGGTTTGGTTTCTGAGGGCTCGGCCCTGGCCCCAGTTTGGTGCTCCCTATAAACACTCCACAGTGATTTGTTGGGATCATGCTAAGCCTCTTGCCTTTGGAGAGGAATTAGAGTAATTGTGGAACATAATGAAGGAAAGATCCATTAGTCTTCCTTCTTTATAATTCATATATCTATAATATGCTTTAATTTCCTCTAAGCTCTTTATGTGCCTGTGAAACCAAGGAGGTCAGATCCTTCTCACACTTTATTATTGAGGTGTGAATCATTCCCAGGAGTGATCTGTGGGAGCCTCTGGTGTCCCTCCTGGACCAAATGTGCTTGTGTTCAGAACAGGCTAGATTGTTTCTGTGTCATTGCTGAGCGTAGGAGAAGACTTGATATTTGTATTTGTGCTGCAAATCAGCACTAATTTCCCAAAGAACAAAATTTACTGGCTTTGTTCCTTCATTTGAATAATTACTGCCAATGAATATCTCAATAAGCTGTCATTTACAAAGTCATTTTCATAAAAATTAACAGCCAGATCTTTTGCACTTATAAACTTCTGCACACACGGTGTACAAGGCAGTGGCCAGTATGGCCCCTGGGGCTCTGCAGCTTTCCCATCACCCTCTCCCTATTTCCAGTATCAGGAACTGACCAGTCCTGCTCTGGTTGCTAGTGCTCTGCAATATCACAGGGCAGAACCAGCAAGCCCATGTCCCTCATCATGAGACCTGCTTCAGGAGAGGGCCAAAAAATGGGATTTAGGGAAAGCAGCTCCCAGTGGATGCCTGGATGCTGCTGCCTGGGCAGGCACATGCAGGACCAGCAGTGTGTCCCCTTCCCTCACTGGGAACAGGGTGGGCAGAGAGCCCACCGAGGGTCCAGGTGAGGAAATGAACCCAAACCAAACAGCCCTCTGCAATGGAAAAAAAACTTAATTTTGGTGATCTTTCCTTTTTCTGGCACATCTGCTACAATCAATGTTTGGTTCTATTTGCTCCTGGAAATGTTTTGTTATTTTTGCTACTTGAAATGTTTGCTATTTTTGCTATTGGCTATTTTTGCTTTCTGAAGAGTTTGGTTATCTTGCTTTTGGAATGCTTGGTAATTTTACTTTTGGAAATGTTTGATCTGCAGAAAATAGCACCAGACTCTCCTCCCGTCGTTGGACAAACAGACCAGAGCAGGATGTTTCCTTGCTTTCTCTCGAATCGCCAATCTACAAGAGCTTTCCAATTGCCCGGAGAAAGCCTGTTCCTTTGTTTTGCCGGAGGGAAGTATCTTTAAAGAGGGTGTTAGAGATCCTTCCAGACTTCCAGGCCATTCCAGAAGTCACAGAGGAAAAGGAAAAAAAAGAAAAAAAAAAAGAAAAAGAAAAGAAAAGAAAAAAAAAGTGGTAGCTGGTGTAACACCATCACACACATCCCTGGGAGGCTGTTGCTGTAGCGAATGGGGTGCAAAATTGACCTCCAACACAGTTTGCTTAGAAGGTCTGTGAGGCTGGTTAAGGATTTTATGGTCCCAGCCATTCATTCACTCTGTTCCTTCTGCAGTTTGCTGAACTGCTCCCAAAATATTTGGATTTATAGTATAAGAATTGTGATAGATGTTAGGTTTGACCTATAAAACCCCAGAGCAATGATGAGTAAAACCATCAGCAGCACGTGAGCACATTAATGTGATACTTGTTGAGCCATTCCAATACTTTGTTTTATTTATTTTATTATTTTATTTTATCATTGTAGATTTTAGATTAGAGATGGCTCCAATCTGGAGCAGAGGAGCATGGATTGTCTGCACCAGGAGCCACCACATGTTGGTTTAGGGTAACCTCTGTCCAGGTTTCTGCTTTCTCCAAGCTTCCACATGTTGAACACTCTGTCTCTCCCTTCTCTGCTGTTCACCCCTTTCCTAACCACAGCTTTTACTGTCCGTCTGCCCATCTGTGATGCAGGTGCTGGGGCTGAGCACCTGCTAAGCACCTGCTGAGCACCTGCTGAGCTAGGGCTGAGCTGGGGCAGGGGCACTGCTTGGCCGGGGGCTGTTCTGCAGGTGGGACAAAGAAACAGCCATAAGTTTCAAATGCAAATGTAAATTTGGTTCTCAAAAGAAATTGCTATTTCCATCACCTGGCACAGGAAATAAATCTGGTCAGAACAGCAAGGAACACATTCCAGCATTTGATCTGGAAAACAGCATTTGCCAGGCTCAGAGATGAGCCAGGGTCAGTGGTCTTTGGTTGAATTAAAATAACCAGTGGGCACAGCCAAGCCCAGTGCTTGCTGTCTGGAACATACAGAGAATTCCCAGTATGAAACAAAGGGAATTATTATAAAACAGACTGCAGTAACTGTGTAGAAAGAAGCTGCTGAATCTGCACAGAAACCTCTGTTCAGATGCAAGTGAGGTAAGAAACTATAAACCTGATGTAAAATTAAAATGAAGGAGCTTCAAATTCTGCTCATTAGGAATTGGATCAACATCAACTCCATCCTACCACCCTTGGAAAAATGCTTTAAAAAAGCTCGTTTGGACCCGAAGGGGACACCAGTACCCCTGAGCTGGGGGAATTTTCTCTGGCTGGGGGAAGACTCCCCAAGGCAAGATTTAGGCCAGGGCTGTCAAAAAATCTGGCTTTGGAAAACAGCACTGCAGCTCTTGCATTGCAGGAGCTGGGTAAGGCTGAAGCCGTATTACACCCTGACATTTTAAGGGAGAAAAATGAAAACTTACTCTTTCAGCACTGCCTGATCAGAGACTGCACGGCTCCTGAACCTCAGGAATACCAGTCACCAAGTACAGGGGAAGCTGCTACGGGTGAATCAACTGGGAAATAAATCTAAAAGTCCAGCTAAGCAGCAAAATATTGGATCTGTTTGAAAACGAGCCCACTGTGGTGTTCTGTTTCTGCTAGAGGAGGTTAATTATAACTGACATCGTGGGTCTTACAGCTACAAAAGCTCTGCCTTTCAGGGAGTTTCCATCCTTGTGGCACTGAACCCTGTCAGCGGTCATGTCCCCACGTCCATGAGCACTGGCTGAGAGCTCTCCTCAACCCCCTGCAGCCAGGCCCGTGCAGTGAGATGCACTATAATGGTTCTCTCCTCTCCTCTTGTCGTCCCTCACTGCAATATTTCCTCCTCAGTGGTGCTCAAAGAACAGCTCACTTTCTTGAGTGTGTTTTAGTTCATTACAGAAATAGAGGAGTGCATGAAAAAAGATTACACGCTATGGAATCCCAGCAGAATTCCTGATAAAGTCAGTGTTCGTATTAGATTTTTCTTTTTTTTTCCTCACATCTTTAGATGGTGACAGATGCACATAACAAAGAAAATAGAGGAACATGTACTGCATCTCTCTTTGCCTGTATTTTGATAAGATTGTGAATGTCATTAAGCCCAAACCCCCCAAATCTTGAGCTGCAGTAGGGGCTGAGATCAGCTGCTTTTGAAATAATAAATCTGAAACATACAGATGGGGAAGCAGCATTTGAAATTGGAAAATATTGTGCCTGTAGGACTAATTATGCTTTTACAAAGTTTATCAAAGTACTGCTGCTTATTCACAGTTAGCAACAGAAGAACGTGGTAATGGATGGTGATGGCTCCGACTCATGCACACAAGCACCCGTTTTCTGGGGAAAGGGACAATTAAGGGCTTCTCGTGGATTTTGGTTGTTCCCAGTCTCTCTGCCAGGAAAATGTAGAATTTGAGACACCGTAAGCATGAAGGATGCTGGAATCCTGTTCCCCATATTCACTGGACCCGTCTCCAATTCCTTTGGGTTGTGCTGAGTGTTGGCTACCTGCACAGACTTTATTGGGAGCTCTGGAAACAGGATGCTGCTTCTGCAACTTTATCCAAGGGAGGGGAATCAGAAGTGCATATCTCAGAAGTTCCCTCTCCTTTGTAGGGACAAAAACCCAACAAAACATGTAAGGTTTTTCTCGGATATGTGCAGAAGTGCTGCTGCCTCTCCCATCAGGTTCCCACTTGAGGGTAAAATACCAGAGTTATTCAAACTGCTGTGTCAAGGCAGAACAACACGAGGAGAAAAATGTCCCAGTTCAGCATAGCAGTCCCCTCGAAGGAAACCTACATTTGGAGCTATTTTTCTTGACCAATAAAGGTAAAGATGTAAAAAACCCTTTTTTCTGTCTCCTTGTCCATCTCTCTGATCTCAGCCAGTGTGATCAGCCTGCAGTGAGGGGTCCAGCTCCTGTTTCAATAGGAATAAGCAGGGATTTATTGATGCTCTTGTAATTTACTTTGATTTTTTGTGGGTGAGATTTCTCTTCAAAGCCTTCTTGATCCTTTTTACTTTGTCCTTTTTACATTCAGCGAGTTTTTCTCTGTGTCTCTGTGTAAACCACCCTGGGATAGATAATGGCTATATTGTTCCTAGCCAACGGGATTGTTTTCAAATGCAGGGGAAGCTCCTCCCTGCCCAAGGCGTGGGTGTTGCCGTGGGGAGCCTGCTGGGAGCCGTGCATGGGGGGCTTGGCTGCAGGGGCTCTGTGACCCCTGCAGTGCTGGGGGGAATCACCCCTCAGCCACAAGAGCCTCTTCCTCTTGGTGCTTCCAAACCACTATTCCACACTGGATGGGATGTCTGTCGGAAATGCTGGGTCAGCTGCACTTGTAGGTTTCTCCCCAATCTCTCCAGACTGGTCCCTGTGCCAAGGCTGCTTTGGCAAATGGTGTCCAGAAAGCTGAGAGGAAGGAAACAAGTTTTTATTTGTACACTCATGAGCATATTGTGTTGTGATTTGACACTACTCAGATGGAGGTCACAAGCTGTGCCCAGCTGAAGTGAGAAAACTGTGCTGGCAAATGCTTTAAAAAGCTCAAAACTATTAAATTAGGGACAGAAGATCCTCGAGAGAGGACGGTAATATCTTTATTATTTTCTCACTTAACTGTTTTGTCGCCTCTTGCACAGACATGGCTACATATTAACTCTCACAGTTTTCAAGGCTTTGGAAGTCTTTTGAATTAGAAGCATCGTTCATCATGAATGTTATGGTATCAGATCACTTCAGCCAGTGTTATATGTAAGTATGAAAAGAAACCTACCTCTAAGAGGAAGTCAGAGATGCCTCGATAGCTGGGGAGCAGCGTGGGTACCCCTGTCGCCCCAAGAGAAGGCTCGGGCTCTGCACTTCTCACATGTACACACGCCCAGCCCAGAGCATGTGGCCGCTCTTTCAGGAGACCCAGGAGGCTGAGCTTATTTTCCAATTAATTTTCCAATTAATTTAATTATCTTCCAATCAATTTACCACCACAGCACTGCTAGGTCACAGGTGCTGTCTCACAAGAGAAGGCTGAGGTGAGGCAGATCCTGTCAGGACAGGTGCCATTTACCAGTCGGCTGCAGTTTTAGGGGACAGATGAAGTGATGTACTTTTCTGGGGAGCTTTCAAAGTCTCTGAATATTGGGAAAGGCCCTGGAGCAGGTGTTTGGGGGTGGGGAGGTTCCCTGCTCTCCTGTGGGGCAGAGCATCAGCTGCAGCAGTATCAGTTTCGCCCGTGTCTCCAGTGCCTGGAGCTGTCTTCCGAGGAGATGAACAAGAACAAGAGGATTCATGAGGCAAAAACTGGAGCAGTTATGGCTAGAAAAAATGCACTCGAATCACCCTATGCAGGTGGTGTGTTTGCCTGCTCCCTGCTCACTCTTGGAGGGGAGCAGAAATAAACTCATGTCTGAAGCCGTGACAGGATGAGCCAAAGGCAGTCACAGCCACTCTCTCACAAGGAAATGTTATGGCTGGACTTGATGATCTTGGAGGCCTTTTCCAACCTTAACAATTCTGTGCTTCAAGGAGTCTATTACAACTGTAATTTAAAGTGTAAAGGGGTGTTCTGTTGAGGGATGTTCTGCAAGAGGATGGCACAGTAAGGGAAGAGCTGTTTGCTGTGTGCTGAAAGTGTCCAGGTTTGCAGAGGGGACAACAGGCAAGGATGTGACCTAGGGATGCTGAGAATTGCCGTATTTTGCTGGAAGTTACACAGTTTCAAAATGCCCCTGCTGTGAGCTACAGAGTCAGGAAAGGATGCACAATGGAAACTCTGTCCTGTGGATGGGAATAATTACAGGAATGAAGAAGGAAGCATCCATGAGTGGTCTCTGGGGAAAGAAGAGGGGACAAATCAGAAAATAAAAGATTTTGCAGAGTGGAGGGAATGGGACACACTGATGTTTCTTCTGCTCGTTCACCTGCCCTTAGAGTGGTCGATAAGAGTACATCCCTGGGCTCCAGCACTAGCTCTTTCTCCTTTGGAAGCAGCTGAAGTACTGCAGGTACTGCAGGCAGGTGCAGTATTAATAATATCAACAAAGAGCATCATTAAAGCCAGTTCACCTGGGAGCAGTGCATTTCATTTTGTATGTGTGTAACTCTGAGACTCAGAGAGATGTTACTCCCAACAAGTGCTGTGCAAGCCTGGTTTTGTCGGAGGGGCGCGGAGGAGGACAGGAGCTCAGATTGCAGCCTGTAAAGCTGATTACATGATACAAGTCTGCCAATCCATCCCAGGGACAGACAGAGTCCTGGGACCTTTTTATCTGCATAATTAACTTCAAAAATCAGGTGCTCCCATGGGGAGCAGAGGGGCTGTTTGTGAGCAGTGATGCAGCTCCTTCAAACTGCCCTGGTCTGGCACTGGAATTGTTCTACTACATGTGCAGCTACCGTGAGCTGCAGAGTTGGAGACATTGCCAAGTTCAAAGCAAATCTCCTGAGCAAAAGATGTGACAAAGTTTAAGTAGAAAACTGATCCCCTCAGCAGGAGCTCAGACATGCATCTTGGTAGCTGCAAGGCCATGTAGGACACAGGATTTGGTCTTCTGCTTTAAATTGATATCCTGATGATGAATCTGGGCCAGCTGCACTTAAAGTCCTCCTCTTTAATGCCATCTCATGTTTAATTATTGAACTCAACTCACGGTGGTGTGAATCTCTTTGAAGACTCCACCGGCTGTGGACTTTGCAAGCTGGGCTGTGTTGGAGAATCAGGATAAGGAAAATCCTGACCGAAAATGGATAAAACATGTGTTCTTTCCATCGACAATAAGAGCACTGCTGTGTACACTGCTGGAGATGGCTGGAGCAACTCGTAGGGATGGGAACATCCCTCACCCTTGCAAAAGTCCTGGATATGGAGCTGCCATTTAGGAATGTCAGCTCTTATCTTCACAGATCTCTCTTGCAGCCTGTGGACAGTGCACTGCAAACCCCAGGCAGTGAGGGACCGATAAATCAGGAGCAGGCGCAGGAAACGGAGGCTGGAAAGAGCTTGTGCTGCGGCGAGGAGATGTGCTGGATATCTCAACTTCCCAGTGTGGGGGAAGTAGAATGTATTTCTCTGATTATAGACAAAGAGGTTTATGATTATAACTGTATAAAACCAATCTCTTTTGCGCTTTGGAGGTTCAGCCTGAGAACATTATTCATAAAATACCCATTTCATAAAATCACAACTCAATTCCTATGCAGCAAAGTCTTTCAGTGACAGGCCCTGCAAGAGGCCGGGCTCCATCCAAAGTCTGCTCCACATAATGGAAAAACTATTTCCATAGGCTTTGGATCAGGTCCTTAGAAAGCAATTTGGGCAGTGAGGTGAGAAATTTGGGATGACTAGCGTACCAATAACACAAGCATTGAGCTTCACTCTTTTCACTTCAGTTCACAGCAAAATTCCAATCGGAGAGTTGAGCAGCTCAGCTCCCATGTGCTGCTGAGGTGGATGCAGGTACCAAAAGGTGTGTTTGTGTATGGGTTTTTCAGTGCATCTGTCTAGTGCGTTATTTTTGTACATTTATTCTTAACTTTGTTGCAGATTCCAGTTTTTAGTTGCTGGGCTCTGACTGTATCAGCATTTGCTAGACACAAATTTTAATGTGATTTAGATGGGCAGTTTCTACTCTGCTGACCTAGTCTTGTATTTACTGGGAGAAGGAAAACAGCCATATTTCCTTGGAACAACACTGATTTGTCCCAGCAAATTCATGAAAGACCATTGCAACACTAGGATCCTAGTTCCTTTCTTCCTTCCAGTATTTATTTCTGGAGCTCAGAATTCATGGAGAAAGCACTGGCCACTCTGTAGAGCATCAGTGCCCCTTCTGATGGACTCTGGGGATGAACACCACATTCCTGGCTGGACAAACCCATCACAGCTGGCAGAGGCACTCTCTGAAGCCAAGCACATTCCTTGAGACCATCCATACCAACACCAGCCTCTCTTTGGTGGTAGAACTTACTTGAGGAGAAGACACGTCTTACTGAGGACATCAGTAGCTTCATGTTTCACATATTGTTGGTATGACTTTCCTGTGAAATGCTAGTTAGGTAAAATGGCATTTTGGACAAATCACCAAAACTTGCATTCAACATTGCACTGAGAGAGTGAAGAATTGTAGAATCATAGAATCTTAACATGGTTTGGGTTTGAAGGGATGTTAAAGTTTATTCCAAATATTTCTTACAGTTGGTCAGAAATTTTGTAGTGCAGAAAAGTCTTACTCTTGTCATGGCCTTGGAGCTCAGTAAAACAGAACAGGATGATGTTCCCAGTAAGGTGAGATTGCTGCTCAGGGAGAGCTTGGTGTGGCCAGGGGACAACCAAGAAAAATATGAATATCAGTTACAGAAAGGGATGATACTGTACTTCCATGGAAATTTCCCATGGTAATAAGCATCTAGGAGGATATTAAAAATGTCATTTGTGCTTTAAAAGTAATAATAATTGAAATAGATTCTGGCGTCTTTTATAACAAGAGAGCCAACAATTACTACTGGGGACGTTTTAAAGGAAAACAAACACATTCAATAATTAGTTAATTGAATTGCCAGTATGCTGATGTTGCTGAAATTAAGCTAAAAAATATGAGTTTAGCAGCATGGTTTTGCACAAGTAAAGGTGGAGATAACATTAGGACGAAGACTGTGATGTGTTTGTCTGGAAAGCAGACTGTGACCCCAGTCTGTGGAGTGGGGTCCTTGGGATCCTGGTGCCCAGGGCCCCTTCCCCAAAGAGAACTTGGGAAAGGAGCCAAAGTGGTTCTCCCATTCCCTGGGGGCTGTGAGGGCTCCTGCCACGGGCACAATGAGCAGAGCTGGTGATGCCATCATGGTCAGAGAGCTGAGCTCCACCACTGGGCCCTGAACTTGCCCAATATCAGCCTCTGTGGGCAAATTCCTTTCTACTCAGAGTGGTAAAATTACTATTCCAGAAGCAAGCTAAACTATGGATTTATTATAATACCTGTTTTTACAACTATAAAGGTGCAAATTTAAGGTATATTTTTAAGAATTTTCTCCTTGTATGGGAACAAGACAAATGCAAGTCAGGAGGCCACATTTAGCCAGGAGCCTCTGATCTGAGCCTGCAGCATCCTATACTGGGGACAGGCTTTTACTGGGACCACTGACTCAGAGATACTTCCTTTCTTTCCCCACAAACAGGCAGGAAAGCCAGTTCCTGGCCATGCAGGACGTGTATGGGGCAAGCCCAGCACCAGCTAAGCGGTGCTGCTGGGTGGGTTCTTCAGATACAAAAAAAGTTTGATTAAAACATTTTCTGCCCCATTTGCCTGCTTCTGAATATGTCTGTAAGAGCACAGAGACCTGAGATCATGTCCATTCCAAAGCCCCAGGTAATGCCTGTTATGTGAGGTTCTGGTTTGAAAAGAAACATGAATATTTTGCAATGGATGTTTCTTGCCACAGCTTCCATAACTCCTGTGTCAGCATTGGTTCTTCAGCTCTCCCCTTTCATGAAACAGAGCATTCTCCTGAGTATTAGCAGTGAAACTGAACCTTTGGGATAAAAATCCTGCCCACATGTCCAACAGCGCTGGGTGAGAGGCACTGGGACATGCCTGGGGAAGCAAGGACTCAAGAATCAGCAGCGTCTGTGGGAGCAACATCTCCGTGAGGAGCCCGTGGGGGGAAGGTCCCCAAACACTGAATATGGATTGACTGTGGGAACCACAGGACTCCAGGAGATGAAGCTCTTGGAAGGGCAGCAAGTCAGAGTGAGCTGGTGCTCTGGTCCCACAGGTTTGCCCTTCTCTCTGTGGTTATTCCATTAACTTCTCTGCCTGCAGTTCACAAACCACTGTAAGGCAAATGTTCTGACCTTGTGATGTGGTCAGAGAAAAAAGTCAGCTTCTGGAACTGATGACATTTCACCTGGACAGTCCAGGTGAATGTAGTCACAGAGAACATGACTTTTTTATGTTGCCACTCTTATCCTGCTTGCTTTTTCCCCTGGGTTAAATAAAATATTTACAGAGTCAGAGCCCAGCAGCAGAGAGTTTTCCCAGGCACCATTGTGCTTCTAATAGTGTTTGTTTTTTTTTTTTAATTTTTATTCAGCATCAGTAAGCCTCAAAAGAGTTTTCCCTTTTTCTGTTTTTCCCAGTGTTTTCCCTCATACCTGTTCCCAAACATGACTCACTAACACGGCCAGACCTGTGTTGAATGGCTCATTCCCACTGCCATCTCCAGGCAGGCTTCACCACATATTGCTGCTCTCCCCGTTATACAAATAATGAGACATATGATACCCATTTGCTGTTGTAAGTCTAAAGCCATAACCATCAGTTCTGCCTGGCGTTCAGAGCAAACAAAATGCCTTTATTGAGAATTATCCAGCCACTCTACTTATCAATTCTATGAGTTTTTAAAATAACATATAATGTTAACTTGACAGTTAATCTGTCTTAAGACAAAAATCCCACTCATGTTTTATTTCCTCTATGAAAGGAAATGATATATGAAATCTACAGCAAAGCACGGATCAAAATTTTTAGTGTCCTCTAGAGTACAAAAAAATAAGAGCAGGAAGAACATAAGGGCAGGGGAATGCCAGGCATGTGTTCCTCCTGCAGCATCCAACAGATATTTTATCTTGGTCCAGCTGCACAGTAAATGGGAACCGATACCCCAAAAGCCTTTCTGTTTGGTTTCACCATGTTTATAGACAATTGGGATCGCTCACCTTAAAAAGCAGGTTTAGGTCAGGTGGTTATGCTTTAACATTTATGTGATTTTTGGAAGTTTATTGCACTGTTAGAACCTGACTCCTGAGTGACCTTCATGCATGAACGCAACTTAAGGCATATAAATAGGCTCACTGATCTGAATTTTAACATTGGTTACAGTGGGGTGAGGTGGAAGTCAGTGTGACTAAAAGCAATATGCAGTGTGCCACCATAGCTTTCAGAAAACAATAGTGGCATTCCAGTCACCTCTTGATGGAAAACTTGTTGTGACGCAATATGGATTTTAGCCACTCATAAATATACAGAAGTTCCGTGGATTTATTTTGTCCCTACTTACAAATCCACAAAAAAATATGTATTCTTTCATTTCTAGAGTAGAGAATGTCAGTGCCTCAGCTTAATTCTCTCCTTGAAAACCAGATTTCTGGAGTGGGTTCAATACCCACTCCTCATGATTTTTCTCCCTGTAGCCGCACACATTGTCATTCACACCAATGACGCGTTTAACCTCTCACTTCAGAAGAGATTCTTGTGTAATATGGGTCTGATTAGTTGTCACACAAACTATGTTATCTATATAATGAAGTGCCCTCACGGGTTAGCCGTGTTGGGAAGATGTTGTGACCCTTAATGAGGAGAATAGATGAGCCTGGCCCAAGGGGGAGGTGAAGTCTCTCGCGTGTTCCTGGTTTGATCCAGTGGAAGATACCAACAATGTAGAGGAATTTACCTTTGCCAAAGTGCTCAGAAAACACTAATTATTCCTACAACCCCTCAGCAACATGTGTATTGCCAGATGTCATGTGGTTCCTGCCCAGGTTGACTGAGATGTGCTGGACTGACCCTAACGAAAAACCTTAAATCTCATCTCATTCCACCCTCCTGCTGTGGGCAGGGACACCTTCTACAAGTCCTGTCCAACCTGGCCTTGATCTTGGTCACTCCTGATACCTTGGAGTTTTGATTTTTTAATTTTTGTAGATCTTAGAAGTAGTTACGTAGTAAATGTAGATTTTAGAGTAGCAGCATATTATCCCTTTACCCTTTAACATACCAGCAAACCCGATTAGCCATTCTCATATAAATTCCCATAAATTTCACTAGCCTGTTTTGTCTCTTTTTCAAAGTAGAATGGTAGAGAACACCCTAACCCTATGGAAGAAAAAGCAACCATAGACTCAACAACCTTCAGGCCTAGGACTCTGGAAAGCTTCCAAGGACATTACGCACTCTGAGGAAGATGAAGAAGAGGGTTTCCCAAAACGCCCCCAGACCCAATTCCAGAGAGGCGTGTCAGGGGGCAGAGCTGGGGGTGTGGCCAGACGCGATTGGATGAAAATCATCATAAAAATTCTGGACATCTGTATTTCGGGAGCGTGCGTTGGGGGTATTCCGGAAAGCCTAGGGGCTCTTTAAAACCTTTGTATCCTTATCTTATCTCCTACCTAATTTGGCTTGGAGTCTTTTTTTCCCACAGCCATTTAGGCAACCCTCCCCTGAAGTGTGAATAGTGAATCTTTCTGTGACTGGAGGGGTCAGCACTGCTGGGACGGCGCTTGCGTGGTGCTTTGACAGTGCTGGGAACTTCTGGGGCACTGCTGGGGCACCACTGAGACAGTGCTGGGACGCTGCAGGGGCCATGCTGGGAACTGCTGGGACAGTGGTGAGACAGTGCTGGGGCACCACTGGGACAATACTGGGGCAGTGATGGGACACTGCTGGGACACTGCTGTGCGTGAAACTGGGGAGGAGATCCTGGTTTTGAACACTGCTTCAGCCTTGAGTCATATTTGTGAGGCTTTCATGCATGAGTGTTTGGAGGACAGGAGTACAAAAGTAGGGTAAACACAGCTGAAGCAAGTTCATTAAACATAAAGGCAAATATTTGCAGAGATTTTGTTTCGCAGCCTTTACAGACTTCCAGAATTACAGTAATGGAACACGGGCACTTGTTCAGCTGGCAAAGGCAAGATGAAGGAAACCAGCTCTCGCATCAAAGGGAGAGGGGAGGGTGGCAGGAGCTGATTCCAGAGGTCATTGTGGACAAGTTGTCCTGCTCTTCCTGGGAGAAGAGACCTCCAGCAATGTGTCACCCCTCCTCAGCCCTCATCTTCTTGTTCACTGCAAATGGGAGACCATCCCTGGGAGGAGCCTGGGAGCAACCAGCCACTTTAGGAATTCATCTGTTGGAGCTCGAAAAGGAAGTTGTGTGGTGGAAGGAGAACTGAAGCAGGCTCTGACAGGCACGGCAAGAGATGGTGAGGCTCCAGTGGATCAGGAGCCCTGGACCCCCTTCTCTCTGAGACAGAGATAGCTGGTGGATGGGGAAAGGCAGGAAAGTGAGAGGGGGACAGTACAGGGAAAAGAGGAAAGAGAAAATTTACTGAAAATACACAGGTAAGTATACATTTATTTACCTAAATTTTAGGCAGTGGTTCAGCTTGGAATGAGCTGCTCCATCATTTCAGCCAGCAGTTGGTCAGATGATTTTATTTCTGCTCTGATGGAAGGACGGAAACCTCTGAAGCAGAAGAATGATGGTCAACATTAACCCAAAGGTTTTGCTGTGTTGTTTTTTTTCTTTTTGTTTTTTTTTTCCCCTCAGCTCCTAATTGTTGGATTTGAAAACATTTGCAGGAATATTCAGACTAACTCAGAATCTTGAGTAAGAGATGGGGACAGGGAACTATCATACCATGACTCACCAAAATACCACCAAGGCAAAGTATGATTTTTCTTTTTTTTCCACAAGCCTGTGCCAAATTTGGGTGAACAACCATAAATGCTGCAGCAGAGGCTGGAAGGGCCTCTCATGCCCTGCACATCTCCTATTGTTTGCCTCTCTGCCACCTTACACAGTTGTAGGACCAGTCTTGGCATTACAAGAGATCAATCTCAACACCATTACAAGGTACTTTTGTCCCAGAGCAATCAATGTCCATGTGTAAGGACAACTCTTAGGTGTCTTACTTTCACTGCGTCACTCATTTTTTTAATATGTATTCATTCTTGGAGCATCATCCAGTGCCTAAATGGATTCCAAGAGAGCTACAAAGCGACTTTGGACAAGGGCATGGAGTGATAGGACAAGGGGAATGGCTTTTCACTGTCAGAGGACAGGGTTAGATGGGAAACTAGGAAGAAATTCTTCCTTGAGAGGGTGGTAAGGCCTTTGCACAGGTAGTCCAGAGAAGCTGTGGCTGCCCCACCCCTGGAAGTGTCCAAGGCCAGGTTGGGCTGGGCTTGGAGCAACCTGGGATAGTGGAAGGTGTCCATGAATGGCAAGGGGTGGGACTGCATAAGCTTGAGATGTATTTTGGTCCCTTCAGCTGCAACCTCGATCTTTCCTGTTGCTGTTTGTTCAGTCTGTAGCTTTTTGCCAGGCCGTGTGTAAATAAAGCCATTTCTAACACTGAACTCCTGGCTGTGGAGAGAGGCTGGAACTCCCTTGGCCTGCACAACCCGGCAGTGTGATGGGAACAAACAGAACTCACTTGTGTGTGTTAGGGAAGGATGTTCTCATAGCCTCTGATAGGATGTTTCCCAAGTAAATGACTCAAGACCAGAATTATGTATTCTATGACTCTATGTTTCTAAGAGATGCAAATTGAGACAAAAGATTTTCTCTGTAATATACAATAAAAATTCAATGGCTGGCAGTTGATACAAAGCTTATAAATATGTTTTCAAATAAGTACAACAGCCATGAAATCAGGAATCAGTAAGTCATAACGCATTTCAGCACAACACTGATGAACGCATTTTTCTGGCACATGTGAAATAACGAGCTCATTTTAATTCTAAACAGATAACAGCTTGACAGGCATGTGTTGTGCCATTCACTTTTATGGCTCTGTCTCCTCCACACTTGATGCTGCCATGACATTGGGGTCGGGAGCAGAGGGTGGGTTATGCATTCTTGCTGGCTTTCCCCCTCCTTGCTGTTTTACAATGTGGCTCTCATTTAAAACCCAACAAAACAAAGCAGTAATTTAGTGCATCAGACCAGCAGCTGACTGATGTGGCAACAGATTATGTTGTTAGTAACTTTTCTGGAATTTATTTCATTTGTCTCTGCTTTATATCTCTGTTGTTGCTCTCTAATCATCACTCCCACAAGCCATTGTGTTTCTATTGAGGCAGAAGCTAAATGAGCTGAGAATTAAGTCTATATGACATCAGCAGTGGGCATTGCAGATATTACCAGCACATTAAAAGTGAAATTCAAATGAAACAAACAGGAACATGTTCTTTCCTATTCCAGAAATTGATCCTGATTCCACAGATGAGCAGTGTTCAGGAGGAAGAGATGAGTTTTGTCACAAACAAGCTGTTATATGAGATCATTAACTTCAATAGCATTACTGACTCTGTAATTTCATTTTTGTTTGTCCTTAGAAGATTGACTAGGCTGGGAAAGGATGGATGCTTCAGTGGGGCAGCACTTTAAGGCTCTAAACTATAGAAGTCTTGGTTGTTCAGGGATCATACTTTTGCACATAAGTCAGCCCAGCAAACCCAGAGCTGCTCCAGAGCTGATGTAGCAGTCCCTGTTCTCCTCACAGACACTGGGCCATATGTGCCCTGGTCATTCGAGAGGAAATCTGGGAGTGGGCCATTTGGTCCTGCCTCCCAAAGGCACTTGTCGAGGGAGTTGCCAGAGAAACTGCAGCCTTTGCTCAGCCCTGCTACTCCTCAGCAATCCTGAAAGAAATATTTGGATTTTGATGAATTACGTTTCTTCTGATGGGTGATATTAATGTTACCCCATGTTAACTGTCCTATAATTTGATTAGATGCTTAATTTTGCTCATTACTTGAAATCTAAATAAACCCTGGAGTAGAGCTAAATTGGATAACCAGTCAAAATGTGCACTGAGTGGTCAGGTATGCAAGGGCAGTCTTCGGCAGCTCTGTTGGTAAGAGTCCTGCTTGTGAGGTTTGGGACTTCACATCACTGTACCCTTTCAGAAAGACATGGTCATGCTGTGGACTCATCTGGGAATGACCAAATTAGAATTAATGTGAAGGGCCAAATCCTCACTGCATGGTGGTGATGGAAATCAGCTTCACTGGGGACAGATGAATGTGTAAGATTTCAGACTAATATATTCCAAAATCCGGCTGGCTGTACCAGCTGTAATCAGTACAAATCACCCAAATCAGCCCACTTCCAACTAGGAATCTGGGAGGTAATATTAGCTCTGGATTTCACCATGCACAGGAAGATGAGATGCAGAAAATCCTGGTGTACACCAGAACTGCAGAGAGTCAGAGGAGCAGGCTCTGGGCAAGGCCTCTCACCGACTGTGTGACATCACTCTGCTCTGTTTGGATATGCAACGTACTCGAGCAAAAATGTCTGGAGAACAAAATGTTTTTTACAAACTGCTTCCATATTGTAAGAAAAATTATACTCAAAAGAAATCTAACATTCAAAGTCTTCTGTTATTCTTGCTCTTAATTTGTGCAAGTGTTCACCTTTCTTGCTTCAGCCTCTGTTAATTCTTTCCCCTCTGCTGAAATAGCTGTACTCTGTCTGGGGAAAGGGATGGTATATCCAGGTGCACAAGTGCTCCACTCTGTTACCTTGGTTGTTACCTAAGAAATAATTAAAAACAAACAAAAAAACAAACAAAAGAATGAACGTGGTCACTACTCCCCTTACAAGGGAGGTCTCACTTGACTGGAGTTCAGAAATGTGACACCCATCTACAAGAAGGGTCAGAAGGAGAATCCAGGGATCTGCACTTGATTCACAACAACCCCTGGCAGCACTCCAGGTTTGCAGCAGAGAGGATGGAAGGCTCCTGGTGGAGAAGGACCGGGGAGGGCTGGTCTACAGCAGCTGAACACGAGCTAGTGCTGGTTTGACAATGGGACTCAGGGATCTTAGAAGTCTTTTCTGACCTAATTATTCTATGGTTCTACTTCTCCTTGATACATAAAGAAGCTAATGTACCAGATCCTTCCATTGATTTATGCTGTGTCTGACTTTGGTTTCAGAGATTTAACAACCTCTCCTGGTAATCGGAATGACCCTTGAAATCAGAAGGAAGGGAAGTATTCACTTTTCTTTTGGTGGAGTAATAAATGCAAAGATCCAGAGAGGGTCAGGCACAAGTTTATCTCTCATAAAAGTGGTGGCAACTAACTTAAAACTACTTTAGGTCAAGAATAAATATCTATTGAATTCACTCCTCAAAACTGTCATCTGGGTCATTATCAGCCTTCAACATTCATAATAAATACTAAGGATTTTGAAATAGCAAGGGAAAATATGGAAAATATTGAATAATATTTAAAATTATTAGGTAGAAGCTTCAGAGTATAACTTATCAGTCATGACAGTAACTTTATTGTGCATTTTTGAGATATTAACTGTCAGCTGAGGGGGTTTATCCCTTTCCATACTGCCTCTGATGTTAGACACTTCAGGAAACAAGTGCTGGAGCAGATGCATTGGTTTTGCCTACAAAGCATGGAAATTCAGATGGTCTTGTAGAGATAAACTTTTGAAAAATAAAGTGCTAGGTTACACATGAAATAGAGAATCCCCACTTGTTTCTACAGTCTGACATAAATGCCTTCAAAATTCATTTAGGGTGAGTTATGAATGGGAAAATGCACTGTATAGATTCACATTATTTACACATAATTCTCTAACTTCATATATATCATCCTTGAGGTAAATATCTCCCAGAGAGCAATATGAGGAGAAATCACCACTAAAATACCTCAAAAGGGAGAGTTTGCTTTCCCCTGTGTCCATACATATTTGGATCTGTCCGTCTGGTCGCTCACCAGTAGAATCTTTCACCTCTCCTCTGCTTCCGCAGTGTGAGGTTGGGCCCAAATTGCCTGATTTTGGCAGGATCCTGCACAGACGGTACAATCTGAGGGTCAGTATTGGCGTAGATTACAACACAACACTTGTGATCGTTCTGTGTTGTGACCAGCACTGCACTGAGTAAACATTCCAGAAAAAATAATTTCATTTGAAATCCCTTAACAGGCTGGGTTAAAGTAGAAATAAAGAAACAGCTGTGACACAAGAAACTTCATAAGATGGCACCCAGGCCTCCAGACACTAAGAGAGTGCAACAAACCTCATCATCCTTATCAAAATGTCCTGCAGGCTGAGTGCTCTAAAGGTAACCCCAAGCCTATTTCCAGCAGGAGACCCTGTTCAGCAGCAGCCTGTCTGGACATGCCGTGGGTGCCCTGCATGGGAGTGATGCCTCGTGCCTGAGCTGCTCTTGGCACCATGCAGCACGGCTCTGACATGGCTCTGACACAGCTCCAACTCCACTGGGACTAGGCAGTCACTCACCTTGCAGGACCCATCCTTCCCATGTGCTTTTACGGTGTCTAGAGAAGCCATTTCTGCTTTGAGGTGACACAATTTCAGCGATGCTGAGTCCAGACCATGGGGCAGTATTCTGTGCCTGGTCATCTTGGTGTGAGCAGAGATGGAGGTGTCCCCACCAGCACAGTGACTCTGGATTAACACACCTTACAAAACTGTGGTGCACTTGGATTTCAATACCAGCATGGAGCGTGGTTTGCTGTGCTGGGGCAGGAACAAGGGCTGCTGGCAGAAGAGCAGTCAGTAGATGTAGAGTCTCCTTTTCCACGTGCTGTGGCTGAACCAACTGGGCTGACACTGAGTAGGGGGGTTTCCACCCCGGTCTGGCTGCTCGCTGCACTGTGGGGTCACGATGGCACTGCAGAGGTGCTGTGAAAGAATGTAAAACCCAGTACTTACACAAAGCATTCGAGCACTGCCAGTAGTGAAGAGCTGAGAGGTGACCACTGCAAAAATGTGCCAGACTTTTTTCCAGCTCTGTTGGCTCATAGTGAGAGGTGGTTGTCCAGGGTACTGGGAATGTTTCAGGCTTTACTGGCTGTCCTTCCTCTTTGGACAACTGTTATATTTCTAGCAGGAGAAATCCGTGATGTTCCATCTTGTCCTGAATCTCCACTTTTGAACTATAACAAAACCGTAATTTTGCTTATATTTACTGACTTTTGCAGCCAGGAAATCCTGAGAGTAGGAGCATGTCTTGATAAGATTAAATAGCATCCTCTATAGAGACTGCACATTTAATTCAGTTTTGGTGTGAATTCAGTAATGGTGTACAATAAATCTGACCTGAATGTGGCAGAAAGTAAGAGAATTCTGTATTAATGCTTTATAATAGGTTTATAGTTAAGTAAATTTTGTGAAAGCATAGGGGTCTCATTGTTACCCAGCCAGTTTTCCCCATAGCAATATTTTCCCATGATTAAGTTGGAGATCAGATAACCACTTTATGCAGTATATACCCAATAGCAATTTAAAAAATTCAATATCAGCTGTATTATTCTAAAGACTCATTCCATTTTCAATGCAAAATAAGTACAAAATAAAGAGATAAACTACATATAAAATGTAAAACATGGGAAAATTTATCACTTGCAAACATAAAAGCCAAAAGGATAAAAAAAGAGAACAAAAGCAAATGGAGGCTATAAAAGAATACAGAAAAAAAAAGATAAATCTGCAACATTACCTTTTCTATATGCATTTGGCTGGGGTTTATTAAGGTGCATTCACTCTAGTACAGAACATAATCACCTCTGTAATGCACTTTACTGCCGCAGGCTAAATTAATTTATTCCGTGCTGGAAATGTTCGGCCCCGCGGGATCCGAAAGGACAGGAAGTGCCAGTCAGGCAGCACAGCCGTCGAGCCAGAGGGTCCCTCCTGCTGTGGAAGGCCTAGCAAGCAAGTGTGTGGGAGAGGAGATGCCGGGATGGACTGGGGTCAGGGCTTGGGATCACACTGGGGCAGCTGGGAGCAACCCAAAGTGTCCCATTCTGCATACCAGTGGGTTTGACTGGGGCCATGTTGGAGCTGGTGTCTATTGTGCTACTGGGCAGGAGCCAGGAGGAAAATCCCACTGGCAATCACTTCAGTCGGGAAGGTGGTTGTGGGCACTCAGTAAATCTTCACCCATTCTGTGGCAGAGGGGAGAGTGCAGGTACTGGGACATCCTTCCAGCCCAAGGTCCCCATATCCAGCCTGCAGTGTGGAGACAGGAAAACATCTGTGAGGAAGAAGAGGAGGAGAACTGAACTGCAGCTCCCTGCCCATGGTCCAAGCAAACAGCCATGTCCCTGCCTCCCCTCTTCTCCATGGGAGCACCCATCACATGGGGCTGCAGTTGTGGTGCTCCCCTCTCCAGGTTGGGGATGTGGGGGTCCCGGCCCAGCCCTGCCCCTGGAGCATGGTCCCCACACTCCGACCACTGGCTCTTCCACCCCTCCAGCTTTTGACAGGCAGCTGGTGTTAATATCCTCGTCCCTTTGACTCTGGAGAGCCAGCACAGACCCTTCTGTCCTTAATCCATCGTAGCAAACACCTAATGGCTTCTTCCTATCACTGTAGTTAAGGTTGTGCCAACGACTCCATTATGAACATGTTCTCATTTATAATTACTGTATTTTCTCTGTAAAGAGTTGCCCTGAGCTGACACTTTGCAGACGTGGTTCCACCCAGGCATGGATAGTTTGTTTCTGTCCCTTTGCTAAATTGCTATTCATGTCACAAGCTCCAGCCCATTGTACAGTTCATAAACACAACAACAGATTTTTGCAACGGGCACTCTGGGTTCACACAACCTTTTTCTCAGGAAATAAAAAAGCTATTTGTGGGAAAATAACCCCACCAAAACCCAGAAAACATTTCAGAGAGAAACTGGACTCATGCATTATCCAGTGACCCTTGTTTCAAAGAACATCATCATTTCTGTCCCAAAGTCATCCATTTTCTACTGACTTTTTCTGTTGAGAATTTGCTACGTCTGAAGTAAAGAGTCATGAAACTGAGGCAATGGAATGAAGCATTTATCCTAAAAATAAATGGCAGAATGTAAAGTTTCTCATGTGAATAACAGTCTGAAAGGGGAGACTTCCCTGGAGAAATTATAACTTCCAGTGTCACGCAAAGGTTGTATCATTGTAGTTGCACCTGAAAAGGTCCCTTAGCACTCATGAGTATGAGCACATTAGAAGTGGAAGAGGTCAGTGGAACCACAGAGCAAGCCCCAGGAAAGCAACATGGGGCCATGTTTCAGGGGTCTTTGTTCCTTCGGATTCCTGCAGTAAAGCTCCATGTGACCTCTCGAGTTTACAGGATCTAAATTTGAAGGATTCCTGAGGGGCTGCCATGGCTGCATTAATCCAGAGGTGACTAACTCATTTTGTTGTTGGCAAGCACCAGTGGGATGAGAAGGAGCAGAATTTGATGAGAACCATCAAGGGAGATCCAGCCCTCGCTCACGGGACTGGTCAAAACCAACCTCAAACGGAACCTTCCCCCTTTCCATTCTGTTTAGAGAGCAGTGGGTCTTGTGGGGGGCTACCCTGAATTTTCCAGTTGTTCTTTCTTTTGCCATCAAAGGCAGTTCTGAACTGATGTTGATTGATGTGGCAGATTTCCATGAATCAGAAGGATGACAGTGGAAGCAAGGCAGGAGAACAGGACTAAGAGGGGTTTGGTTTTCCGTTGATCCCATTCTCAGCACATCACAGGGTTTATTTCCCACCAGGGATATCACCTTGCCAGCCTGGACCTGTGCCAAGAAGCGCCCCTGTCCCCTGTTCAACTGGGGTCTGGCAGGTGCCTCTGCCACATAATTTCAGCTGTGTTTCAGCCAGTGCTGCTCTTGCACGGGGCTGGCACAGAGAAACGGGAGAAATACTCACAGGAGCTGCCGGTGTCCTCCATGGGCAGGGCACCTGCAGAGGGGACACGCGAAGGACTGGCAGGTCATTTGGGACCAGACCTGACTTCAGGTGCTGGACAGCCCCATGCGCTGCTTCCTGCAGCCCTGACTCACTGGACAGCCCAAGGCCAGTGCAGCACCACCTGCACTGCACCCTCCCCCTGCTGGGGGTGCTGGGGATGTGGAGCCCCACTGCCACCCCCACGGGTGGGTTCAGCTGCCAACCAACTATCCCGGGCTGCCTACAGAGCTGGGGGGACAGGGCTGACCCCTATGCAGAGAGCCAGGGGCTCCTGCCGTCTAACAAATTCCAAAACACACCAAACACCAATACAGCTAATTTGGAAGAGGTAATAAACCTAATGTGTGTGAAAATATGCACGAAAAACTCTGCCCTCAACAGTACCAGGCTTTTTGAAATTTCCATAATGCTAAGGAGTGTCTTGCTCACATACCCACGGATCGCAGTGGCTTTGTTGTCATGGATACCAGTACATACCTTGTTTTCTTTCAGAGATTTATCAAAAATGTGCATTTGGATGTTTGCTAGATTTGCCTGAATGTCCTAAGCTCATTTTTACACTAGTAAATAATATTAAGCAACTGTGTAATTTATGCTGGAAGACTGAACGCACTCCAACTCAGTGTTTTAACACCTTTTTTTCACCCTTGAGATTTCCAATCCAAACACCCTGCCTGATGCTATTTTCGTCAAGACAGAGCATGACTTGCAAGAAAGTGTGTTCTTTCTGCAGGGTTTTACTCTGAAGGACCCCTCCATGTGCTAACCATTCCCAACCCACCCACAGGTAGGGAAAGGAGTCACCAGTCTGATTTTCAAGCATGAGCTGATTCCTTCCAAGATAATATTTCAAAAGATACCCCCCGTCTGAAAAAAAAAATAAAAAATCAGCGGTTTCTGTGCCACATCTGCTTAATCTTTTTAGTGGAGCAATGAGAATACTGCAGGCTACAGGCACTATGGGGAAGTCTTGGAAGAAGGTTTCGCATCTCTCCCCTCTGGAAAACCTGGTATTACACCCAAAGGTATTGTGTGCACGAAATAGAAGTTTTAAGTCCCAGCAACTGCAGAAATTCCAAACTCATCTTTTTTGACTCAGTACCTATTCATTAGTCCACAGTAACCTTCTTGGCACCTTTAGGTTTGACAAAATGAAGCAGAAGATCTCATTAACAGTGATTCCAAAAGTGTTCATTGTGTGTTGCAGTGACAAGGCTTCATTAATGCCATAAAAAATATGCCAGAGTTGAAGACTTCATATCCTGGGTCTGAAACTGGTAAAATAAACAAGAAGAGATCTTTGTCTGCTCAGTCAGCAACTAAGTGTGCACTCACTTGTTGTCTGCCTAGTGACTTTACACCAACAAGTACAACTCAAGTAGCTCAGGCTTGGTAATGGGCTTGTGCCTTTGGTATACAGCATTAAATTCAATTAAGTTTCACTTATCAACAGCAGAGAAAGAAGACGCTGAAATAATGACAAGGGAACGATAATATTGTTAGTAAAGAAGTAAAATTTTTCATGATTAAAGAACAAAATTGCAATAGAGTTGACTCCCTTATCTGCAGTTTGTGAAGTTGGAAGTATATCAAATAAACATTGGGTAAACATCTGAGATATACAGGCACAGACCCCTGCCTCTGAGAGAAAACATTTACCTTGGAACAGTGGCTCATTACATTCTTCAGATTTGCTTTTAAATTGCACCTGAGGCTGAGATACTGAGTGTGCTTCTCATCCTGTGGCAAATAGCTGGAGTAAAGCCATAGCCCAAAAGATGAAACTAGACAGTCTTAAAAAACAGGGGATGACCAGAGAGACTTGGTAACCAGGGGTTAGTTCCTGAAGAAGACCAGATAAAATGAGGGGCAATTTCAAATCTCTCTGGATGGTGAAAATTTGTAGTTTTATTTTCTCTTCCAAGGTGGCAGAAATACCAACTTTGCAAACTATCAGGAAACTGGAAATAATGAAGTTTCCAAAAGCAAGAAATCTGTCCAGAAAACTTGAGTGTCAGCCCATGGCTGCCCTCTGACCTAGTCAATGAGCTCCTGGCTCCTTGGATGGCCACTGTGGGAATGCAGGAGAGGAAAGATGCAGGTTCCCCCACTGCCAAAACCTGCCTGCTGTAGGCAAACAGTGCTTGGATTAAGAAACACCAGTGGGTCTCTCTCAATATATTGTATTGGCTTTTGGAGGAATTGATTGGCTTGGCTTTGCACCGTGACTTGCAGACTGAGCAAGAGCTGCCCCTTACAGATCTTGGAAGATCACAAAATGCAGAAATACCTCAGTCTGGGCTGCCACATGGAGCAAGGGAAGAGCAGAGAAGCCAGTAATCAATCTTTCCTTACTCACACCCCCAGCACTCCTTGGAGCCTCATCCCATGGGCCTCTGCTGCACACGAGAGCTCTGGATCAGCCCAGCCAGTGCAGGAACAAACAGGACACACAAAGTTATTCTTAGAGAACTGCAGGTGTCAACTCTGCTCACTGGCAAGGTGTTGATCAGGTGTGGTGTGGGCAATCAAAGCAGCTCATTCTTCCGAGCCATCAACAACTCTTCTTCAGTGTCTCATGGCTGAGCAGACACTCCTGCCTGCTGTCCACAGTGGAGCTGTGCAGGTGTGAGCTCAGGGCATACCTGCCTGTTCACTGCCCACACCAGGGTGTGAGGGTGTGAGCTCAGGGCACCTCTGTAGGCACCTCTGGACCTCCAGCTGAACCAGTGCCTGGGCTGTACTTCCACAAGTAGTTTGGACTCTGCTGACTTAACAAGGCCCTCCATGAGCAGATTTCAAAGAGGATCAAAACCTGAACAAAACCCTGATACTCAAAGGAGGCTGGTGTCTCCTCTTCCCTTTGTACCAAAAAAAAAAAAAAAAAGAGAGAGAAAAGGGAAATGTAATTCTCTTTCATTTGCGTGTGCATGAGCAAATTAGTTTCAGAAGCAATTTTACAGTAATTATGACCATCTCCAATGGATTAGATATTCAGAAATATTCACTCTAATGTCATGATGAGAACTCCCACATCCTGATTTTTTTATTTGATGTTCTAGCAATTTAAGGGTTCCAATAATGCGTGTGCATGACTAGACTAGAACAAAAACACGTTTATGACTTCTGAGTTTTGTGACACTGAAAATTTTATGGTGAAGTGATTTTGACCTTTGGAGGATATAAAAATTTCAATGGTAACATGATCTTTATCTCTCAGCATGGCATGTTGATATAGTGTGTAGTTTCAACTCCTATTCCCTGAAAAAGAGGTGTGTTTGATCTTTTATTCCTCATAATACTGTAAGCGTATCATAATTATAAATTTATTTGGTAATCACTGTGATGGTCCTAATACAAGAATCCATTTAGCATTTCTATGTCTACGGTACTTCCTTCCACTGAGGGTACACTGTGAATCCATGGAAGTAAAGTACACAGCTTTTTAATTTTCTTTATATGAAATTTAAGGTAAAAAAACTTCAGGGAGGTTTGGTGATCTTTGAGGAATTCTGCATGAAAGATATCGAGTGCCCTTTTTAACAGTTTCTTTGTCCAGTTTGAAGGACTTTTGTGGCCAATCATCAGTGCCAGCCTGTCAAACCTGCACCTTCCTGGGATGAAACTTCATGCCTTTGTGTGGAGAGCAGCCGAGTCAAAAATTATAAATGATCCATTTCGTGTTCTGTGTGATATCATCCATCACTAGACACTGCTAAGTGGGTCTGGTAACGTTAAAACCATGTTTAATAAAGCCAACATTTCAATACCATTTATGATTGGGTCAGCTGTGGCCCAACACAATTAATCACTTATTTACTGAGGAAATGAAGAGATTGGAGAGCAAGAGAAAACAACAGAGGAGAAAGAACAAGCACACAAAGGAAAACATAATAATTATCTGAATCATAGGATCATACAATAAAGACCATTTACCTCTGATTGCTTCTCCTCAAATACTTTCTGAAGTTTTTCAGGACTGTCTTGCAGGATAACACATGTAGATTGCAAAGATGAGGCTTGGGGGTGTAAAGAGGACACTTATCCCAAGAGAAAGAAATGCTGTAACTTCACATCACCAAAAATGGGAATGCACCTGTCAGGTCTCCTTCACAAAACTAGAGAAGGAAAATGGTCAGGAAGACAGAGAGAGATGGGTGGGGTGTTCTCCTGAAGACTCTTCCAAAGCCTTTCTGGTATCAATGGATGGGCATCATGACCATGTGCTTGTGCGTGTTTGTAAGCACATGTGTGTCCAAGTGTGTGTTAGCGGGATTCAGTGGCTTCTGTAGGATTTCCCTCAGCCCTATGGTATTCCTGTGCCAGGAACACATCTATTGCCTGTTCTGAGCTGAATTGCCAATGACTAATAACCCGATTTCTGGGTATTTGTGGTGTGACAGGAAAAAAAAGGCTCTTTTGCAAATTAGGCAGCAAGAATCTGGGGGGGAAGCAGCCCCTCGGCTGAACCCCTGACTGGCAGGGGGATGAAGGCTCCTGTGCCAAAACTGCAGCGCCTGTTTGGCTGACACTCAGCAGAGCAAAGCCCTCTCCTTTCTGTGCCTCACTCCACATGCTGGCAGAGCAATAAGAGCCTCCCTGGCTGCCTAAGGCAGCCCAGGATTCAGACTCAAGACTGTATCAAAAGCTGCTGAGATATCTGGACTGAGGTGACTCAGAACAGAGAGAGTTTTTTAATTCACTGTCTGTTCAGTCTGGAGTATGCAGCCGGTTTGCGTGAGAAGTTCTGCCTTGCAGGGGCTGTGCTCAGTGGGCCTTCAAGCAGCCTCCACAACCAGGCTCATCCATGAACTGATATCCAGCATATCCCAGGAGTACTTTAATTTATATGCATCTGATAACCCAGCAGAGGGAAAATGGGAATAAGTTGGCAGGTGGCCTTTCGAATGAAAGGGCACATGGTAAACTGTTTGCTGCTCTCGCACCCTGGAATACTAAAGGCATGTATGCATATTCCTTTATATTTTCCTGCTGTTCTGTTCTTTTTGTTGTTCATATTCCAAAATTAAATATAATTTCAAAAGCTATAGATGAGTAAGATGTGTTTGGGCTGGTTTATTGCATTTGCATACATAAATTCTGCTTTTGTCCTAATGGTCCATAGCAAAACACCATGAGGATTGCAGCCTTAGATTTCCCAGCTTTGTGAAACACACAAATCTAAGACTAAGTCTTTATTCCCTAAACAGGGTGGGAAAACAAAATTAGTGCTATGTCTTGAAGCAATTATCTCCAGGTACTGTCTCTTCCTAATCACCACCAAGCTGATTCCTTTAAATTTAAACCTACCCGCTGCTCTTATGAGCAGCCATGCCGAGACATGAAAAGCATTAGGCATCAACATTCATGTTTTAACAGTTAATCATTTAGTTATCAACTCAAAGCAAAGCCAGTACACAGGGACTTCAGTTGTCTGCACTCCTCAGGCTTGCAGCCATGTGTCCAGGTGGTGTCTTCTGCAGGAAAAGGCCCTGAGTTTCTCATGGATTTGTCCTGAACCAGCTCCCAGCAGGTTGGTTCTCATGGGGAAATTATGTGCTGAACCTTGCTAATAGCCTCTACTCAGACCTTCTGTGGACTTTAGCACAGAGAATAAGGCCAAAATACAGCAAAATCTTAATTTTCTTTGGCATCCAGTTCTCCTGTATGTGCATCCAGTGGCTCCCACCGCTGAACTCAGCAAATTGCTCTAACTTGTCTCTTTGAATTTGTTCAGTTTCTCTTTTAAATGTTCAGTTTGAAATGTTCTCAGTCTCCACCTTGTACCAAACATTTTCTGCATTTCACTAGAAAAAGACAAATCTTCGTAAAGAAGTGCACACGCATATACTGAACATGCAATTAGGCTAAATTAGTGACAAATTGACTGATCACCACACTGGAAGTGAACTGGGGCAACAGCTGAAATTGCTGGGATTGTTTCACATTTCAGTAACATAGAATAGATGTGAATTGAACTCTGTATTTTCTGATGTCCAGAATATTTGTGAGCTCTAGGTGATTACTGCTCGTGATCCCACAGTCAGTGGGAGGCTGCTCAGAGCTGGAAATGATGATCTGAGCTGCAGCAAGGAGTAGATAAGAAATGGCAGAAATGACATCATGAATGGTGGGCATGAACAGTTGATATTCATTTGCTAATCAGGTCTCAGGGAGCAGGGGGAGCTTGTTGTGGGGGAGAAGTTTTATCATGAGTGTAGGGTCAGTGAGGGAGAAACTGAGTATCAGTCCTGGCCGCTCTGAAGTCGCAATTGTAGCAGTGGCTCTATGGCCAGTGAAAGAAAACATGATGAGCTCAGTGTCCCCTTGCTGCAGCAGCTGTACAGGGATAGGGATGGCTCTCTTCGGGCTTGGTGCAGTTACAGGCTGCTGGTAACTCAGGCAAAGGCCTCATTTTTTAAAGTGGTTTGCTTTTTGCTTCCATCAGAGTACAGAAAGTTTAGTTAGAGCAGGCACCCTGTGGGAAGCTGTTAACTCTTTCTTTGTTGTCTTGGCTCACGATTATCATAGAATCATAGAATGGTTTGGGTTGAAAGGGACCTTTAAGGGTCATCTACTCCAACATCCCTGCAATAAGCAGGGACCCCTCCCACTAGACCAGGTTGCACAGAGATCGTTGGACCAATGCCTTCTCCAGAGCAACCCTGTGCACTGCTTTGTCTGAATGGTAATTTTTCTGACCTGAGACGTTGGTGTTTAAGAATCCTCTTAATTTTGGCACAACTGGGATGTATTTCCTCCTTTAATTCTTGAAAGCTTTTCCATTAAATAACAGAAATGAGTTTATGGAAGAATCTGAAGGGGAGCCTCTTACTTTCTTACTTTCATCTTTGTTCTTGAGCCATTCCCACCACAGTGCACCCACCTGGGGTTTGAAAGGCAGGTGCTGGCCAAGGTGACCTTTCCCGAAGGACATGCACCAGGGTGTGCTGCCAGTGGGGAGAAATATTTGTACATGTGTTGGCTGCCTAGTAAATACATTTCAAGAGTGGATTTACAGCATGTAGCATTGTTGTACTCAGACTTTTCTGGAAGAGTAAGCCAAAATAGCTGTTAATTTGTGGTCACCTTGAAGGCACACAGGCTCAGGGACCTTGACAATGCATTTAGAAAAAGTAGCAATAACCACGAGCGCAGGGTAACGACCATGGGTTTTACTGGCAGATCATTTAAACATTCTGAGCAAAAAAGATGGCAGGAGAACATTGTTAGTGAGCTCATTAGTCATCTGAAACTGCCAAGCAAAGCCATTAATGGGGAGAATCAGATTTGATACGAACGGGATTTGCAAAGGCAGTTTTTGAGGACATGGAAAATGTGAGCATTTAGCTGGGGTTGGTTTCCCCAGCTGGCTGTAAAACCTGGACAGAGGATCCCCTGACCTCAGCTGTGCTTCTGTAACTGATGCTTCCCAGATACCTGCAAGGTTGTCAACAGATGAGCTCTGCAAGGTGTTGGCATTTCCTCAGATATCTCTTTTGCAGCTCAGCAGTGAATGAGGCACTCAACATAGATAAATAAATCCTGATTTGTGCCTCTCGTTCCTTCCACTATTTATTTTCCATCCTATTTTTATTAACCTTATTCTCTAAACTTCCCTGTGCCCATACTGGCTGGGTGTGATAAAATTTTTGCTGCTACTTCTGTCACCTCATTCTTCACTTTTACAGGCTGTTGTACTGCGGAAGGCTCCCTCCTCCACTGCAATTCGGCTTTTAGTGGGTGTTGCATGAGCTGTGCTGGGTCCTTCATGTGGAGATCAAGGGACATTTCGGAAACTCTTTGTAAGGAACCTGGAACCCCAGCTCATACGAAGAACACAAAGCCAACAGGAGCAGGGTGAAAATTATTTGGTGTGGGTGTAGGGGGCATCTTGTTCCAATAAATACAGCCTTGCAGTGAGGTATCATGTGTGTCTGGGGACTCAAAGGGCACTCACAGCCAGTGGCTGAGTCTGTGGCACAGCCCAGCCTTCGTGGGGAAGCAGCTCCAGAAGAGGTGCACGTGTAGAGCCTCCCCTTTATGATAAACACATTATGATACAATGCACACAATAAACATTAAGAGGTCTTAGTTACCCTGGGAAGGAAAAAAAGGATGGGCAAAGCAAGTCACATTTTATGGTTCATTTTCCTTTTCCCAATGTTGTAGTTCCTTTTACGTTCAATAAACAAAGCACTGTGGCCTTTTGTTCTTCCAGAAGAATGCACCCCGGCAGGTAAGGAGCAGATCAGCTTGGATGTAACATGTTCAGCCCTGAAAGCAAGAGGCTTAGGATCTCCAGCATTTAATATTTGCCGTATTTGCACAGTGCCAGTGTTACTAACATTAGGTGTGATCGAGTGTGAAAGTAATGAGTAAAATGATGTTATGAGCAATATGGTAATAAAAGATTGCATATCTAATGGTGGACTGAGGGCCCCAGACATGGGGGGAAATGGTCACCTTTATTTATTTATTTGTGATCACTATTATTTGTTTATTTATGGTAAAACTGGCTGTTTCTCTTTCACACAATTTTGCACTGATCCCAAAGCAAAGGGCGGGTGCAGACACTGCCGTGAGCCACTATCTGTGTTTCTGCACACATGCACAAGCACTTGCTATAGCTATCAGCTGCTTCAAAAGCTTTTGACATCTGCTCTTCAGATGGAGGAGCACGGCAATGCAGAAGAGGAGCTGAGTGATGAGCTGCAGAGCACACCCACATCAGCCTGTGGTTGGATTTCAGGTTTGGGAGGTCAGAGACACCAACTGCCTTGGGCTGTTTTCACATCGGGGGAGTGAAAGGTGGTGCATGCTCTGCCTTGGTTGCTGGGGGGATTTAACCCCAGGGTGTAATGAGCCCATAACTACAATGTGCCGCTCCCAGAACACAGCTGCACATGCTGTTCACAATCACATCTATGACTGTGCTTTGCAAAGCATCTCTGAGGGGCTTCTGTGGGTGCTTCCTCCTCCACAGTCCCAGGGTGATTTTCAGGCAAAAGGGGTGCCGTCCCCAGCAGCCACCAGATGATCATATTTCTCCCCCGGGGACTTTAAAACATGCTACAACGTTGGTTTCACATCGCACACTCTAATTCATGTATAACAAAATAAGACGCTAAAATTAAAAGTCTAAAATGTTAAAAATAAATATGTTAATTCCAGTTGGAATATTGAAGTTCTGACTTTACTTATTTCCCCCCTGTCCTGGAATCTAGAGAGGGGAGAGAAACTCGAAGGTCCTGGTTTGTGGCAGCACTTCTCATCCCTCCTGTCCCTGCTCTAGCCTGCGCTCTGCCTGACGCCTCTTCTCAGGGCTCAGCAATCACAGCGGCTGCGTGATGAGACTGGGAACTTTTCTGCTGGAATTATCAGTGCTCAACCAGAGCTGAGAGTCGTGCTGACCTCGTGGCATTATCGTAAAATAATCTTTATGCAGATACAGCCACCTCAGCAGTTCCTACAGGGTGTCATACTCCAAATATCTGGAGGTCTGCTGTTGTTTATAACTATTTTCACTTAAACTCTTGCAAATTTTGGGGTAGTTTTTGCTTCTGGATTGAAGTCATGTTTGGGTGGCAACTCAGCTGCATTGACTTTTTTTTTCAGATTTTTTCAAGGCTTCCAGAGGAGCCCAAGGGGAGGGTCTCTCTGACAGCTGAAGTCCTCTCTCATTACAATATTGGGTATGATCCTGCCTTCCTGAAGCTTCCTGCTGGTCCGCAGCCTCTGGAAGCCTGGGGACTCCCACCAGCACTGGCTGCACACAGGACTGGAAAGCGCTCCAGTGCCAGCAGCCTCAGACACCTTCGGAAGAATGTCCATGCTGAGGGTGAGCAGATCCCCTACAGTGAGCCGCCCATCCCTGTTGTTTCCACCTGCCCGCTGGTGTGGTGCTGCTGGAGCCACTGGTCAGGATTACCGCAGCCAGAGGGGTGGGTGAGCACTGGGCACAGTCTGGGATAGAGAAGTGTTCGAGTGAGTTGTGTTTGGTTCTTTTTTCTTTCAGAAGTGTAGAGAAAGAAAGTCGAGTGACAACCACCACAGTGCGACACTGCAGACCAGAGTGTGGCTCTAGAAACCTCGGACCTCTAGAGAAGAAGGATCAGAGCAGATCGAGGGCCAGCAGCCCCACGACTGCACCAGGGCAGTGACTTCCCTGCAGGGTATGGTCTGCAACTAAACCCACCCTGGCATGTCCTGGGCTTTGCTGTGCCAGTTCTGTCCCAGCACTGGAGTTCTGGGGAGCCCCGGGGAGCCCCAGGGAGCCCGTTCCCAGGGAAACCCTGGAGCAGGTTCACCTCCCTGCAGCAATGCTGATGGCACCAGGGCACGTGTCAAGGGGCTGAAGAGTGCAGCAGTGTCTGTGATAATCCAGGGTTGGGATAATCCAAGGCTAAAATAACCCACTGCTGGCATAACCCAGAGCTGAGTTAACCCATTGTTGGCATAATCCACACTGATAGAAAGAAGATTTAGATTACATATTAGGAAAAAAATCTTCTCTGTGAGAGTGGTGAGACAATGTAACAGGTTGCCCAGAGAAGCTGTGGCTGCCCCATCCCTGGAAGTGTCCAAGGCCATTTTGGAGGGGGCTTGGAGCATCCTGGTCTAGTGGAAGGGGTGGAACTGGATGAGCTTTAAGGTCCCTCCCAACCCAGGCCATTCTATGACTCTTTGATGTACACATATCCACACCCACACACACATGCAGACCCAGGCAGCGTGAAGAGCCCAGTGGACCTTCTCCCACCCCGTCTCTGTGACCGCCCCACACCATTTAAAAGCTGAGAAGTTGTGAGCATATCGAGCACTGAGTTTTCACAGCCCCAAGCTGACAGAGCTGCTTTTGTAACTGATAAAGTGGGAAACTTCACAGCACCGAGTGGTCCTTGGATTCACACCTCCACATGTGTCACAGTCTGGTGTTAATGTACTTTGAGCAATAACACAAAACATGGGAGAGCATGGGCTGGGCAACACAACATGCCAGTTTCCCCCGTGCTGGCCATGCTGTTTGCTTGCTTTGGGATTCTCACCTTACTGACAGGGATGAGGCTATAATGACAGAGTGAAAGTTGGCAGTGCTCTGCTTCAGTACCAGCACCCCTGTTACCAGCCCTTTAATCCGGTGTATGTGGGGCTCACGCTTCTTCCTTCCCTCCTTCTTTCCTCCCTTCCTTCCTTTTTTCCTGAAGCTGAAGGAGGGTAGATTTTCATTAGACAGCAGGAAGAAATTGTTCCCTGTGAGAGTGCTGAGACCCTGGCACAGGTTGCCCAGAGCAGCTGTGGCTGCCCCATCCCTGGAAGCCTTCAAGATGAGGTTGGACAGGGCTTGGAGAAACCTGGTCTAGTGAAAGGTGCCTCTGCCCATGGCAGGGGTTTGATCAAGGTGGGCATTAAGGTTCCTTCCAACTCAAACCAGTCTGGGATTCTGCGATTCTATGAAAGAACATCCAAACCCAAACAGATGGGAACTGGTTTCACCCTCAGCAGACTGGACACACAGAGGGAGCAGGACATCCTTGGTGCCATGATCTCCAGGCTGCCAATAGCTGTGGCTTGAGCATCCTCTGGTACTGCAACATGTTTGGGAAAGAGCCCAGTGGATGCCAGTGCTCGGGGCAGCTGCCAAACCTGTTCTGCCGGGAGTGTGGGGGCAGGGTGCTCACAGCAGCCGCCTTGGGAGCGAGTCCCACTGGGGTGTCCTGGGAAAATAAATATTTATGAGGAAAAGCCACAAATTGCCAAGTTATTCTGCAAATTATCAGAGAACTGGAACATATTGTGTAAGGAAAAGGTATTTTCTGAAAAGACCTTTCAAGCACAATGCCTCATTCTCTGCAATGTTCATCTTCAGAAACCAAGAATGGGGAAGGATTAATGGTCCAGGACCCTGCGAATTCGCACTTCCCAGAACAAAGAACAAAGATGTAAAGCCTGTCTTCAAATGTCCCTGTTTTCTACAAAGGAATATAATTTTGCTTCTGTCATCATTTCAAGAAATACTTTCTCCACAATGACTTCTCTTCCAAAGTCAAAGAGCTGAAATCTTGGGGGAAAAAAAAAAAAAAAAAAAAGAGGAAGAAAAAAACCCTTGCATTTTCTGAGAAAAAAAACCAAAACAAACATAACACAGCAACACAGGCTCTTATTTTGCTGGCAAAGGCAGAAATCACTTGAAACAAGAAGAAAGAAGGAGAAGCTGAGCGTGTTTCAATTAAAAAAACATTATTAGCTCACAGAGGAAGAGATAAAAAAGGCTTTGCTCTTCAAGAGAGTGATGGGACTGCCAGTGCTGTGCTGTCAGAGGGGCTGGAGGGGCTGGGGGCAGTGATGCCCATTGCCTGCCAGGACACGGCTGCCTTGGCACTGGGAATACTCCAGGCTGTGTCCCAGCCATTCCCTGCCATCCCTTCCTGCTCATCCAGGCTAAGGAAGGGAAGTAGCATGTGGAACCTGGGCTGGCCTGATACTCTTCCTTTCCTTGGTCACTACTGAGTGAGCCCTTGTGGCACCAAACCTGCCACTGGCTGTGACCTGACGCGCTGCTCGACTGGAAATGAAATTGTCAGATGGTCTGCATTTGCATTTTGATTCCAAACACCTTTTACTTGGCAGAGGACAGAGGTCTGGAGATGGACTGTGATGTTCCTCAGGCAGCTGTGGAGAGGACACTGAGGGATGGCCTTGGTGGCTCCACTGCCAGCATGCTGGTTGAGCCCCGTGGTGGGGAGAGGCAGAGGAGTAAAACACTCCCGAAGTGTGCAGAGGTGGATGAACCTTGAACCCGCGTGACTTTGAATCTTGATCCTGTGTGGCTTCGATGTGTGGACAAAACCAGGTCTTGCTGCCAGGCAGAGTTCCTCTCAATCACTTGGTGCTCGTTCAGGAGCACAGTTATCGGGACTGAAGGGAAATTCAGATGAATCACGAAAAAGCTTGTAAGAAATAAATCCAAATCATATTTACTCCTCACACTAAGAGCAAACATAACACAAGGAAGATGCTCTGGCAGCATCATGCAGTTGACGGTCATGAGAGATCGCATTTTTGTGAATATCTCTTAATTTCCAGGCACATGTTGTGGGCATATAAATAAGTAATAACATCTCATCTGGAAACAGACACTCAGGAAGCAGCATTTCTCAGGCTGCAACATTGTTATGCAGAAATCACACTCTGAGGGCAACAGCCTGACAAGTTAAACGCCTGGCAATGCCTGTGGCTGTCCTGGCTGCCCATGAACTCATCGACTTTTGAACTTTATTTATTATGGATGAAAAAATGAGCCTGACTGCTCCCGAACAGTGAGGTACTGTTGAACATAATGAGCACCTGTGCGTCTAACCGGGGTGACCTGCTCAACTACAGAGCTGTCACTGTTTAGGCATTTTCCATACAAGAGCCATCATGTTAATCCATCATTTTGGACAGTGGCACTTTCAGGGATGACACTGTCATGGTGTCATACAACACTAATTAGCTGTCACTGTCACATTACTCTTGGAGCTGTCATCTCGTGGAGGTGGCACATCCAGGAGGATGTGAGGAGTAAGCAGTCAGAGCTCCCTTTTTCTCAGGGAGGTCTGTGTTGGTGCTGGTGTGCAGGAGCACCTGAAGAGGCACAAGAGGAACACCTTGATTCTGCTGGTTTACCAGTGAAATGTTTGGCTGCACTGGAGAGATGAGAAGCTGTGTGCCTTGTTATGTTTTAGCTGCCTTCCTCTCTAGAGCACCTGCTCCTCCACCATCATGTGTAGGGCCATTCCATCCTGTGTGTCACAAGCCCAAACAGCATGTGTGCTCCATGGATGGCTATGTCTGGCTAAGGAATGAGTGATGGGTGGCTGCTGACTGGTGTGAGGCACAGAATGTGGCATTGCTGGCATCCTCCTTGTCTGTCTGTGGAGGACTCAAGGGGAGACTGGGCAGAAATTACAGCTCTTGGTATAATAAACACAATTTTAATTCTTCTTTCCCTGTCCCTTTGCAATGAGAAATATCCTGGATTTTTTTTCCAAACGCTGTTCTAACCACGGCTCTGCATATTTCCTCTGTTGTGTCTCAATACAGCTATTAGGATTTTCCTATTTTGGGATTGTGAAAGGGTCACTGTGAACTTATGCCTCAATCTATGGGATAAATATATGATTACATATGCTACTTCCCTCTCACCCTGTCTCCTATAACTGACCTGACAGGTTCATTTTAATGCTCTTTCTGAAAAATTAGTGATGGGTCTCACTCAAGTTTCAGAAAAAGCAATGCTCTTCAGGGCAAGAAAGGTGGAACCATCTCCTGTCTAGACAATAAACAGGACTTTTTGTCTGCTGTCCCAGTACCTGGGCATAAATTAATCATCAGCCTGCAGTGGTGGAAATGTTCCCATTTGCTCGACAGCAGAGGGATTCAACTTCTGCTTCATGAATTCTTTATCGCTAAATCTTATATATCATGTAAATTAACTATGAGTGGCTGCAGCTTGCTATAACGAGACTGGTGCAGGATTTCATGGTCAGTTCTCACACCTATGAGAACCTGTAAGCAACAGCCAAGTGAGGAAATTTAGACACTTTTTGCAGTTTCGGTTTGGATCACTTGTTCCTCCTGAAGCTTCTCTGGAATTTCATCCATCTGTGACCTGCTCAGACTCTTTGCTGCAGCTTCTTCTGTGAACCAGATGGTTCTGAGTGCTGGAATGGCTGGGAAGGTGACAGGGCAGGTCTCAGGTTGAGCTGGAATGTTGGATGGAGCTCAGGCAGAACCAAGACCCCTATCCTGGGTTGAAGGGGGCTCCTAGGCTCTGGATGGGGGAGGCATGGAGGTGAATTGGGGTCATTACGGTGCATTTGCTGTGCTCTTGGGGTCCTGAGATTTTGGGGTACAGAATGGGGTGACACATCACAGCATCACAGACTATCTGAGATTGTCAGGACCTCTGGCTGGTCCCTAAGCTGCTTGGAGAGTTGACTGCTCATGCAGAAGAGCACGTTATAAACCATTTCCTCACTGAAATATGGCACGTGGACTGCTGTATGCACTTACAGCATCAGGCCTGTAGGATATTAGAAAGTCAGAAACACCTACATATGCTGACAAGCAAAATTTTTAAATGGTAAAACCCATGAGAAGTGGCAAAACTGCCCTCTATTTGGTTCCCTTCTTGAGGTGGATGTGCAGGTACCTGCTGTGTACATAGCAGGGTTCGATGAAATTAATAAATTGCCTGTTCAGACAAGTACTTCTCCAAGACATAGCCTGCTGAGTGCCCAGGTGTGAGGCTGTTGGGAGGTGTGGAATAGAATTCAGCTTCGTGAAGTCTTGGGGTATTTGTTGATGCAATGAGAGAACTCTGTGACTTCATGATCAGACATTTTGCCATCTTCTCAAAGCCTCATCTCCGTGTTGCAGCTTCCCCCACGTTTGGACTCAGCTCCAGTTCTGTAGTAGAAGGAGAGCTTCAAGGATGCAGGTAATAATCTCCCTCCTTTTCTCTCTTGCTTATTGTTGGGTTTTTTAAGCGCCAACTCCATCTCCTCTCTGTGCAGATAATTTCTATACAATAAGCCTCATGGAGCAGCTTCAAGTGTTCAGTGTAATGACGAGAGCAGTGAGGCAGCTAGGCAGATAATTTATTTGATTTCAAAATGCTGCCACATTTATACATGGAAAACTTTAAAGAAAATTAAACTCATTAAAAACCCCCACATAAATTGTTTTTGCAACAAAGCAATTAAGAAATCTCGCCTCTCCAGCACGGTGAGCAACATTCTAAATAAAATAAAGCCCAAATTACCTTTTACTGGAAACAAAGTAAAAGCTATCTCTTGTGACTTAATAAGAAATGGGGGGTTTAGAATTAATACAAAGATTTAGCAGCTTCCTTCTGTATGTGTTGCTAAGCATTTTGCTGAAATTGCCTCAGAAAAAAGGCAAATAGTACAGAAGGATCACATCCATGCAAGGGTTTGGGGTTTTTTTCCCAACTAAATTATGAAGCTTTACAGAATGTAGAAAAAGGAGTCAAGAATTTCATTTTATTCCCCCAACACACATACGTACAGAGGTTTGCCAGGGTTTTGTTTGGCTTTAGTTTTACTATCTTAGCTCCAGACTACTACTTAAAGCCCCCCTCCCCCATTTCTATGGGAACAAAGAATAATGCTGAATTAATGGACTGCAAAATATGGGGCCTGTCCCATAAATCCTAGGGAGCAGGTTTTACTTATCCCAGTGGTCCCTCTGAACACTCCCATAGGTAAAAGGTTTCAGAACAGGCCCCAGCATGAGAGTGACACTGTGGCTGTGCCTGAGGTCTCTGAGCCGTGCATGCATGGGAGAGGGAGGAGATGCCGAGGTGGATGGAGTGGCAGGGTGGGATACTGGTAACCAGGGAGTGTCCCCTGCCCACGTGCCTCCCTGGGGTGCAGGGCCACCTCTTGCTGCTCCCTCCTAGGGGTACGCTGGGAGCAGAAAGGGCTCTGCCGTGATGCACCTCGGGATGGGTCATAGAATCACAGAATCATTTGGGTTGGAAAAGTCCTCCAATGTCAGCAAGTCCAACCACTAATCCAGCACTGCCAAGCCCACTACTAACCCATGTCCCTAGGGTTGTTCCCACCCCCTCTCTTGTCCTGGGGCTGGGTGCTGTGGAAGGCTGGGGTGTCACTGCCCAGGGTGGTGGCACCATTAGATCACCTCCCTGGGCTCTATGAGAAAAGTCAGAGGGAGGATGTTGAACACACCATTTAAAAACTGTAGCTATGCAGAGAAATATGGATCTACTGACATGTTGCTATTGGATCAAACTGTTTCTGCCCCTCCTGGTGAGAACCTGACGGAGGCCCCCTCTCTTCTTGGCAAGTACTCTGATGCTCTAGAAAGAGCTGAAGAAGGGTAGGACACATTGAGTTCATCTTGGCTCTCCCCCACCAGCCCTACCAGGCACGTTGTCTGTCTCAGTGTCTGGGGGACAGTGCCATCATGGGAGCGCTGGATGCTCCATGCAGCGCTGGAGTTCTGCACACCTGATTCACACAGAAAAGCCCTTAGTTTGGCTCTGTATGACACGGAAAACAGCTCCACAGGACAGGGCATCCGGCTGTGGAGTGTGAAGCCATGCAGCCCGAGCTGTGCAAGCCTTTGGAAGACGGCCAGTCTTGTAGGTCCCTCCCGAGCCTACTTAATTGCATGAAATAAGATGAAAAGATGGGCTAATGAGAAACCCCATCTGCCAGCCAGCTAAAATTAAGGCTGCCTTCTTCAGTGAAATGTGCTCAGATATCTGTATTCCTTTAATATCTCTTCAGATGGCCGAGCAGGTTTCAGACACGGAGCGATGTCGCTCTTAGCTCTGATTTTTTCCTTAGTTTTCCTAGTTTGCCCCTGAACAGCAGGGGAAGTGGAAAAAATTGGCTGAAGGATTCTGTTTCAGCATGAACTTATTTAAGAGAGCATCAGCTCATAAAGCTGCCGTCCAACCTGTTCATTATTACATTTTATTACGTGATTCAATGATTCATGGTATCAAATTGGTTACGGATGGATATAGCAGGTGGTCTCAGGGCACTTTTGAACTTGCTAGAAAAAAATGGAACAAAAATTCAAAAGAAGAGAATTTTCAGAACAACCCTGAGGATATTTGTGTAGGGAAAGGAGATACATAGGGAAAGGTCTTTAATTTCACCCCTTCTACCAGATGCTCCCATGCAACATCTGTGCCCCACAGTAGCTGATTTGTTTAGTTTTCTTTACTAATCTCTCTCCTGGTGCTCAAGGGAAGATGTTTCTTGCTGCAAAGGATTGACCAACTAGTGCTCACACCCTGAAGGATTGGTGGGAGAGGGTCAGGCTGCAGAGGGGGCACAGCACAGTGGTTCCATAGGCAAACCTATGTCCCTCTGCAACATTAACACTAACAGCAGCAGCAAGAGGCTGAGTAGAGGGGCAGGACCTCAGCACATCATCTGCAAGAAAGATGCTAAAGCCTGACACATGCCCAGCCTTGCTACCTACAGCTGGATATGGTAGTAGGTTGGAGTTGTTACTGTGCACACATACTCCCTCTTCCTACTGAAGCCCAAACCAGCTGATGAATGAAGAGGCATCTCCACTTCCCTTTAACCATCCAGCGTTGTAAATCAGGAACCGCTCAGCAAGTCGGCAAAAGTTCCAACAATGTGAAGTCATGGACAAGAACGGAGAATACATCAAAACTTTAAACAAATAATTACCAAACGACTCGTAGTACTGAAGACCACGCAAGGACAAGTTCTTAAAGCAAATTGTGCACATCTTTGGAAAACACATATTGATTTCTACCATGCCAATTGAGAAATAAATGTCTAATCACTGTTTCATGGATTAAGACCAAGGGAAAATGTATTTTTTCTCTCTCCACAACCTATTGTTCAAGCAAAGTAGTATCAGTTAATCAATCTTGTGATAATAGCTTTCAGGGTAACTGTGTGATTGAAATTCATCTTTCTTTATTTTCCCATACAGCAATGCAAAAAGAAGGCGGGTAGGCAAGAACACAGTTACAACAATTTATATTGAAATGGCAATTATTTTTGGGCCAGGGTTTTGGAGGTTTTGGTGGTTCTCTTTCAGAATACAGACTTTCTGATGCCTGAAAATGTGTCTTTGCAAGTGATTTAGCCCAATTATCAACTGCAGACCTGACTTCAAAGGTTCTGTCAGCTCTGGTGACTGAATGGGTATGTGCCAGTGTGTAGGGAATGATGTATCTGCCTGCCCAAGCAGTAGAAATTGACCTTACACATTTGATTCTACTTTGTCTTGAAGCAGGATCAGTAGCAGGGAGGGACCTGAAGTCAGGAGCAAACTGCTGAGTTGCCAGACTTTTCCTGGGCTAACGCATTTGTGTACTTCCCTTTGCCCCAGGAAGGACTGTGCAAATGAAGCCTCCACTGCTCATTGAAGGAATCCACCCCTTGGAGGGGCTGGGCAAATGGGAGGAAGAAGACTTGGCCCTGCAGATGGAGAGGAATGCTGGGGGAAAAAAAATCCACTTAAAAATGAAAGCTGAGGTTAAAGCGAAGAACACTGGTAGAGCTGAGAGAGCCTGCACAATATGATAAGAGCATGTTTTTAAGGAGTTCTCATTTTGGTGAAAATTAGTTTTGGATCCTCATCAGTGTATTCAGGAAGAAAATATGACTGTAATGTCTACAGAAGAGAGATAAAAAGGAGATCTGCTAAAGGAGAAGTAATGAATTTACACTTCCAACATCCATTCTGAGGTGCAGAAGATACATTACTCTACATTATGCCTATATTAGACTTAAATAAATTTCATTATGAAAACAAGATTAGAGGAGAGCAGTGCAATTTGAAAACAGCCAGTAATTACACGATTGCTTAAAATAAAGAGCTTTCAGGGTCGTAATACATGTACTTTTGGATAATCATATATAAAATACATATTAAAATGGTGTAAAGGGACAGCATTAAATATACCACAGTGTAGGGCTCGGGGTTGCCTTTAACCCCTCCTGTCCCTCTGTTCTGGGCACAGTCCAGCTTGACTCATGTGAAACAACCAGCATGAATCCCATTTATTGGAGGAGCAAAGTGATACACAGGGAAACATTTAGCACAGTGACAGATGTTGTGCTTGCAAACTGCCACCATGAAAGGATCACTGTGCTGTGGCTCTGTGCTCTGTGCTCTGACAGTGCTCACACTGTGCTGAGAGCTTGTACCCTGCCCATCAATAACTCTTATTACATCGAGGCCCCTCCACCCACAGCAACGAAGCTTCTGCAGTCAAAATAACGAGCAGCCACGGCTGTTTCCTCACAGATAATCTCATCATGTGGATCCACCAGCCATCTTCTTCTCCAAAATGTGTTGCCTTGCAGAATTAATTCACATTCTTATTATGCAAAGTCCCTTGGTACCAGTGTTGCACAGCGCTGTCTGCTTTCCGGCTGAGATCCTTGCTTACTAAAAAAGAACCGGAATCATGTGGTAGAACGTCTTCTGTAGGACGTGCACTTGTTAGTAATGCATAGGGAACTTTTTAGCTCATTTTTAGTCATTATTTTTATGCAACCTGTGTATATAAGCAGGATGGAAAATGCAACCTGTTGATTCTTAAAATATTGCTTCAGGAGCGTTACAAATCTTGGATCATTAGTGAAATGGACTGGCAGACACGGCTTAAACACCAGGAAAGGAGGAGGGCGAGAACTGGGCTGGACTGGGGAGGGACCCAAAAGTGCCAGGACAGGGGCTGCTCTCCAACTGGGGATAGGGACAGGAGTCCCCACGGGGCATGGAGCATCCCAGATGTTGGGAGGGCAAATGAGAGAGTCCACAGCGCTGGATCTGTCAGACTCCCCTGCCCCAGGGACTTGCCAGACTCCTGCAAAACCCCTTTTTGCTCAAATCTGTAAGGAGTTGTCACAAATGAGCCTGGTCAGCCTCTGTAATTAATGTGCTTTTACAAGACCCAAGTATAACTCCAAACATTTAAGTTTACTTGTGTGAATCTTCCAAGTGCCTGAACTTTGGCATGCTGAAGCTGGACCTTCTTTAATTAAATGCAAATTCTTATTTCCTCCAGTTTTATTCAGGGAAATCCTGGTTAGGTTGACAGCAAGATATACCACTTCAGATGCTCAGAAAATAATTTAGAAAAAAGAAATAAAAATTAATTGTATTTTAACTAAAAGTAAGGAATCTCCTATCTGAGCAGATCCAAAGGGGCTATAGGTTTGCATTAGGTTCTGAGCTGCCTCAGGACCATGAGAAGACTGATCCTGCATGAGGTGGGCATGCTTCAAAGGGATGTGTTCCAAGCATCCTCCTTTGTATCATTTCAAAGTTTATAAATGCAGTTTATTTATCACTTGGTATTTTTCTATATGAGAAGTTTCAAAACAAGTTTTTACTTTGTTAATATTTTTACTTTTCCTCCTTGGCTACTTTTGCTCCCCTTGCCTGAAGATGAGTGCAGGTGTGACAACATGATGCTGGAGTAAAATGCCAGCACCTGAGCTCATCTATCCCAGTTCTGATCAAGGCCTTTAACAATAATTATGTTGCAGAAGTCTATAATAAAATTTTCAGGCTGAGATCGAGGCATCTCATGGGAGCAGAGCTGTGCCCTGGCAGGACAGGAGCACAGTGGTGCCGCCGGGAGGATGCGGGACGTGACGCTGGGTGGGTTCTGCCGTGACCTACTTACAGCTCCTTGGGCGCGATGCTTGGTGCTTGAGCTGTGACATGCCAAGGAGTCAGATGACATGACAGCAGTAGATCTTCAGCTCTCACTGAATAATTTAACTCTGAAAAAATGAAATCAAACTTCCTCCCCTGGAAGTGTATAGAGGAAAGAGAGAGTGCTGCAAGGGAGAGGGAGAGGAAAAACTGAGGTTTGAGAAAACCCAAGACAATCTTTGAGGAACTTTAAGTATGTCAAAAGTTATTTCTGTGGTCTATTTAAATTTCCAGAATCTTTCAGTCAATCACTGATACACTGATGTTTTCAGAACAAGAAAACTTCAAATATGACTTTTTAACAATTTTGGCTACACCAGACTGAGGTATTTTATTCTCCCTGCCATCTCCAAAGAGAGGTTCAAGAGACAACAGGTACCACTCTGACTGCAGCATCATCAGAAAAATGAATTTGGATGTTTAAGGAGTCAAACCCAAAGTCAGCTCATTCCTTCCTTTCCATGCCAGATGGAATGTGGACATCTTTATATAGAGATGAAGGTACAAAGGGAAGAGACTTTGTCTGAAGAGAGCACATCAGAGAGACCAGTGGAATGTTCTGAGTATCGAACGTGCATGGCTTGATGCAGGCTTACTAGAGATACAAAGTGCCTTCAGTCTGACACGAACTGGCCACAGACAGCACAGGGAAAGCCTGGGGGCCTGACACTCCTCCAGACACCAGTCTGAGAGAGCCCTGCCTTGGAATGGAAAACTCCCACAGGCTGGGAAACCACATTATGATTCAAAGTGTCTCACAGCCCTCCAGACTCAGTGCTGCTGCAGCCACCCAGCACAGCCCCTCTTTCCAACCCAGTCCAAGGAGCATCCTGCTCCCCAACAGCAGGGCTGAGCAAGGCTCCACCACAAGGGGAAAGAGCATCCAGCAGCACTGAGCTTGGGCACGGACAGCGACCCAACTCTAATAGCTCTGCGGCTTCCTAACACTTGAGTGAGGTCTCAGATTAGACTTGGGCTAATAGAGAGTTTTTCCAGTCTGTGTCCTCAGTGAGCCACGACTAATGTGGGTGACCAGCACGGAAATCTAATAGAAAATTCCCTTTATTCTTTGGGATACTTAATACAAAATACTTGTACAGAGCACATTTCCCCAAAAGGCACTTAGAAAACAGATTCATACTATGATGAACAAACACAGAAGCTTATAAAAATTACCCGAATGCGCGAAACTTAGGAAAGTCCCAAAGAAATGAAGATCTGACTGCAATAATGCTTCAGTCAGTTCCGGTAAGTGCAGTGCCTGTGGCAAAGAGGCACTTGCCAATATTTATGTTATTGCTGTCTCTCATTCTCCTAGGTAAGCCTACCCATCACTCCAGACTGACACCAGCAGTAAAGCCCCCAAATCTGTGTGAAACTGAGAATCACTGTAGCCAGCTCTATTTATTACCACTGGCTGTTAACAAATCACCTGCTCGATGCTTTGATTCACTATCTTTGTAGGCACAGAATGTGGATTGACTGTTTTGCTATTCCCCTGTCCCCACTTTTTAAAAATAAATACTCCTGTTCCTTTCCCAGTCCGCTGGGACATGCGGGAGCTCTTGAAGATAATCAGGAACGTAAGTGATTGCTTCCCCAAGTTCCCCAGGTTTGCCTGGGTAAATGTCACAAGCCTTCCTGCCTTTGATTAACATCTCATTTAATTTAAATATTTATTGATCTTCTATCTCCCTGTTTTGACACAGGTTCTTACTGCCTTGCTGCAGAGATGTGAGTGACCAGCAGCAGAGCAGGTGGCCAAGGTCACGTGCAGCCACATGTGTATGAACAAACCCTCCCTGCACTTCCAAAATTCATTCTTCTGCAAGACAAGCAGGTGCTACAATTCCACACTAATTTAGGAATTTACTGGTGTGCAGTGAATAACTTGTTTTTACTTAATTTTAACAAAGAAATGGATTTAGTAGACTTTGGTATTTAGACAAGGATTATTTAACATGCAAAATAATTTTAATTTCTATGCAGACTTCTGTACTTTGCCTGTTGGAGAGCTTAGTGGGAAGTGTCCAGCAGGAAGGGGACTTAAGGGATTGCCACTGTGATTGTGTCTTTGACCATGGGATTGCTTCTAAGACTTCACCTTCTTTTGGTTCAAGAAATGCCTTCAGACAAACTACAGATTCCATGAATGTCCACAATGTGCATGGACACTACACGTGTGCTCAGCTTGAGCTTTGTGAGCAGCTGGGTGGTGTTTACCAGCCCAGGTATCTCTTTGAATTCCTTCTGCTGTAGCTTGAAAGTGCACTTGGCCCTTGGTTCTTAAGGCAGAAATGGAGAAATCTCACACCTAAATCCTGAGGTTAATTGCACACATTTGGACAATGAATTTTCCTATGCAGTGTTCAGTAAAATCTAAAGACATTTTAACTAAGAGGGATTTTTAAAAAGGCTTTTTATGCCTATACTTTCAGACCTAAGAAAATATCTGTTTGCATATGAAGCAAGAGCAGAATTAAATCCATCTATTGGACTTCAATTGTCAAGGTACCATGAGATGAAAATCATGAAATCAGAATGGTTTGGGTTGGAAGGGACCTTAAAGGCCATCTCATTCCACCCTCCTAAGCTATCCTAAGACTGAATATACATTTAGGACATAGCACCGTGTCCTTTTGCTCCAAACTCATTAATTATCAAGAATCACTAATGTGAGCTCTGCTTGAATGAGGTCAGTGTTGCGGTCCTTGGGGCTGCAGATAATTTTTCTTAACCTTGACATTATCTATGAGACTGGAAGTGGCTGCAAATCCAGGTCAAAGCAGTATAAAATGCATTTCTCCTTCCTCTCTCTGAGAATCAAAAATATAAGAACACTTGATTTTTCCTTCTAAGAGCATGAGAATGGGGACTGCCCCTCACTGCTCCCTCCCCTGTGTGATCACACCCCTACAGACCTGACACATCGAGGGGTCCACCTGCAAGGCATTGCCAGGGGTCATAGGTGACCCTGCTTGCCTCTGCACAGGGGCCAGCCTGGTGGAGAATGTCCCCAGCAGGTACACACACAGTGTTGACACTTCAACCATTTTTATTTTAACACAGCAGAATTATCTCTTTCCTCCATTCCGATGCAGAGCAGGACCAGGTTGCCTAGTGGTGCTGCACAGCACTGCTCTTGTCGAAGCACAGAGCCCCCCAGAGGCAGCTCCCAGGCCCAGGTCTGGCAGGGCCCCCCTGAGTGGAGGTTGGGCTGGGGACCCCCAGACACCCTGTCCCACCCGAGCTCTGCTGTGAGTGTGCCTGCACAGCCTCCAGCTCTGGGGCCGTGGGTGGTGGACATGTGGTTGGTTAGGGAGATGTTATGGCTCCCTGCAAGGAAGGACTTCTCCAGCCCAGAAGAAGCTGCTTTTGTCAAAGGAGGAAAGAATAAGGCATAAGTGCCACGGGTCACGACTGACCCATGTCAGTTCGGGGTGACAGACCCAGTTTTCTGCCTTGGTACAGCACCATGGCCACTAGGCCTTCCTTGCAGCTCCCATCTCCTAAGGTGCAGGAAACCTGAGAGAAATTATCACAAATGGAACTTAATTTGTACTTACATGGGCACCATATGTCTTAGTGATTTGATAGTGGAGCTGTTTCCAATAAATCGCATTTATTCAGACAAAAATAAATGTCAATAGCTGTAAGTGGGAGTGCTGGCAGGGAGAAACAAACATGGAAAGGGCACAGGCCAGAGCCTGAGCGAATCTGACCCGAAAATAGAGGGGCAGCACTGTGGCCTTGTCAGGCTCCTCTAAACACTGTGACAGCAACAGGCAGTGATTGCTTTTGGCATTTTCCTGCATAATGATATACTGGTGGTAAAACATGTAAGTAAATTAGAGATGCTCTCTTTTTTTTTTTTTTTTTTTTTGGCAGAGATTGTTGAAGTACAGAGGAGCTTTTGCTGATTTTCCTTCAAGAGGACAAACCAAAATGATAACAGATCATGGCTTTTTAAATAGAGAGTGTATTCATGGCTTATTTCACCAGAACAAGACCAGGATCATGAACAGTGGTTTCAGTTTCCATGACACATAAAGGATTGTCGTTTTGAAAATAGGTCACAGATAATAACATGAATATGGAAAAGTAAACCACGACCACTCAAAAAAATTATCGTTATCCACCCTCTAGCAAAGGGCAGTGAGCAAGTGGGTATCTTAATCACCCTGCATTGAGGTTTGCACTGGTTAACACTAACCATTTCTCATCTCCTCTGTCCAATTGGTTCTCCAGTGCATGGATCCTCATTACTCTAATCTGGAGACTCTTGCCTTGATCCAAAGATCTGTTATTTTCAATGAAGGTCATCTGGATTTATGATCCTGTATCTGAAAAGTAAATAGATGGTTGATTTTATTTACTATGGAAGGTACAGTAGGATCTCTTGAGATGAAAAAAGATAAACAGCAAACACCTCTAACATGAGATCTGTACTTGCACCAACTAAAAGAACTCTTTCCATGCCAGTCAAATGGCATGGAAATCCAATGCAGTTTTATACCTGCAAACTGTGAACATCAACCTCCCAGGTAGAGAATAACTATTAAATTTCAGTCGAAAAATGAAAAAAGGAGTCAAATGATTCAGCAAATGATTTCCAAAGGATCACTGTGTTCAAGAGATGCGACCCTAGATGATATATAAAGCAAAAAGAGGTTGAAGTCATTGATTATATGACTCACTGTGAATTATCCACACATACCCTGTGCTAAAAAAAATTACAGCTTCTATCCAATTTAAGACTTAAAGAGGATGATAACAGTTTTGCATCTGCTTTTCCTTGTCACAGTCCACAGAGTTTCAGCCAGGACACTTCTGCACGTGGTTTGGATGTGTAATGTTTTACATGGGATCTGACACCGAGTGCTGGATGTTTGAGAGAGCCCTGCAGGTTCTCCAGACACAGAATCATGAGGGTGATTTTCAGTGCTAGCCCTTATTAGATTAATTTGCTGGCCTTGTGATGATTTTCTTTTGCATGGATTTCTCATACATGTTTGCTGTTGAACAGGTGGTTACTCCAAATGACATCTGAAGGGGACTGCAGGAGCACAGAACTCCACTTAGAAAACCAAGTTTTCTAAGCTTTGCTTGAAGCAAACAAATTGGGCAATGTAAATTTACTTAGGTACTGGACTTGACTGTGAAATTTTAAATGTGGCCAACACTGGTTTGGGATATCACTTGCTTTTCTGTGTCATCTTGTTGCTGCTTCAAAAGTGACAGTAACTGGGCACCTGTCTGTGCTGTTCCAGTCACTGTCTCTCCCAGCATACAAAAATATTGAAGCAAACTCAGTAAAAAAAAAAAAAATCCCTCAAACCTCTAAACATTCACTGAGAGCAATATTGCTCTGTTGGGTGCGAGACCACAGCAGAGACTTCTTTCCATTAAAACCCTTACAACAACTCCCTTCGACCGAACCCAAGGGCAGGGGCAGCCCTGCAGTTCATCCTGTTCGGTTGCCCAAACATTAAACCCCTGGAGCCAGAGGAGCTGATGCTCCAGCACACAGGTTTCCCCACGATGCTGGTGTGTTTCCAAGCAGAGTAGAATTAGGCCCCCCCCAGGTCCCAGCGCTCCACAGGGTCAGCATCCTACCAGGTGCAGAGAAATTGTCCCTGCCCTTGCTCTGCCCCAGAGTGGCAAATGTAGGGATCCACCATGGCAAAAAACACAGACTTCTTCTTCCTTTAAGTTCCTGTAACAGTATTACTGCAATTTAATAAAATCCCATGAATTATTGCTGTCTTAGACCCCACAGTTCCCAGGTACATATTTCAGTGTTCAGCTGAGTCAAAATATAAAATAACAATCCAAGCCAAGTGTGCCCCAGCCCCAAAGCCCAGAATGTCTAGTTCCAGAGAAGGTAATTTAGAATGATGGCAGTTCTCCACCTAGACAGACTCATTTTCTAATTCAGACCAACAAAAGGCTCTTTCCTGGTTTGTTTAGAAGCTGTAATTGCAGAAGTCACTGGCAAATCAAGGGTAAAAGTGCAGAGGTGTGGGGAAAAGTCTTTCTGTTGGAGAAACCCTGTGATAAGTGATCTACTTGCAGCTCAGCCTGTTTTTTTTTTTCATTAGAGTATTTACCATTAGCTCCATCCCTAGTGGCCAATTACTGTCCTTTTTATGTCTTTTTATTGTGAGACTCAGAGAACACTCTGCAAACAAACCCCTTCTGATATTCTTCAGCAATTATTCTTGTGATCACAGGCCTTTCCTTTCCTCCATGTTTACAGTGTCTGCAGAGCCCCATGGAGCTCTGTAGGACCCCACTGCTCCCTGGGGCATTCCAGCCCCTGTTCCAGCCCCAGACTCTGCTCCAGCCTCAGCCCCAGCCTCTGCTCCAGCCCCAGCACTTCCCTCTGACAGCCCCAGTTACCCCAACATGCACTGCAGGTAGTGGGGGAACTCCTGGGGCACCCTGGGATCAGCTCTGCTCAACATCGACCTTGTCCTGAGTCATTTCCACTAGATCAGCCCAATCTGAACTCAGTCCATCCGGAGCATGTTCAGCCCCACTCAGGGCAGGTCTTTGGGTGCTTCCATATCTCCACCTGAGAGAAGGTCCCGGATTTGGGCTATGAAAGTTTTTTTCACCAGTTTCCTTTCCCCTGATGTTGTCACCCGTGCCTGGGACAGCTGGAAGTTCAAGGTATGTGGCACATCCTCTTTGCTAGATCAGTTGCAATCAACTTAGTGGTGTGTGTTACTGGAGCAGTAATGGCTAAACAAAACTTTTGGATAGTAGTTACAATACACTGTGGAGAAAGGAAACTCTGTAAGACTTTAAAAAACTTGTCTGATACATATTTAATTAAAAAAAAAATCCCTTTACTTGGTGCTGGCCTGACCTTTCTGCTTGGCTAAATGCTGTTTGAATCTCTGTTGCTATTTCTGTGAGCATCTGGGTGTGCAGTGTTCTGAAACACGGCTGGTGCCCTCATCTGAGACAGTCCACAGTGTCCTTGAGCAGGTGTTGGGCTGCAGAGAGCTGAGCCATGGGATGTTAGAGGGAAGGAAACAAAAACCAAGGCTGGTATCAGCAGAGATACTCACCTTGGAGGCACTGTGTATGTGTACTAGGTAACTGGATATCACGTGTCAGTAGTTGTTGCATTACAAGCCCTCACAGCAGCTTCGTTGTTGCTGTTTATTTTGCTGATTGCACATTACTGTGTCTGTGACCACCGAGGTGTCTGGGCACTCAGTCATCCTCCTGGGGTGGGGTGTGGGCGGGAGGGAAGTGGGCCAGGTCCTCGTAGTGAGTTCCTGACCATGACAGACGTGTTCAATAAAGCGGCTCAGCTGCTGCAATAACCTCTTTACCCGGTCCCAGCTCGTAATGATGTTAAGGCACATCACATCTACATTCAGGAAATTGTGGGAACATGTTGCTGTTTCCCTCCTGCCTGGGCTGCTCTCCCCACCAGGGCGCACAGCGGGAGGAGGCGTCACTCAGGACAGTGATCACTGTTATCAGAGGGACGTCTCATTTCCAGCAGTGCAGCCCATACAATCCCCAAAGGCTGCAAAAAAATGAGCCACTCAGGCCTGCGAGATGGGTGTGTTGGAGAACATTTATCTAAAATGTGTGTTCTTGTACAAAGCTAAACTGCAAAGTACAGGAAAGCAGCAGGAGAACACCTTGCTCTCAGGGATAGGGCTTAAATATTCATGTTCAAGAGCTGCTTTGGCAGATCCACTCTGACCTCATTCTGGTCTATACTCATGCATGTTATTTTTGGGTTCCAAATTTTGACCTTGGTGGCGGCAAGTTGCACAGAAATACTTTTGCAAAGACAGATGCATATACATGAAGACAAATACAATGTACTGCAGCTGTTTGTCAGGCTGATCTGGCTTTGATACAGCGTCTATTAACTGCTCTCCTTATCTTTTTATTTCTATTATCTTAGCGAAAAATATTTGTATATTGACAAGGACTCCCACATAGATAAAAAAGACAGTGTCCGGCCTAAATGCCCACCCCCAACCCCACCAAAATCTCAAAACCCCACAAAAAATCCCACCCTTGCATATCACCATAGTTACCTGACAAAAATCCCACCATGTACTCAGGGACTCAGTTACTGGTGAGGAGGTGATGGTATACTAAGATACATTGTGGATTTAATGTGCACTTATGAACTATTCATGTTCAAAATAAAATATATGAAGAATGATACAAAATATATACCCAAAAGCATTTTCTGTTATGAAGTATCCAGCATTGCAGTGCACCTGTAATGTCTGTGCTCCCAGACTGCAGGTCTATTATTTACAATTGCAAATGGAATTTAAAAAAACATTCTAGAAGGAAATGTGCCTTTTCAGTGTATTGTTTTAAAATTATCGATTACTAATGTGCATTTCAAGCCTATGACTTTATTTATTGTTGTCTTCAAAAACTCTTGAAGACAGACCAGGAAAAGTAACTGTAGTGTCTGCACCCTTCAAAGTGACTTTGCTGAAGTACGAATAGCATCAAAAATAGTGGGGCCTGAGGGACCACTAAAGTGATTGTGCCCCTGTGCTGGGCACTGCTGAGGCACTTCAAATCCTGAGGTCAGTTTTGGGCAGAAAGACATTGAGGGGCTGGAGCATGTCCAGAGAAGGGAACAGTGCTGGGACAGTGACTGGAGCACAAGCCTGATGAGGAGCAGCTAAGGGAGCTGAGAGGACATAGCCAGGGAGGTTCAGGTTGGACATCAGGAGGAATTTCTTCCTGGAAAGGGTGGTCAGGCATTGGAAGGGGCTGCCCAGGGAGGTGGTGGAGTCCACATCCCTGGAGGTGTCCAAGGAATGACTGGACGTGGCACTAAGTGCTCAGGGCTGGGTGACAAGGTGGGGATTGGGCACAGGTTGGACTTGATCATCTTGGAGGACTTTTCCAACCTCTCTCTAGGAGTGCAGACCTGGGTTGGTCTCTTACTGGCATCAGCACTGCTTGTGGCTTTAGTGATCACATGAGCACCCAGCATCCTCGTGGTCCTGCTTTTCAGCCTCCTGAGGCAGGCACAGGGTGCTGGTGCCGCTGTGCCCCAGAGCTGTGGTGGTGCTGGTGGGCCAGCAGCTACCCCAGGGATGTCTCCTCAGTGTCACTGCATGCCTGTCACCCGTGTGCCTGCTCCAAGCATTTCCTAAGGTCCTTGCTACAAGCCTTGTCCCCTTCCTCCGGACCCAGTGCTGGAACATTTGCTGTGTGAGGTACAGGCAGCCCTGACACCTTGTGCAGGTGTTTCACAGGAACTGGTTTGAAGTTCACCTTTGAAGTGCAGCCATGTAATAATGCTGTGCTCTGATTTCATATCACAGCCTTTCTGCAAACTTGGGACTTTATCTCAACTTGGCAAAAATGTAAACAGCAGCAAGTCAACATATCTCTAACAAAACTGAATTCTCCCGAGCTGAACCTGAAATCCCAGTGCTGGAGCAGATTGTTTCTGAAGTGTCTGACACGTGAGGGAAGGTCTGAACCCGAAATCCCAGTGCTGGAGCAGATTGTTTTCCAAAGTGTCTAACATGTGAGGAAAGGCTTTTAAAGATGACCAGAATCACAATTTTACTTCAAGGTAAATCATTTTGAGGGGGTGTAACTTGTGTCCCCTTGTGGGGATGTTTATGGGACCACAGGCCAACAGAGAGGATGTTCAGGGGGAAGGGAAGACCATGAAGCAAATTTTCCTTGAAGAATCCTGTGTGAGTACCTGGAATCACAGCAGTTCCTGGATCCCTGGCTGAGAAATTCTGTGTATGATAACTGTAAAGGAAAAAGATTCTGCTTGTCCTTACAGATATAAGTACAGAATTAGTCCTGCTGGAGAGCTTGTACAGACAAAAAAGAAGCCATTCACAATTGAAGTGTTTTCAGAACGATCCCTCCTGAGCCAGGGAGGCAGCAGGAGCTGCAGTGTCTCATCCTTGTGATGCTCCTGAGGACTTGTACCACGAACTCGTCTGCTAAAGATCAGATTCTATTTCCCGGCAAAAGATGTCCCATCTGCCACATCAAATTTTCCTAGCGGCACTATCATGACTGCGAGCATCGCTCTACATGCCCAGAATCCTGTCCTGAACTTCTCTTGCTTGATCTCCAGGCACGAGAGGATTCACTGCCTCTTTGGTCTCTGTCGCAGCCGTGCTGGGGCTCCCTGGGCGCCGGGACGGTGCACGGCCCCGATCACGGCTGGGGACTGTGGGACTGTGCTGCCTTTTTTCCTGTCATGGCTGTGAAGCATGAAAGTGCTTCTGCTTCCTGAATGCACATCTCAACCTGGGGGGGAAGGGGAAATGCCTATCACTTACATAGTTTTGATTCCAGGCACTCAGTGTCTGACTTGAATCTCACAGTTTCCCTTCTTGGGTCTTGCCCTAAAGCCTCTAATGTGAGGTTGAGTGGGACGAGGGTGCATTTTGACTTTTTGCTTATTTTTATTAATTGCTGTGTTCCTGCCCTGGAAAAACAAAGTTTTTCTGAAGGGTTCCTTACCCAGTTGTGGTAGTGGGCAGTGTGGCTTGACCTCTTACAGTGGAAAATCCAAGAACTGTGTGGCCAGGGATGGGAGGTGACCCTGACCTGCATCTCCTCCTTCAACCCTCTCTGTGCACCTCATGGCCTGCTGGGTGCTGCCTTACAGGTCATGGACATCTGTAGGTTGAAAACAAACATACAGAAGGCCAGGGAGGGAATTCCTCAGCTCTGCTGGAGTCCCTCCTGGTGCTCTCCACACTGTGGGAGCAGCCCAACATCCCCAATGGGCTCAGGCAGGACCTGGGTGAGGAGCACCATGGCTGGGACTGGGTGGTGGGGCTGCCGTGTGTCAGGAAGAGACAGGAGGGAGCTGGGGGAAAGAGCGTGGCGTCAGTGCTCCCACAGGAGCATCTCAGGGTTCCCAAGGAACCCCCCTGGCCCTGGACCCCAGGGTGCTGCTCCCCATGACATACGGCCCTTGTGTGACCACAGCTCACCAACGCACCTCTACATCTACACTGAATCACCAGTGCCTGAGAACATGTTATACCTTTGCTGAGGCAAAAGGAAATTAGCAATGGGAGGCCAGTTTTAGTTACTGGAATTAAAACTAAAAGCCATCTGAAATGTCTAAATATTGACTCTGCTTTCTTTCAGTGACATTAGGAAGCCTTTTCTCCCACCTCCGAGCTCAGGACTGTGCTTTCAGACATGGATACAGCACAGCTCTGCTAATTAAAAATGGCATTCCTGCTAGAGCTCTTGTAACTGAGAAGTACTTAAAAGGAGCTAAAAATCAGACTGAAGCTGTTCCATTATTTTTCTTCTCATGTTAATGCTGAAAATCTGGCAAACCATTAAAGGTAACAGGATGTTGCAGCAAAAGCAGTATCTATCGCTAGTTGAATCTATTGAAAAATAAAGTGTATATTAAATAGTTTTAGATTTATCTTAGAAAAAAATACTTTTTCTTTTTTGGCAGTGTGAAAAAAATGTTCCTGGCTCAACTGCAGCTTTTCATCTTTTCCTGTTTTACTTAACCAGCACCGCAAGAGCTGCTGGTAGCAGAACCGCCCTGTACAGTGGAAGAGGAATATGCAAATCCCCCGCTGATCAATACTTTTACTGGAACAAAAATCTTTAAAACTTACAATCAATTTAAAATATAATCCAATCCTTTTAATTTGATAAAGAGCCCTTTTCCCCATCTTTCATGCAGGTACCTGTTCTTGTGTTCCAGTAAGGATTAATCAGCTCTAGGCAACTCCACGCTGGGTAACGCTTCCCAGAAAGGCCCCACCTGCTGTGGGTGAGGTGCTTTCCACACATTACCCCACAGTCTGCAGATTTTAAATGAAACAACTCATGACACTGAAGTAGGTGCATGGCTTCAAGGCTCTGCCTGTCTGTTCTCCTGTTTGGATGCTCCAAGGCAGATCTCTGAGGACTTTCCCATCCCTGGCACAATGGTATCACCTGGGCAGTGTTTGCCTGGCTCAGATATGAGAACATCTTCCTCAAGGCACAGCTACTCCTCCCCACAAGATCTCTCACCGTGCCTCAGAAAAACATGAAAGTGAATTGACATTAAATGTCTTACAAGTTGATGTTGACTTTTTGTTTGTCTTTTGTTTCCTTGTGAGGAAGTACGGTTTGTTCGCTTGTTTATTTTGGTGTTTTCCTGTAAACTGGACCTGAATTCCCACAGGTGTGGCTCTTCTGGTGATCCTTTGTGCCTGTGCAAGACTGCTTTCCCAAGGGAAGTACAAGAGGGCAATTAAATCTCAGCCTGAGTCAGGGTGTCTTAACATCTCACCTCCTGCTCTTGCTGACTGATGGTCACAGTGAGTAGGAAGGGAAATTTTCTGTAATTTTCTACTTCCCATCATTCTGAGACTCAGAAGCTGATGAGGCCAAATGGCTTATCTTACAAAACACTAGATTAAGAGTCAAGAAAGTCAGAAATATTTACTTCAGATCTGTGGAGATGTGAAAGAAATGTAAGAACGATCTTGGCAAAGTTGGGCTTGTGAACTGAATCCAGCAGAAACACATTTCTGCAAAACAGGCAACAAAAAACAAGTTAAAAACTTTGCTGCCCTGTTATAGCGCAGCATGTGCCCGGAGCAGCCTGGGAATCCAGTCCAAGGATAGGGGTGGGCGGGGGTAGCATTTTAATGCAAATCCCAGAAAATCCAAGGTCAAATTCAGGCTGTATTTCAATTTCCATCTTGCTTTCAGTTTGAATAAACCTAAATACTAGAATTTCAGAAAGCTCTTTGTTCCTGCAGACTCCATCAATGTGTCCCACAAGAGCAGGAGAGCGGCCAGAGGCTTCCCTGGGGATCACGTCCTGCCCCTTGCCTGCTGTGCCCACCACGTACATGAGGCCAGGGAACAGTGGTCATGCTGGACACCACGAGGAGTGGGAGAGGGGAGGTTTGAGTGCTGAATGCCCAGTGTGCCCTGCCAGCAGTGCCATGGTTGGAGCAGGAACTGGGGCTGGAGGAGAGCCCTGAGGGGGGTCGGGCCCAGGTTTTTTCCATGGAGAAGCCTTGGAAGCCAAGTGAGATGCTGTTCCCACATGTGCTGAAGGCAGCAGGCAGCAGGGACTGCTGGACCCCAAGGCCCAGTGCGGCACACAAGTGGCTTGTCCATACAGCCCTAAAACACCCTAAAGCAGCATGTCCTTGTTTGGGTGACCTCAGTGTCTCTGAATCTACTGTAGGAAATTGCTTCTCTGAGACCTGGGTGGGGTCTTGGTCTGGAGAGCTGCTCTGATCGCCTCTCTCTTCCAGAGCCCCCACAGCCCTCTCCTCCTCCTCAGCTCCCTCCTGCTGCTTGCAGCAGCTTCACAACTGAGAGAATTACACAGCCCTGTGCAAATGCTCCTGAAAGCATAACACATAGGAAATTCATCTCATTAATCAACTGCATAAACACTGGTGTACACAACCCCCTGGCTGCAGATCGCCTTCTGTGCCTTTGGAAGTGCAGAAAAATGTGTAATAAGTATCAAATCTGTTTCCAAACAAGTACTGGGAGAATGAAATTTCAGTGTGTTCTCATCAGGTTTATAGAAAAGTTGGTGTGTTATGAATGTTAAAAGCTACAAGAGCACTGATTTGCATCTCTCTGTACATTCCATGATCTGCATCCATGTAGGCAATACACGGACTGGGATCTTCTCTGAAGCACGTGCAAATAACGGATGCCTGATCCCTGAGCTTCCCTTAAGAGTTGTGCATGACAGTGGTTTGCTGCTTCCTCTTGAAACTCAATTAGATGTGCTGGGAATGAGGTTAACGGGGTGTATTTGTGTGTCTGCATCTGGGCATTCCTAAGCGATTGAATCCCAGCATTTCCTGGATGTTGTTTAAGTGAGAAAAACTCTCACTGTGTAATGCATAAGAGGACAGATTTGAGTGTTCTTTCCTCTCTCTAATAATGGCAACATATTTAAGAGCCCTGAAGAGACTTAACTAAAATTGCATTTTTTGTTGATAGGCACTTAAATAGCTTTTTTTTTTTTTTTTTTTTTTTTAACATGAAGCTATATGGAAGAATTATACTCAAGTTGCAATCAATAGTGCTGGGGAAATTATATATTGGCTTTTGAGTCCACAGTTCATTAGCTGGACTCAAGAAAGACGTTGTATCCTTGGTGTAAAGAGCCTACACAGAGAAGATGCAGGATCCCACCTCCCCGAATCAGAAATTGCTTCAAGAATGTGGCAATAGGTTTCCGCACGTGCCAAGAACATTAATTCCCAGGACACTTCCAGTGCTCAGGTTTTTTCCAGATCAGTGTTTGCTGCCCCATACTTCAGCCACGGCTGCAGAGGTGACATTCTGCAAACAGCAAGGTAAGTGCTGTTGGGAAGATGTAACATCATAGTGGGAAACCAGAGACAAATTTATTGGTATATATGAATCATAGAATCCCAGACTGGTTTGGGTTGGGAGGGACCTTAAAGCTCATCTTGCTCTACCCCTGCCATGGGCAGGGACACCTTCCACTATCCCAGGTTGCTCCAAGCCCCTCCCAACCTGGCCTTGGACACTTCCAGGGGTGGGGCAGCCTTGGCTTCTCGGGACAGCCTGTGCCAGGGCCTCACCACCCTCACAGCCAAGAATTTCTTCCAAATATCTTATTTAAATATACCCTCCTTCAGCTTAAGGCCACGAAGGTTTCATTCAGTTCCTAATTATTAATTCAAAGAGCTTGGTTCCTTCCCCAGTGCAGCAAACAGCCTGCTCTGGTTATTTACAGCTCTGGCTGTGCAGTGTGACCCTCGTGGGTGAACCTTGTCCCTGCTTTGTTCCACAGGAGCCCCCACTGCCTGGGCTGGGAGTCCTTCTAGCACAAACACGTCTGTCGGAGAACTGAAATACATCTTCAGTCAGTGCTGGGGTGTGTGACTGGCAAATCTGCTTGCTGTTAATATTTTCACAGCAAGAGTTGACCTGTAGATCATAAGAAGAAGAAACAAAAGGGATGCAAATATGGCCTCACTTATTTGCAAATGTGATTAATTATCTGCAAGCAAATTTTGTTGTCACAGATCTGATTTCTGCTTCTCCCCAGACATGCTGAGCCTTTTTGTGTTCGCACTGGCAAACACAGAAACCCTCCAGTCAGATGACATGTGTCACTTAAACCTACCCCAGATCTGGATTTGATATGTGTCAACACATTTAAAGTTGTTAAATGTAAAAGGAGTTTCTCCGCGGCGCCTCCGTTGCCAAGGGAATGCAGAGGGTGTCACTGACTTTTAAAGCCCAACCCAAACACCGCCGGGTTATCCATCTGATGGCACAAACACACCGGAATATTTATTTGATGTGTGTTCACAGGCTGATATTGATGTTTTAGCAAATGTTCTGTGACTGGGGCGGGGATTAGAGAGCTGTGGAGGCAAAGCGCCTGCGTTGGCCCTTGGGACAGTACCTGTGCCCCTCAGGTACCTCCTGCCACCTTCGTCCTCAGCACCCCTGAGCGACTTCTGACCCTGAACTCTGAACAGCCCTGGAGGCTGCTAGCTGTAACTCAGCCACAGTTATGTTTTCAGTTGAGAGGAGCAGAGTATCCTGCATGTACCAAACTCCTAACCAAAAGATGTCTGTGGGAAGGAGATGATGAGGTTAGATTAAATTATTAGTGAAATTAAAACCTTGCTCAAGTCAGAACCTTCTCTGCTGCTGACAACATTCCACAGAACTAGAAAGTCCACACCAGAAGGAATAATGCACAAAAATGTGCCTTCATTGCTACTTCAGAGGGCAATAGGGAATTTTTCAGTCAAAACACCACTTCAACTGCCTGTTTGCCATCCAGGCTGGGAGAGCTGGGGATGTTCAACTCGGAGAAGAGAAGGCTCCAGGGAGACCTTAGAGTCCCTTCCGGTGCCTAAAGGGGCTCCAAGAGAGCTGGAGAGGGACTTTGGACAACAGCCTGGAGTGCCAGGACAAGGGGGAATGTCTTCCTGCTACTAGAAGGCAGGGTTAGATGGCATATTGGGAGGAAATTTTTCCCTATGAGGGTGGAGAGGCCCTGCCACAGGTTGCCAAGAGAAACTGTGGCTGCCCCACCCCTGGAAGTGTTCAAGGTCATGTTGGGCAGGGCTTGGAGCAACCTGGGATAGTGGAAGGTGTCTCTGTCCATGGCAGGGGGTGGAGCGAGATGGGCTTTAAGGTCCATTCCAACCCAAATCAGTCTGGGATTCTGATTCTATATATGATATAGAATAAAGGGTAGTTGGGTTGCATCAAGCCATAAAAGCCTTTAATAGAAGCAGTAGGACTGGAGTGGATCAGCTCCATTTCTTGTTCCTACCATCTCACTGCACCCACATGGACCCACTGTGTTGGCCACTGGACTTCAATCGGGGGGGTTAAACACTCATAAAATCAAGCAAGCAAGCAAGCAAGCAAGCAACCTATCTACAGATTCTTTAGCTGTGAGTAAAACTTAGCTGTGATTATAATTGTTTTCTGATGTTCCTTGTAAGATAAGAAATAGGTTAAAATGAAATCCAGCTGAGATAGTTGCTCTTCCCAGCAGAGCTGTTTACACCAGCTTTAGCCTCTCCTGAGCAGCTGCAGGGCTGTAGTAGCTTCCTGTTGTAAGTCTTGAGGAGGATCTTTCATTTGAAGTTCCAGTATTAATATTAATGCGTGGGGGTATGATAATTTTTCTTCAAGGTTTTTTTTTTTTTTTCTTATTTCTTCAAATATATTTGATTTGCTGTATTTTCAAGAATTAAATCTTTAAGCCTGAAAGTCTGTCAGGGTCATTCCTCCTTCTCCTAATTTTTCTTGGGAAAAGGCAGAGCTGGAGATCCAGTGGGGTGGCAGGGATGGACCAGCAAAAACTTTTTCTTTGGGTGCAGAAGGAAATACTGACTCATGATTTACACGTGGGGGATTTCTGGCCTCCTGGCGCATATTTTACTATTGCTTGTGCTTGGATTTGCTTTTATTTCAATCTGTATTTCCAAAAGAGAACCATGAAAACTAAATGAAGAAAAGGAAGACATCAGGACCATGTTGTGACTGAGATTTTACACACATAAAAGCCCTTAAGCACTGCTGTGTAAAACTCATTGGTTGCACTTCACAGGGGCTGTGACAAGATTTGCTCCGGCTTTTGATCACCATCAGCCTGTCCCCTCCCAGTGTTCTGGGAGATTCAGGACTGAACTCAGTCACTTTCTCAAGGCCAAATTTAATCACAGTCAGTTCAGACATCTTTGTCATCAGTTGTCCCACAGACTGCCCTTCTCACAGGTTTTCTTCACAAAATCACATATTTCTTTCAGTGATAACAACAACTAATTTCTAGAGATTTTATGGACCTTCATTTAAAGAATTTTGAATTCATAGCAAAAGATGAAGGATGTTTGAATGACACCATTGCTGAAGATTCAGCCCGCTGTGAGTGCAGTTTAGTCACAAGAGTATGTTCGTTTGCAGCAGGCAAGTGCTGCTCTCTGGATCAGCTGATTCCTGGAAAATCAAGCCAAAATAACCATGGAAATTTCTGAATTTCCTGATTATCAGTATGTGATAACCTCTAATGTTATATTTATGTATAGGGTATCAGTTGGTAGGTTGTGCACTGCTGCCCATGTAGATCCCGTATGGTTTTCTCCCTGTTCCCTCCTTCTCTGCAAGGGGAATGGTTGTGCTGCTGGACTGAAGGGCCTGAAGAGCCAGGACAAGGGGGAATGTCTTCACGCTGCCAGAGGATGGGGTTAGATGGCATATTGGGAAGAAATTTTTCCCTGTGAGGGTGGTGAGGCCCTGGCACAAGCTGCCCAGAGCACCTGTGGCTGCCCCACCCCTGGAAGTGTTCAAGGCCAGACTGGGCGGGGCTTGGAGCAACCTGGGATAGTGGAAGTTGTTCCTGCTCATGGCAGGGGGTGGAGCGAGATGAGCTTTGAAGTCCCTTCCATCCCAAAGCAGTCTGTGATTGTACACGACTGCCATGTCAGGTGACAAGTCAATACCATGACTTCTGTGTTCCCTCTTCCATTTGCCAGACTAATCCAGCTCTGATCTGTTTTGCAGTGACTGGTAGGTGAGGAATAACTCAAACCATGCAAGCATTATGGTGGCATGTGGAGTGTAGGATTGCCCAGGATCTTGCTCTGTGTTACGCTGCCATCTCCACCTGAGAGTCTGACGGAGAGGGACTGATGAGAATCACACCTGGAAAGTTGCCGACTCATTACCTGGCCTCTAGTCTGACTGCCAGAAAAGGTGATGCTTACGAAAAATTGCTGGAAAATAACAAAGAAGTTTTTAAGTTGAAGATGTCAAAGGAGACTGAAGAAATTCACGGGCAGCAACTGGGTGCTTTCCAGCTGGGATAACCTTGTGGCACTCAGCAAGCAGCCAGAGTGCAGCTTTTAATGAAAAATTCATATTGTTTTCCAGAGAAAATTGTTTTTCTTTCTTCTGAGTTTTTGTTTGCTTTCTGAGATATTATCTACGGATATACTTAATCACCTTTCCAGCAAAAGGCACTGCCAAGGCACCGAGTTGTAGTGCTGCTCCAGCCCCTCTCCTGCTGGGAAAAGCGGAGATGCGGAGGGGTAAACACGGCGCATATGCTCAGTCATGGCTGAGACACAACACAGCTGAGCACGGAGAATTAAGGCTTCAAGACACATAAGAAGAGGAAGAGTTTCAGAACACAGACAACAATTCCGTGCTTTCGGAAATAGCGAGAAAGCTTTGGCAATTACACTGCAAAAAACATGGCTTCTGTCTTACTGAGATGGGAAAAGGTTTGGGAAAACAAGGAGAGAGTGGCAACAGAGGGCAAGACAGGAGGGCACTTGGCACCATGTGCTGATCACCCACAAGAAACCAGGAGGAAAGGCCTGGAAATGCTGTCCTTGTGCCCAACAGAGACATCAGTGAGGGTACAGACAGCAAGATGGAAAGCAAGCAATGCTGATGGGCCCTTAGGGAATGGAGAAGAGTGTGGGAACTAAAGATACTGAAGATGCCAGTTGGTAAAATTAAGAACAAAAGAAGAAATTATCTGCATGTCTCAGTAACAATCAAAGTCCTGTCGTCTCTACTTAGGGACAGTGGCGCTCAGAAGCACTCACGGTGACATGATCGGGTGGCTCCTACATAGGGAATTAAATTAACTTAGCTGAATACTCCAAGCCATTAATAATAATTTTTAACAAACCCTGGAACAATGGGTCAATTCCTAAGGAGGAGAAATTACATTACTGTCTGTGCTTAAGAAATTCTTGTAACCAATGGGCAGTTGTCAGGCCCAGAAACAATAATGGAAAAAATTGTGTGAGAAATCTTCAGTAACGAATTCTTTAGTTCCATAGTGCAATTAATGACAAGCAAAGTGGTCATATGGTGCATAAGCCTTATAGCTATTTGCCATGGGAGATGATAACTTTGCTGACTGAAGGTAACTCCCACAAAACAGATCTCCTAAAATAATTTGATTCACTGCCACAAGAACTTTGAAAAATTGCCTTATACCCAGTAATGCCTCAGAAATTAAATGGATTAAAACCAGTTAAATGATCAAAAAATGTAATCAAACCTAGGGAGCCATCACTCTTGGGCGTGTTCCGAGCAAGTTGCCATAGGGATCTCTCCATAACACAATCCTGCCTTGCAGAGGACATACATCAGCGAGTGCTAATAGTTGGGGTGGCCACGGCTCAGCCACAGGGATTAGCCATGGAGGGAATCATGTGGAGCTCAACCCATGGTGTAAGTGTGGGAATGATGAGGAATGTTCCAGTAGTAAGGAAGCAATGTCCAGGAATGCAGCAGGATTGAGAATTTGCAAGAAGGGCATAAGGAAGACCCAGAAACCTAAAACCTGTGAGTCTGACCCCAGCTCCTGGGAATACAATGGAGAAAGTGCTACTCCAGAAGAGCACTGAGTGAGTTTGCTGAATGATCTTTAAGGGGATATGCAGTCATCAGGCACAGGGAAGTCCTCCAGGGATGTCTGAGGGGCAGCAGGGCAGCACAGGTGCTAAAAGCCAAGAGCAACAAACTCATAGCGGGAAGAAGAATATTCTGATTACTCAAAGCAATTAGTGGCCAGAAGAGCTAACCCTGGGACCTGGGAACAGCACTCCTCCAAACAATATCCAGGGAATTGTCTGGAAGCGGTGCTGAAGCTGTAATGGATAGTCATGTGTTGTGAAGAAATTAGTAGGGGAAGTGCAGATCACATTTGGGTTATCCTAATCGTCCCTTCTGGGTATGAATTTAATGAAAGAATATGTGGGGTTTATTCCTTTATTAAAAATAACAGATTCATCCAATTTGATGAATATTCACCATCTTTTGCACTTGACACAAGAGAGCTCTGTGCCAAAGGACACGAGAAGAGCATCACTGACTTCAGCCCCAGGCAGAGGGCCCCATCCTGCTCATCCCATGGCTACGGCTGAGTGAAGAGCTGCATCTCTTCTTCCTCACATCTGAGATTCCAGAAGGAAAGAAAAATTCCCCATGTGAGGAGGGTGAAGATGGTGGAGGTGGAGGCAGCCTCTGTGGTGTCAGATGAGATGCTGTGCTGCTCTCCAGCTGCATCAAGCCCATTGTGGGGGTGATGGTATAGGGTCCATCTTGTACCCCATGTGCTGTACATTCCTACTCCGCTTAGCACCCTGAGCCCTTGCCAAAAACACCACCCAGGCACTGCCACAATGGTTGTTATTTACATTAAACTGGGAGTTGATTTGGGCTTGGAGCAACCTGGTGTAGTGGAAGGTATCCCTGCCCATGGCAGGGACATTGAAATAATATGAGCTTTAAGGTCCCTTCCACGACAAACCAGTCTGGAGTTCTGTGATGATTCTCTGATCTGGCTCTGCAGAGGAGTTTCCTTTGCTGTCACTAAATTATCCTTTTATATTTTGGCTGTCATATTGGGTTTATTTTCACAAGTTTCTTCCAGTTGCAATAAATGTTATCTCTGACGATTAAAATGCTCAACCCCAACCCTGTGGATTAATGATTATTACCAAAGGAAATTATAAACATCAGCCTGAAGGTTAGATTTCATTTCATGGTTACATAGCTAATGGTTAGATGATGTCATCTGGGAGAAGATGCCAAAATGAACAACGTGCTTTATGCAAGGTTGGCGAGAGAAAACCAAAAGCAGTGAGCACTGGCCATGTATTGCAGAGGTGTTGGTAAATGCAGGCTGGCAGGGCAGGCGATGGCACGGCAGCTTGGGGACATGCTGGCCACCAAGGCCAGAGCCAACGCTGGAGGTGCCCCATGGGGAGGGGTCTGGGTACCACGACATGGCTGAGGGCAGAGGGACCCTGGTGTGTGCCCACCGTGCCTCTGCAAGCCTGGGTCGGTCTTCACCACCCCACGAACCCCACCTCGGGAACTTCAGCTCCAGAGCTGCCCAGTGTCTGCCTACATGGTGGAAGTCCCTGCTGAGGAGCTGAGCAGTGATAGATTACCCTGACCTCGTCACACTCCCATGTCACTGCATGATGAATGGCCTCTGTCTGCTAATTAGGCAACAGGGACAATGCAGGGTATTCATTTCCTTGTGAGCACCAAATTAGGAGTGCTGTCAAGCACAGGGAGCTCTGACAATTTAGAGTTATTTACCCAACAATAACGTTAATGGAGGCATCACTGATACATTGCACTGTGGGGGAGCCCAGCTGGCCCTGGGCTCTCTGTAAGCTAGGATACTGAAGATGGAACTTTACACCTGGCAGAGG
>JAYRBT010000005.1:373086-383245 GCA_036023395.1 Myiotriccus ornatus
GGGTCATCCGTGTGTGACCGTCTCCTATCCAAAGTGTGTCCCGAGGGTCTCTCCGCGGGGGATAAAACCCCCCCGCGTTATTCTGTCACCCCATTCCCAGCACTCTCAGCTGGTGCTTCCCTCAGTGGGTCTCTCCCTGTTCGTCATTCCCCCCTTCCAGTAGAATGCACCAGGTGCTCCCCATTCCTCTTCCCCCAGAATCCTGGAATGGGAATGAACGTTTTCACTGCTTTCTTTGTATCAGTGATGCTCCTGTGGGCACAGAGGGAACAAGGGGAAGAGCTGCAGGTCCACGTTTTCCTCCCCCAGCTGGTCATCCATGTGTCACCTTAGTGAGACTGGACCTGCTGAGAGTCATTTTCTAGATTTTCTTTCCAAACCAAGTGTATGAGCAATGCCCTCATACAGCACCCAGAGAAGGCAGCAGAGCAGGTGAGCTCTGACCAGTAATTGTGACAATTCACAATCAAGCTGATGGCTGAGTATTTTGAGAAGGTTTTTCCAGTGCATCTGTGCATGGGATAAATACCAGGGAATGCATCCTTCCTTCCCAATAACCTCCACCAGAGTAAGTTGCTAAATTTAGGGACTAAATTATTCATGATGTGATTTTCTCTTGATCTTAATCTTTGGCTTTCCTATGCCAGGCAGCAGAACATGTGCTGGAAAACATTTTTCAAGGCTGCTTCTACTGCACACAAAAACTTAACTGCCCAGGGTGGGAGATTCCTGCTTGGTTGAGGGAGCTGGTGGGGGTTCAGGCTGGAGAAAAGGAGGCTCAGGGGGGACCTTCTGGCTCTCCGCAACTCCCTGACAGGAGGGTGGAGCCAGGTGGGTGTTGGGCTCTGCTCCCAGGGAGTAAGGGACAGGACAAGAGGAAATGGCCTCAAGCTGCACCAGGGGAGGTTTAGCTTGGGTAGGGCTCTATCTGTAGTTGAGGATCTGTGCCAGCTGTTGCTTAGTGTCCATCATGTGGTGTCCCCTCAAGCAGCCTCCCCCTGGCTTACCCCACAGCTGGAGCACTGGCACTGCATTTGGGTACTGCAGGCTGATTTATGGACAGCATTTCCCTATTCCCAACATTAGGAGTCACAGGCTGGCAAGCAGCAGGGACAAGAATGTTCCAAAACGCACTCGAGCATGTCTTGTTAGGAATGAGCTTGTGCTGGGAGAACCCATAACACATCTGCTCCGGCATCGTCATGGGCTCTGCTTTCTGACAGGTGGAAGTTTATCTCTGAGAAGCTGGCTACCTACAGAGGGGGAGGGTTCATTTTATGCAACACAGTGAGAAATCAGAGCGTGCATCCAGAACTGATGCTTTTACAGAGCCGACACCTTTCATCTCGAGGCAGCTTATCGCCTGTTCCACTGCAGCCCAAAGATCTGGCATTTCCTGTGACATCCTGCCTGTAACATGACCAGTTTTGTTGGGTTCTGTTTGTTTGTTTGCTTAATTTCATGCTAAAAGCCTTGAAAGAACTCTGAGGAATGTCTGTGCACTCCTGTTATGCCACTATCTAATTATTTGGGATGTGGCACAACTTCTCCGGTAATATGGAAATCATGTCATGTTTGGTAAATTGAAGGTTTAGTTGTGTGAGTCAACAGATTTAATTTCTTGGATAATAAACTGCTCTTGCAATGATTTCTGACTCATCCCTTTCTTGCTTTAGAAGATGCATGAGGACCACAGGGAACCCATGTTAATGGGGATCCTGCACTGGGCACGGAGGGACATCCGCTGTACCCATCTGTGTGCCCCAAAGCAGCTGATGTCACTCATCCTTGGGGACGAGAGGTATTCATAGATGTGGGTCACCTGCTTGGGGTGGGTCTACACAAAGTCAGAGCAGCTGAAACCTGGGGTCAGACTTGTGCAGCCCTCACCTGAGGTCTGTTTAATTATATCAGTGACTCCAGGTTTTTGCTTCTTGTTTAACTTCTGGTCTTTCAGGCCTTCTAGTGGCCCTCTTTCAGTTTGCTGCACCAGGCGAACATTCCCAATGGCCCAGAAAACACATACATCTGTGGATCAGTGTACAGTGCCCCTTGGAGGACAGTGCCAGACTGTTCTGCCCAGGCTACACATGGGATGGTGACATGTGGAGCTTTCCAAGCAGAAATGAGAAAGCCATGACAGACAATCAACATTTTGAACACATTGCTGTAATATCCTGAGTTTTTCTTTTCCTGTTTTGAGTTTGGGTTGTTTCTGCTCCATTTTCTACCTGCTTGAAAAAAAAAAAAAAAAAGATGTTTTTCATGCCACCCTTCTGCCAGGTCAAGGCTGCCTTGGATGCAGACACCAGAGATGGAGGCTCACTCCTTACTTCCTGAGGATGACACAAACTCTCCATTTGAAATCCAAGTTCCATTTGAAATCCAAGCCGTTAGCTCATTTTCACAGGTTTTGCTTTTCCCTGCCTTTCTTTCTGCTTCTCTCTCTGCTCTGCAAATGTGTGCACACACCGTGCAGGTACTAATGTGGTTTCATCATTGGCTTCAAACTGCACTGTGCTGCTTTTTTCAGCCTACCTGTGTTCTCCATCTAAGACATGAGATGTTTTTTGATACAGGAGGAAGAAAAAACATCTCCATGAGCATGCAAAGAGAATTTGAACAGAAAGCTGATTCTGAGGCACATCAATCTCCCACCTGCCCCTGACAAAGACCCAACACCGTGCAGGGTCTGACCTGGAATCAGGAACTTTCCATCTCAAGGTTCTTTAAATTGATAAGACTGTAAAAGCATTAGGAGCACATTCATCATCTCATATTTTCTCTCCTACCTTCGCATGCATCCCAGACTCCCAATGACCTGGAGTTATTGATGGTTGGTGTGACCACCAACTGAGTATGTGTGTGTAACACATAGTGTCTGCACTGGGACTGGAACTCATTCCAATTATCCATCTTTACTCTATTTACAGAAGTGACACTTTTTAATATTGCCACTTCTTATTCATCTTTGCTAAATTTACAGTAGTGACAGATTTTAATATTGTAACTTCTTTTCCTGCAACAGGCACTTACAGGTCTCTGTCTGACTGAGATGAAAGTCCTTAGGAGTGGTGAGAAAAGCTCAGCTCAGTCCACCGACAGAGAGATCTCCATGCAAGGAGCTTCCCAGGGCAGATAATGAAGAAATATGGGCCTGTTTGGGTATGCAGCTGCACCAGCACAGATGATTCACCCTTAGATCAGGAGTCATTAGAAGTAAGGAGCCGCCTTTAAATGAAGCAAAGTATCAATGTAAATTAAAACAGGAAAAGCAGCGTGACATGTTGGTCCCAGACCTACTACTGACTCCACTAAGAATAAGATCAGACTCATTATGTACCCAATTAACCAGCCCCAGCATCAGGAGCTGGTGCAGGGCAGGAGAGCAGGCACTTGGTGACTGTTCCCACTGTTGCTCACCAAGGCTCTCCCATGGCCTTTGGGGAAAGGCTTTGCCCCAACTTACTTTTACCTGTCATCTGAGAGCAAGATTAACCTTCATCCGAATTTTAAATGTGCAGAGGATTAATTTAATCATAATTTAGTCTAACACAATGTATGGAGAGGCTGATGGGCAATGACGTCCAGAGCACAAGAGGTGAGAATGGGGAAGGGTGATGGTTGCATAGACCAACCATCTGTTCAAATTTCTTTTTGAATCCTGAATGCTGAAACATCCTCCTCTCAGACATGCACCTCACACACTCCTCTGCCCATGTCCTTCTGCCTCAACTTAGACTTTGCTGATCAAATTTAACCAAGAAATTACAATTAAGGAATTATTTTGTAGAGCTCGTTTCCAGAACAGCACTCAAAGCTGGAAGGGCTGAGATAAATTCTTTGTCCCTTGTGGATTTGCCATTTTGGTTTTAAATCAGCAGCACAGAAACATAGTTGTAGGATTAATTTTAAGACAAGAATTTCACTGAAGTCTCTTGCCGACCAGCACCAGAATGGGGAGGAGGTTCTCGCCAGCAGAGTGATCCCAAACAAGGGCTTTGGTGCCATGGGTTATTGGCAGCACCAGAGAGGGACAAGTCTCTCACCATCATCCTCATTTTTCTATTCTTAATGGTCTCTGAAAACTTGGGAAGTGATAAGAGTTACATAACAATAGAGACAGTTTGTAGATAAATAGGTCTGAAACTCCTAAGGGGGAAAAGAGGAAACATGCTCTGTGCTGGCCTGATCTCCAAATTCTTGAAGCAGTTCTGAATTCTTCTATCTTCTATTAGCTTTGAATCGAAAAGGAACACTCCAGAACAAACCTCAATATTTGGGAATTATATTTATTCATAGAAGTCCAAGCGATAAATATCTTGTCAATTAATCTCAGACGTATGAGGGCACACAAGGAAGTGACTGATGGTTGAGTATCAAACACACCGGTGTTATCAGCCTCTGTCTCATGCAGTGATAAATGAAGGGACGCGAATGGGTGAGATATCATCACATTTTTATTTATTGTTTGGTCCTTTGTCCTGTCCTGGTAATGGAGTTTTAAACAGATTGCAGCTTGTTCATCAGCATGGCTGATGCGGAGCAGGCCCAGTGCCCATCCAGGCTGGAGGGAGGAGGGAGCCTGGATGGCAGTGGAGGAGGGTGTGGGCAGGACTGACCCCAGCATTCCTGCCCTTGAGGGACCAACAGCAGAGGGTGAATAGAGATACAGGTCATCCCCCTCCACTCACCTGCCCACCTACTGTTTTCTGACTCCAGATTAGCATTTTGCCATGGCATGCAACAAACCTTCTTCTACTTTCACCAGACGTTTTTGGTTTATTCCTGCCAGCACATTTCTGAGAGCCTGGATGGTCAGAAACTTGGTAAGTACCATAGAGTCTCAATTAAAAGGATTTAAGAAAATGCTGGGCATTCTGGGAACTTTCTTTAAGGGTAAAACTGCTAAAGGTTAACAAGAGGGAAGAAAATTGCCAGGACTTGATCCTTTATCATGGTCCTGGGGGAGAGGTCCAGCTCCAGTGTCAGACTTAGCAGGGAATTCTATTGGAAATTTCATTCTCTGGTGAAAAAAGGTTGTAGCAACAAGTACATCAGCACTGACAAACAGCTAAACTCTCCAGCAGGAGAGTGGAGCCAGGTGGGGGTCAGGCTCTGTTCCCAGGGAACAAGAACAGGACAAGAGGAGACAGTCTCGTGTTGTGCCTGGGGAGGTTAAGGCTGGATATAGAAAGGGCACAGGCTGCCCAAGGTGGTGGAGTTCCCATCCCTGGGGAGAATGTGGGTGTACACTGGGAGCCATGGGTCAGTGGTGGCCTTGGCAGTGCTGGGGAAAGGTTGGACTCAATGGTCTGAGTGGGCTCTTCCAACCTGAATGATCCCACCCATCCCCACCTCTCCTCTCCACTCTTCTCATGGGCATGTCCGTGTCTCCATGTGTGCATCATGTCCTCATGAAATGAATACAGCAGCCAGGTCCTGGAAGGGAATAAGTGCTTGGAAAGCCAGTGATTAGATTATTTACAGTGTCCTGTATTTTAATGTCAAAAAGACATCCCCAGCACGGCAGTGGGGAACAGCAGTTTCTGAGGAATTTGGGACACTAACAGAGACATAATGCTGATCGAGATGAATGACCCAGACTGATGAAATGTTTTTTAGAAGCCCTTCTCAAGAACCACAGTTGGGAAACTGGAAATAAATCGGGCGCTCTGGCAGAAGTGATTTCTACGCAAAATATAGCAAACAAATAGAAGAGGCTACCAGAAAAAAAAGTGAGTTAAATAATTTTTTTGTTCAGAATGCCACAGAGGTATTCTCAAATATCCAGTCTAAGACACAAATGCTAAAAATATCCAGAAATATCAAATGAAGTAAAGTGGAAGGTTGAAAAAAAAAAGTTTTAATGAATTCTGTTGTGCTAGTGTAAGTACCACCAGGTAAATGCATTCAGCTCAGGCACTTGAGAGCTTCAAGGACAAGTTCAGGTTGAGTTTATGGAGGTTTTGTTTTGAATTTAATATCGCTAATTATTTTAATAATTAAAAATGTTCTGCTAAAGCAGGTTGTAATTAGCTAATTATTTGCTCTGTTTATGTTTCCTGCTTACTTATGCATTTTTATTATTCTCCTAAACTTGAAGAGAAACTCTTAAGAAGTGTTGGTGTCTCCATCTTGAGGTGTCTGGTGGGGAGGGCTTGCACACCCATGCTTTCTCTTTTGAGGACCAAGTCCTGTCCTACCACTGGAAACACTACGTGTCCAGCCACGTGGCCACAGCTCTTGCTCCCAGCACGGCAGGTCTGCATGTGGCTCCTGACCCCAGTGAGTCTTTGGCTGGAGCCACAGGAGGGCCGAGTCCTGCTTCGAGCCAACTATTACCCTGGCAGCTCTATGAAGTTATGTGGCTCCTCATTTGTCTGTGATAAAAATAAACACACTGAACACTGGCACAGGTTGCCCTGAGAAGCTGTGGCTGTCCCATCCCTGGAAGTGTTCAAGGCCAGACGGGGCCTGGAGTAATGCTTTAAGGTCCTTTCCATCCCAAACCGTTCTGTGATTCGATGATTTTCTTCCAGTGGGCACCTTCCCTGACCAGGGCAGGAGATATTTGCTTATAGAATGTGCTGGTCCCTTCCAGCCCTGCAGAAAAGTCTCCCTGGAGTTACCTATCCCACACAACTTCTAATGGATATTTTCTCCCTCTGTGCCAGAAAACTGGACATTGCCTTGATAAAGGAGATAACAGAGAAAAAGCAACTCTCTGGCTTTCCTCCTTATCTCCATCACTGCTGATGCTGCTCCCACAGCAAATCGCAGCTGTTCCTGATATGGGAGCAGGGGTGTTGGGATGAGGGACACTCCCAGCCCCACTGCCTGTGGGACTACAGGCTGGGACATGGCACGGCCACTGTGACCTGCTCCTCAGGCAGGGAGAGAGAGGGTGCTCCAGCTCAGCCCACTCTGCCCTTTTGTCCTGGTTGAAGGGCTGCAGAAAGGTTGGGGCACAGGTAAATCACAGCTCCCTGTCCGTGCTAAACCCTCAAGGAAGGGTTGGATGAAGCTGTGAGTCCCTTCTCAAGACACTGCAGAGCTCCCACATTCCCTCTCCCAGTCAGAGACCAGAGAAGGAAGACTGGAAAAAAAGATCATGTGAATGAATTCTGGAGAAAACAACACAAAATAATTAGGAGAAATGTCTCCATATACAGGAAGCCTTAGGACATTTATTGCTAATATATAACAAAGACAGTCAAACATAGATAAATGACAGCTTTGATGAGCCTTTATTGCACAGTTCTTTGCGCCTCATTAAATAAGAAGAATAAAAGAGGAGTAGAGGACTCCAAAGGAAAATCTGCAGACACCGCTAATGAATGACAAGGAATCTGAAGGCAAAGGACAGGTTTGGACACATCTGAGTCACCACTGTCATAACAAGCATTTGTGTCTCGTGGGAGGTGAGCATAAGTTTGAAGGAGGAAGAAGTACAGGCAGGAGGGGAGCTTCTTGGTCATTGCTTGGGGGAAGGGAGCCCAGTTACTCATTATGGGGCAAAGTCAGACATAGGCAACTTCCAACACCAGAAGAGAAAAATACCCATCTTATTGTTATAATTCTCCTAAGTCATGATTGCCTTGTGCTCATCAGTGCTCAGCCCAGCACTGGGTCTCATCTGCACTGTAATGAGAGAGAGACTGTAAAGAGAAGGACGAGTCAGGAGCAGGCAGATAAAAAGGAAGAGCTGCCTTTCACTGCCACTGTGTCCCTTCAGAGTCAGGTCTGTCTAGCTCACGGTGCCCGTGTCATGTTGATCAGCACGTTCACTGCAAGGCTGGGAGCAGCTCACTGCATGTGCCATGTCTGAGCTGTACATCGGGGACCCCGCAGGTGACAGAGCCGCCTGTGACACTGCGCTGTGGCACTGGCTCAGATTGCAGCCATCAAGCGCCTCCCGCTCTGATCCCCTGCTGGATGGGCAGCCAGGTAATCGGGATGTTTTCCACCTTCACTTGCACAGCAGGGAAAGGCTCCATTTTCCTGGCAGTTGCCAGGACTGCTCCTGTCAGGGGATGCTCAGCACAAACCCTCTGCACTAGGGCTCACTAGAGGTGGTGCCCTGATGGGGAGCCCCAAGGGGCCAGGGGCCTGGTGCAGGGGCAGGATCGGAGGTGCCAGGTCAGCCCAGGCACAGTGATGGAACCAGCAATACATGAGATTCCTGGGGCACTTTGCAGGAGGACTGGCTCACAGCACCTCCCTGGCATATGTGGCTGGGGAGACCTTTCACTGCCTCTCTGATTTCATGGAATTACAGAATGGTTTGAGTTGTAAAGGACCTTAAAGCTCACCTTGTTCCACTCCCCTGCCATTGGCTGGGACACCTTCCATGACATCAGGTTGCTCGAAGCCCTGTCCAACCTGGTCTTGAACTCTTCCAGGGGTGGGGCATCCCTTTGCAGCCCTTCCCATGGGAACAGTCCCCATTATCACCACCACAGGATATTTTACCTTCCCCAGTGCAGTCTCTCCAGCTGCACCTCAAGGGCTTTATTTTTAATGCAGGATTTTTATTTTTTTCTGCATGTGGAGTTCATCTGTTTATTTGCTTGAGGAGATTAGAAAAGTCCCAAGGGAGTGTGTGTTCCTACTCATACCCATTTCCTACCTCGAATTACATTACCAACACTTTCTGTAGCCTTCCTGGGGTTTAAAATTAAACCAGGACATGAATATTGATACCAGTACCCTTCTCCTTAGTGCACAGACAGGACATACTCTCACTGAGGGGATGAGGAGGAGGAGGAAGGCAGCCCAGCTGAGGCGATCATGGCCAGCTGCGTCTCCCCTGCTGTGTCCATGCATGGGTTGTGCCACGGCCCAACAAAGGTTGTCGGTTGTCTGTGCTGTGTCAGTCCTCTGTGCATCCAGACCCACCTTTGCTCAGCCCCAGGACGTGCTTGTGTCCATCCCAGAGAGGTTCACCAATGGAGGTTGGACCATCTGAAAAGGAGAGCGCCCGGCAAGTGAAGGGGTGTCAGGACCCCTGGTTCTCTCCCTGCTGCTGTCCCTGACACTGTGGTTTCCATCTGTACTCTGTACCAGGCTGTATCCATCCCTGACATCTCTGACAAATGAGTGGAGTGGCTGGTATGCACTCCCCAAAAAGTCCAAGCAGAGAGCCTGGATAAGCTACCCGAGACTTCAGTGATAAATTAAGAAGGGGAAGAGAGGGACTAATGACTGAGACACAAGAAACTGTAATTGCTGCTCCACACACGACTGGAACAATGCAGCTGTCTAGAAACAAAGCACATGCTCAGCCCCGTCCTCTTGCAGTTCATTTTGAGGACACACTATACAGGAAAACGTGCCACGAGCTTGTGGCTGCATTTCAATGCAGCGATGTTGATGTTTTTCAGGAGAAAAGAAATCCCCTTTGGAGTGCTGTTCTTTGGAGGACCTGTGGCAGTGTATTATCTCTACATCTGCCTGCATGGGGTCAGGGCTGCAGTGCCACTGAGCTCACCTGGATCCACTTGTCACTGGCAGTAATGACAGGGCAATGTAGTAAGGCTGTTTGAAATGAAATGAGGCTGCTCTGGAAAGTCCCAAAGTTGGTGGTGAGAACCTGCCAGAGTGGGTGACTGTCTCTTTGCAGTGAGGGGAGATCAGCCAGTGCTGAGGTGTCTGGCAGGGCCCAACTGCTCACAGCAAGAGTTGGGGGTCAGCCCTCGCAGTGCCGCTGCCATGGTGCAGGAGCAGGGAAGTGCCCCTGGTCCAGGGTCTGAACAGGGATGGGTCTTTGGGATGGTGCCTACCCATGGCAGCCAGAACCAGGCAGCCACAGGCAGTGCCATGGCCGGCAGGGATACAGCCACTGGCAGAGAAATGCTCCCACACTGCCCTGTGTCCCCCCACTCCCTGGGCAGTATTGACATGCTGAGATGGGAACGGTGATCCAGCCCAACGGTAACCTTCCTGAAGGATCAGTGGGTGGGAAAGGAGGGAAAACCTGGACACAGGCAGAAGCTGTCACCATTCACAGGAAACACAATTTCGTGCAATGCCTCTGGGAGTTTCCACAGCCTTTCCACTGTCCTGCCCTGGTAGCTCACCTGTGGAGGAGCCCAGCTGGCTCTGGGCTCTCTGTAAGCTAGGATACTGAAGACGGAACTTTACACCTGGCAGAGGG
>JAYRBT010000005.1:386691-415179 GCA_036023395.1 Myiotriccus ornatus
CTCTGCCAGGTGTAAAGTTCCATCTTCAGTATCCTAGCTTACAGAGAGCCCAGGGCCAGCTGGGCTCCCCCACATCCCACCACCCAGCACTGCATCCCACCACCCAGCACTGCATCCCACCACCCAGCTGCATCCCACCACCCAGCACTGCATCCCACCACACAGCTGCATCCCACCACCCAGCACTGCATCCCACCACTCAGCATCACTTCCCCGTGCCCAGCACTGTGTCTCACCTCCCAGTACCACGTCCTACTGCCCGGCACCACATCCCACCATCCAGCATGGCTTCTCACTGCCCAGTAAGATGGGAAATAGGGTACCCACCTTGCCAAGCCATCCAGGGACAGCTCAGGTGGCTCTCCAAGGAACCTGCTAAAAAGCATAAGTGACCCAATAAGCACAACCCTATATTTACATTAAAGAATGTGCAGTATAGCATGAGCTGGAGTTTCATCTTGGTGCACCAGGGATTTTATTATGGAAAAAGCCCATCATGCTTTTCAAAGTCCTTTAATGTATCCTAAGTGCCTTCTCTCCTTTAGAGACCTCTTCCAAACTCCTTTTGTTTAGTCTTTTGTTGCTAATTAACCCTCCTGAGCTGTTTGCTCCCTGCTTTGCTCCAGAGGCCTGACCTTTCATTGAAGACATCTGATATTTTGAAACTCTGATTAAAATATTTCCATTATGTGCTTTTTCAATGAACAAAAGGCTTTTGACATGAACAAAAAGGTATTACCTGAAACATTTGGGTTTGTTAATATGTATCAATTTGCCATAACATTTTATTAACTGCATGAGCAAAAAATGTCTTTGATAAAAAAAATTTGTTACTCCACAGCATTAAAAGTTTTAGGTTTTCCCTGCTTATTCATTCATTTGAAATTCATCAGAAATAACAGAAATTTTAAAAACACAACTAAATTAATAATTACAACTGTGAGACACAAACATTGAGTTGGACTTGATGATCCTTGTGGGTGCCTTCTACCTCAGCATATTCTATGACTGGTTCTCAGCATTGTTACAATTTGGTCGCACCCTTCAAAGCTGTCACTGTGGCAGATCCGTGGTGGGTGCCATCTGTCACGACTCCCTTTCCTGCTGGGACTTTTGCCCTTAACTCTGAGAGTTTGCCTGGCAAACCAGGACCCAGAACCTTCTCACCTCTGCTTTCAAATGGGCATGTACTGGACTACTCTGCAGCTTTAATGAGATCATTTTCAGTAAAAGTAAGGCCTTGAAAGACAATTGCTTGATGCCAAAACATTTCCAACTTGATGGCATTGTAGCGTGATATCATTAACCAAACCGAGCAAAGGTCTGATGATGGAACAAACCCAAAGCGACTCCAAAAACAAAGGAAAAGGAGAACCTGAGCCAGTGGTCTTCCCAGTACATGACCCAGTGCAGGGCTGTTGGGCACTAACACCTCACCATCAGGGCACCTTGGCATCAGTGCTTTCCCAAGACACGCACAGAGCCCACCAAAGAGCATATTGTGGCAGCTGAGAGCACACACAAGTCTCCCACCCATTTTTAACGTAAGATGTAGCTGGTCCCACATTTTCTGTCATTGCTGCCCACAACATAGGTCTGCAGAGAGAATGCAAAGCAAAGCCATCATGTTGAGTTTAAGTCATTGAGGTGAAACAAACCTGCCTGGGAAGCTTCCAGTTGAGTTTTTTCGGTTTCCAGAGATCATGAGTACCACACAACTGCACAGATTGAGCACATAATCACCAGTCATGCATTGCAGGTACTTTGATCATATTTCAAAGGGTTTTCAAGTCACCTGTTACTTTTCCCCTAATATTTGGGGGATTCCATAGTGATGGATATATTTCAGGGATGCATGTGATGGAGCTGGCATGTCAGCATAGCACGGTATTGATCAAGCACCCATATTATGTTGTTTACCAAAAGCTGCCTCCTGCATCACCATTTTTTTTCCATCTGGAAGTTCCCCTGCCCCCAGCCCTGCCATGTCTGTCTGCACTTCCCTGGAATGGTGAATTCTGCAGTATTTAGAAGTGTGTCTGAAGTTGGAATTCTGCCTGCTCCTTGGGAGAGCAGAAGAGCCTGCATGTGTTGGGGGTTTGGGGACAAAGGCCCCTCAGTGAGAAAAAAAAGCTTGTTGAGAGAAGAACAAAGATTTCTGTCAGCTTTGGCAACCAAGAGATGTCTTTGGCAGCAGAGGTGATGCTCTGCTCTGCACCTGTGCCACCCATTCTGTGTCCCTCAGCTACCACCTACCTTATTTTTCATTTTACTTACAGAAACACTTGTGTCTGCTTCTGTATGTAACTGCATTTTTGTTTTCTTCTGTATGCTTTAATTTTTTTTTGGTTTGGTTTTTTTTAATTATTATTTCATATATTGCTGAAAATGCCTTTAGGCATGAAGTTCTTCCTTTTTTTTTTTTTCTTTTTTTTTTTGCAACCGTTTCCCAGCCAGCCATAATTATTTCAAAACAATCTATAAAAAACCACTCAGCTCCACCTGGAGAGGTGCCCAGAGTCCATGCAGAGGCCATCCCCATGCCAGGCAGGGCAGAAACCTTTTGGGCTGTTAACCCCTGAAGGCAGAGGTCTCACCGAACACCCTCAAGTTGTACCAAGAAAGGTTTAGATTAGATATTAGGAAATATCTTTTTATGGAAATGGTTGTAAAGAATTGGAACGGGCTGCCCAGGGCAGTGCTGGAGTCACCATCTTTCAAAGGGTTCAAAAACCTGTGGATGTGGCAGATGAAGATATGGTTTATTGGTGAACAAGGTGGTGGTGCTGGTTTGGTAGGACTCAGTGATCTCAGAGGGCTTTTCCAATCTTAACAACTATGTCATTCCAACATTCTATGAAATATATGAGCAGCCCTGCCCTGCCCTCCCTGATTACGGTGAATCCAGTGCAAATGGGTACCATCACCAGAGTAAATCCGTGGGCTGTGGGGAGCTCTGACTTTGAGCAGTGACCATGGCACATGGGGTGTTTAGGGAGAAGTTGTCAGAATAAGTTAGTGTCTGCCTTCTTTCTCCATCACAGAGAGCAGCACTGTAGTGGAGAGGCACAGGGCACAGGTTCTGGGGCTGGAGGATGCTCCCCATCATGGCACGTGCTGTGCCACGCACTCCACCAGTGCTGCACCACCAGCTGCTTCCCTGTGAGCTCCCAGAGACAGCAAGAGACGTTAAATCCTCCAGCCATGCTGGGAATAAAAAAAGAGATAAGAAGAGTCAAGTAGAGTGGAGATATTTTCCTCTACAACAGACTGTATGGAAGCTGAAAAATTGACTTTCATTTCATCCATTTTAATTCTGAAGGGCAGGTGAGCCACGGCCTGGCTCTCCACTGCCGGTGCTTTGTCATCTCAACACTGCAATTTTGGAATAGATGATGGGAAAGTCCTACGGATGCCAGACCCTGGGGGAGATTTTGAGGGCACACAGCTTGCAGGGTTGGGAGCAGAGGTCCAGGGCATCCCCTCCCCTCTCCCTCACAATGGCAGGGCAGCAATAGCAAAGGATATTCTGGTGCGAGTGGTTAATTTAATGCTGAGAAACCCACTAGACTGGGGAACCGGCTCTTTCTGTAAACAAAGGCAAATTCCCTCCACTTTCCATTCTCAGCGAAATGGCTGAGCACGGGAAAAGAAGACCTGAGTAAGGAAAACCTGGCAGGAGTTTTACTGGTTTTCCAGCTTTCCTACAAGAAGACACAATTCTTGTTTAGTTCAAAACCTGCCATACCATAGAACCCCACCCAAGGAGGCTGCAGAGCAGCACCCGCAGGTTTGAGGCAGAAATGGCCCTCCAGCATCCCATCCTGGCCTGACATGTCCCTCTGACCATGGGTATGGTGGGAGCCTCAAAGGCCCTGGGTGGGAGTAAGGAGGGAATTCTGCTGCTCTCCTTGCACAAGGCATTAAGGTGCTGCTGGTGTGCTGAGTTCCCTTCCCCTCTGCCTCAGATGAGGGCAGTCCTTCTCAGAAGAGCATGTCAGTATGATCCTGTTACCCCACTCTATGATTTCCCCAGTTTAACTTTACTTACATAATATCGTATCTTATGTATGTCTTTTTTCAGCATATGGCAGCACAAGCAACAGGTAAGTCAGTGAAATTCTTTCTGTTTTTCCCTATGATTAAAGTCTCGCTATTCCAGCGAACATAAAGCCAAGTCACAGAATGTCATATACTCCTTAACCATCATTTCGTGATCATAATGCTGTCATTAGAAGCGTGTTTCAAGTGTGTGTTTAACAGCCCAGGGACTGTCACCTGTAACAAATTCCTAGCTGGGACTTGTTTAAATCTAACAGCCTGCCTTCCTAGATCATATTGGATCAGTGAGTGTACACTACTCTTTGGAATTAGGTTCGTATAAGGAAGGATTAGCCTTGTATAACATAATGTTACATTTTGTTGTTCTGAGCTATACTAAATGTAAATCATGTCTCAGACACAATAATAATTCAAACAGGAAATGCAAAAGGAAAGACATCAATATGAAAAAGGAAGATAGGCTGTATAGGAACACAGTGCATTTGGAACAGGTTTTGAAAGTCAAATACACACCTTTATTTGCAATGCTCTGGTACTGTTCAGTTACCCATTGAATTTCTGTGAAATAATGTCATATCTGCACCTTTATGAATGGCACAGCTGGAGGAGAATGGGAATGAGGCAGCAGCAACTTGGAGCTGGCAGAGAAGTACCCTCATAATCAGCATTACCTCTGCCTCTTCCAGTTGGACAGAAACATAGAAATCTGGAAGATTATGTAAGTTCCCTTTCTTGAAAGGACTGAAGGAAGCACTTCCTAACATCTCAGAAATAAATAATGCAACTCTGTGTTTAAATAGTGTTTTATAAAAACTGAATTAAAGTGGAATTAAAATAGAACACAGGGACAGAATGCTTTGCCTCATTATCTGAAGTGGAGAGGCAAGGCCTTCAGGCAGAGGGTGTTTTCTCCAAGAGAAGATCTTACTTTTGCTGTGAGGACACAGACACTGTACCTGCCTGGGGATAGATAAGGAGCAATGTGCCTGAAAATCATCACGGGACCAAGGCAAACATCACCCATGGGCTCTTCTGAGGGAAGCAGTGGCACCTCAGTCTGTCACAGAGGGGGCTCTGAGCAAGGAAAGGAGCTTCTCCTGAGAGCAAAGTTGAGTGGAGCAGCCTGGCTTGGGCCAGCTGTGGGGAATCAGCCTGTTTCCTCCAGGAGGCTGTAAAAAGGGTGTGGGCAGGAGGTGCTGGACAGTGAGTGCTTTGGGTGCTCTGTGAGGTCATGAAGTCGACACAGGGGTACATGGGACTCTGGTAGGTGCATGGCCTCAGTTCATCTTGAATTAAGCTATTCTTCAATCTCCTTCAAAATGGGCTTTAGCTACTGTGAGGATATTTTCAGTTCACCCAGGAAGGTTCTCGCTGTGTTTCTTCTTGCTGCTGCTGCTCATCCTGAGCCCATCTGTTGTGTGTTGAAGCTGTTGCCATGACCTATGTGGCACTAGAAGAATTCTCTGTTAGAGCTGCAGCAGAGCTTCAACTTCCGGAGAGCTCTGCAATGGAGGAGCTGGAGATGTTCCTAGCAGGACACGGGAAGGAGAAAGAGCAGCTCCCTGCAGGGAGCATGGAATTATCACAGAGCAGCACTCCAGTCACTTGCTTGGTCTGCAGTGGCACAAAAATGGTTTATCACCAAGGTTGGCCTGTCCTTCTGGGCCGTGTTGGGTGACCTTTAGTGGAAGTGTCATCCCTCTCTTCCTTGCAGTGCCCTGGGCAGCCCCTCCTCACTGGCAGCAAGGCATCCTGCAGTGGTCTCCCCACTACTTGGATCCATCCGCTCCCACACAGCGCTCAGCCCTTTTCTTTCACGAGCTTTGTTTGTGGAGTGTGCAGCTTCTGTGCTCCCAGAAAGCTGTAATAAAACCAGGAGCACAAAGGTCTGGAGCAGGTCAGTGGGGCTGCTGGAAGAGTCTGTATTAAGAGCAAAGATGGCTCCAGCCCCTGCTCTGAGGAAGGGCCAAGAGCTGCATTTTCCCCTGTAACACAAATTACTCCCTGATGATGCACAGTTTGGGTCAGTGAGGGCACAAGCCAACTCTGCCGTGCTCGGGCACATCAGCAGTTCCCTCTCCAAGCAGCAGCTTGTACAGATGTATAAATAGAAAATGTCGGTTTGCTTCTTGAGGGATCTATTGTTTGGTGGAACAACAGTAACAGTTCCCCAGTGTCCTTCCCCAGTAAAGAGTGCGTATTCCTGCAGAGATCAGCTTTGCTTACTGGAACACAAAACCTCCCAGTAATTACCAGGAAAAGCTGACTCACTCCATACAGCTTCTCCGTGAGAGCCGGGATGGAGCTCAGCTGAGAAAGCAGCTCTGATGCCCTCTTATTACTGATGGGGCTTTCTAGATCCCTGAAATCATCCTGGCATTCTCCTTTAATATTTCATGGTGTGCTCTGAGTGCTCCCATGTAATGCTGGGAGGAGCCAGTGCTTGGGGCTGGGTGTTACAGGAATAATGGGGGAGGTCAGCAAAATGGGATGATAGAAATGTTTCTATGCACTCAGGAATCTGAGCTGTGGAATTGATTTATGAGATTAATATGGTGCTGGAGGAGTTAGGGTGGGGTGTAGGGTATTAAAACCAAGGCCGTTTGGGCTTGGGAAGGAGTTAGTCCTGCAACAAGGCTGACAACATTCTACTAGTGATAATATGAATTTCCAGCATTGCAGCTTGTATGACTTAGGTGTGTAGTCAGGGTTTGAACCAGCTGGGGCATGTGTTGAACTTTCTCTTCATCTCTGAGCCAGAGATGGTGGGATGGGGGTGGAGGTGTCCGCTGGTGAAGCTGCTTCTGCAGCACTGGTCCAAGAGATGAAAATACTAAAGCAGCTTAATGCCACCTCTAGCTGAGAAATTATGGGAAAGAAGGGAACTGCAGACAGATCCTGAAGTTGGTAACTTTTGACTTTGGGAAAGTTTAAAACTCAATTTATTACTCCTGGATTGGATATACTGTGCTGTCTGAAATGAAGCTAAAATTTCAAGGGCCTTGTTTTTTGGGATATGGCTTGGGTAGGTCACACAAACCCTTCCTACCAACACCCAGGTTGTCCTCTGTTCCCTGGCATGGCCTGACCTCTCTGCAAGCAGAATGCCTGCTGTGCTGGGGCACAAACATCTGGAAAGGTACTGGGACCATCACTGTGTGTGTGGTCCCTGTAGCTGCAGCTCTGTGGCTGCCATCCCATAGTGTCTTGTTGAATTTCAGTGAAGCTGCTGTGCTTGCAGGCTCTGACTGTATCCATTTTGTTCATTGTATTCGTGGGGGCTGAAAACTCATCTCCGTGGACTTGTGGTTTCATGGTGCTTCTAGAGCCCTTTTTTGGAGACTGCTTTCAAAGGAGGCTGGGATGGCTCTTCCCTCATGGATAATAAATTGGTCATGCATGAGCAAGGAGAAACCTGCTTTCTGTATTTCCCACAGGGTGCTCATCCCATTCTGGGACATGGTACCAGGGTCTCATCCTGTCTCCATTGCCTTGAGATGTGGTCAGGGGACTCTTTCTGTACTGGAGTAGAGAACCTTTAACCCTTCATGAGATCCGGCCAGCCCTGCCTCTACATCAGACCTAAAACCAAGTCCATTCTTTAGGATTTGAAAGAAGCTGATTGTTTTCCTGCAGCTTGAAAGAAAGGCATGGAGTGGTATTCCCATGTTTGCAGACCAAATCTTTCTGAGCAGATGGCAGAGCAATAGGGGAGGCTTTGGGCAGCTGCTGCTCCCCCATAAACCAGAGGGACAGACAGAAGGTGGGCGTCCGGAGAGCAAAGCCTGCACAGGACTCTGGGGTGGTAATAAATTAGAGGCAAGAGTTGGAACAAGGCCATGAACGAGAGTTTAATTGCACACTTCTTGTGTTTCCTGAGACTGAACCATACTAGCTAGGAGTGATTCTGGAGGAATTGAAAAGCTGATACCTGATGAAATATCGGAGTGAGAAACTGCATACAATGAGTCCTGGATGGAACAAACTGCGTCATTAATGGGGGTTCAATGTCTGAATCCACCTTCTGCAACTTGAATGTGTCGAGTATTGTCTCAGCAATAATGTATCTCTTGAGGAGCACTGCACAGACCAAGCGTGGTCAGACTGTGACCGCCTCCTCCTCCTGCTGATTAATGGAAGATGAGGTAGGCAGGGGGTGATCAAGAATAGCCGGCCCAGGTGTTAGGAGGTTTGTTGTGTTTGACCTCCATGAAGTTAACAACAGACAGAGGAGACAACCTGTTCAGTCTGCTGAGCACTGAAGACCCATGACCCATAGTCCTGAATAACCAGCCCACTCCAGGATCCGTGTGGAGGTGAGATGTGAGTTCACTCCAAAACATCAGGGGTTCTCAGATCCCAGTGTGTTTTGGCAATGTTTGTCAAAGATCTGCATTTTCGGGCTTTACAGGAGTCAGAAAACAGAGGGACTGATGGAAATAACTTGTCAGTGCTAAGAAGAGCTGGATACTTGACTAAAAGAACCCTTTTCGTTGGTAGACAGACTAAAGAAAACATACAACATTGGATATATCTTCTTACTGATTGGCTCGGGAGTCCACTGGTACTTGAGAGAAAGCCAGCAGCAAGAAACGTCTGCCATTTGTGTCGATGCTCTCATAATCTCACAGAAACATCGTGTTATCCTTTTCAGCAAACTTGGCTAAGCATTTCAGACCATCTTAAATTCTGTTTTATTTTGAAGGATTAAAGCAAGTCAGAACTTCTGTTCAGAATGTGTGGGAATTTTTAGGGGACTGTGAAATAAGATATGTGTAAGGAGACTTTTTGTAATACACCAGAGAAAAATATTCATATTAAAAATGAGATGAATAAATGTGAATTCAAATCCAAGGTTGTGGAGTTGGTTTTTTTTGCCTTCTTTTTTTTTTTTTAAAACAACTTTTGAAGGTGATCCAAGCAGAAAAGCATTATCTTCTGCTGCAGTGTATCTCCACCGTGCCTACCCTTGACTGGCTAATGCAAAAAGCAAACCAGTTGCGGGAATCAAATAACGACTGTTGTCCAGGGAAAACAGCCACGTACAATTCCAGCTACTACTGGAACATCAACAAAAACGTGCTGTGAGTAGTGGTGGTGTGGCAGCCCATGGTGCAACGGTGATGGGAGGTCATTATCACATGAGGAGGGTTTGGTGCTCTCCTGACCTGTGGGAAGGTGCCTCTCTGGGGCTGGATCCCCCATGCTGGCTCTTTGGTTTTCTCATTTCCTCTGGTTTCTGAGCAAGTTTTCAATGATTGTGTTCTGAGGCTGGGAAGGGGGGAATACTTTTATCAGAACAAACAACATGGCTTTGGGAAAAGGCCATGGTGACAGTGGTTGGTGACTAATGCTGAACGTAGAGATGGGCCTCAATGAGGAAAACAACCAGGATTTAGGGACAAGGAAATGATGCTTAACAAAAAGCATTGGGTTGGCAAGGGGGATATTTGGCTTCCAACAGAGCAATTGCCCTCTGCTGGTGAACACTTGAGTATTTTCAGCTGGGGATGGCTTTTCACATCTGTGCTCAGGACCTAGTCTGAAACAGGCACAGAAAGCTTCCTCATGGAAGGGAGGGCTTGCAGACTATGCCAGCCTGCACTGCCTTGGGTTGATTCTCAGCCAGAGAACTGAGCAAGTTGTTTAACTTGGTCTGATGGAAGATGTCTCTGCCTATGGCAGGGGGGTGAAACAAGATGGTCTGTAAGGTCCCTTCCAACCCAAACCTATGACACCAACTTCCTTCTCTCTAACAAGGACTGGGATATATTGTCTGAATTTCAGAGTTAGTCTCTGTAAGATCAGAGGAGACCAAATCCTCTCCAACATCTGGTATGTCCAGGATCATTAAGCTCCATGCAGCCTCTTCATGTACCGGCACCAGTGCTCATCCTCACCTCTTGCTTCATGCGGATTTCAGGAGGCTGAGTGGACTCAGTGGTTCCTCCAAGACTTTGTTACAATCATTTCCCACTGCTGGATAGGAAACAACTGCTGGTTTTTCCAGGCCTTTCTCTCCAGCAATTTCTTTTGCCATGTTTTTCACAGGTAGACTAAGAGGCACTGCGGTACCCACTACTTTTTCTTGAAAGTTTTGAATGCTGTAATTTGGTTGCTTCTCTAATTGGAGGTCCAGAGCTCACCCAGTTCTTCAGGTCCATGGCTGTGCTGCATTTTCTCCACTTCTCAGGTTATTTCTGCAGTTGTCTTCGCTTTGTCTCCACTCCTGGCGAGGAGGCTCTTTGCCTTGAAGCTTGTTGAGACAACCGGAGGAAGCAGAGCTCTCACAGTGCCATGGCCAAACACAGAGATCTGGGGTCGTGGTGGGTGGCTCTGTCCCCTCGGTGCCAGGCTGCTCCCAGGGACTTCTGCCAGTGCCTGTTTCCACTCTCAGGCTGTTAATGGAAACTTCAAATAGTATCAAACCAGGGTCACTGGGGAACCTTGAAATAACCTTCCCCTCCCTCAGTCATATTCACTGCCAAAACCTATTTTTTGGGGGGATCTCATCTATAAAGGTCTCCATCCAAAGCAATTTCATAATAAAATGAAGTATATGCCAGTTTTGTGGGTTTTTCTATCCAGACATAGAATATCAAATGTAATCAGGGCTGTTTAACCTCAAAAGTGGTGCTGATCAGCATTAGGTGTATTTTTACCTTTTTAGCACTTTGAATTTAATTATGTAACCGCATTGCGCACACTATCCAAGTTTGATGCCAACTGATTCGATTCATTTGGCTGGACCACCTGAAATGCTGATTTGAATCTGGGGCTATTGCACCACAGACATCTGCCTGGTATTTTAAAACATGGAAAAAAATACTTCTTTTTTGGCTTTTCTCACCAGGCCTTTAAAGGTTTGAAATTCTAGCTATTAGGACCAGCTTAGCATCTCTTCCTCTGAACTTGATTTCCAGGCAGGATGATGAGACCCCCAGTGCCTCCCTGTGTGTGGGCAGGAGGGATCCCGGCAAGGGGGGCCAGGCTCTGGCCTTGGCCATTGTCAGACTGATAATGAGGGGACACCTTCTCCTTCAGCCCTAAGGCAGCAGAGCTGTCTCCAACCTGGTGCAAACAGATTTCTGGATGTTACAGATGAAAACATCAGTGGATTTGCTTAGAAGAGCTATTTGTGTGAATTTTAATCCTTAATTGAGTTTTGTTGTAAAACCTTCGTATGACCTTTTTATGAATTAGGTGTAGACAAGTAGGAAATGTTTTGCATTATCACTTAAAAGTCCCCTTCCTGCTGTACCTTACTCCCACAAATAATTAGAGAGGAAAGTGGCAATTATAGAATCAATTGATAGCAGTATTTGGCTCAGACAATGCTAGAAGAGAAACTATAATTTAAGCTTAACTTGTACTATAAAGTTGATGAAGAAAATGGAAATTTATGTAAATTCCAACAGTCAATTTATAAGGTTAATGGCTGCATGGGATGCACATGTTTGTGACTGTTCTTTAGGTTCAGCTAGTTAGGGCAGCTTTCCAAACTAAAAAAGTACTTTCCTTTGGATACCATCCTCTGAAAATTTAAAAGCTTTTCAATGTGAAGAGGGTAAAACCAGTTGCTTGTGATTTGATTGAAACTTCCCACTTCTTCTTCCATTGCTTAGACCAAGAAGAGGGGACATGCTCCCTGGGGTGCTTTGTGAACATGTAGTGGCCAGGACAGAAGTCTCACAGGTCCCCACTTCATCTTGTCTTTCCTAATAGTCATCTTGCTCTGAGGGGCTGGGGGTGTTGAGCAGTTACTGATATGCTACAAAATGTATTATTATTATTATTATTATTATTTGAGTCATTTGCAGAATTAAACACTAGGAGCCTTGACAGAAGCCAGAGCAGTTCTTAACAGGCAGGGTACCCAATATGCTCTGCCCCAAAAGGCACATTTCTTCTCTTGCAGGCTCTCATCTGATGTTCCCTATAATTTTGGGTGTCAGACTGACAGTGATGAAGAACAAAGCACCCTCTGAGGGCACAGGTACCAGGAGGCTGGTGGTAGGCTCAGACCTGCAGGGAAGGGCTGGGGTGGGTGCTGGTTGTGCTGGTGCTTTTTCCAGGGATGAGGAACTGGACGGGAGCCTGGGCTGGGTGTGAGTTATTGGATTTACCTCCACATGGGAAGCTGAAAGCTCCTCTGATCGTTTATTCACTGTTATCATTTATTCTCAAATGTGAGAGCGAAGCTTTTGGAAAATAAGGTGAAAACCAGCAAGTCGCCTCCGAAGCTCGTTCTGTTCCTTTGTGTTTTCAGCTGCACACGCTTACTTCAGCAGAAAATATCGGCTTTTTCTTGAATTTGTTCTTTTCAGGAGCAGCAGAAGCCTATGGAGGAGTGGGTGGGCTCTATTTTATGTATAGCAACCCCCCAGGTTCAGTCTTACTCTAATTCACACTTGCAGAAAACTCCCACTCATTTGAGGACTAGATGATCAGGCTGTAAATTCCCAGTGTGGGAGTGGCTTTTGCTCCTGTTTACATCACTGTCTCGAGACCAAGGCAGAATTTAGCTCTGAGAAGCCTAAATTTTGGTTTGAACAGAAGCGGAAAAACATCACATGTGTTTTAAACCCAACTTAAATTTTAATGTTGGTTACAAGAAAAAGAACTCTTAAAGCTGTATTTGAGAATTGCTGACCATCACTAACCACTGTTTACTTTATATCTGCATTTGTAATCAATTTATAGAATATGACTGAGAATTCAGAAAAATCCTGGTCCAAATTAGGATTTTGGTCTGGAGAACCAGACCTTGGGCCTTTAAGGGGTTATAGGACAAGTAAGTTCATGTGTTTTTAAAATAACTTCATGAAACTCATTCTTTAATCTGCCAATTTCAGTTTCCATAAAAGTCTTTTCTCCACAGCTATTAAACATCTTTAAAATATAATTTAAAAAATGTAATAACCTTTGTCATCTGTTCTACAGCTTGCCTTCAGCCAGTGCTCTACTTGTGAATACAGAATTTCAAATTAAATTTACTAATCTCGTGGAAAAAGGACACTAGAAAATATTGCATTCACAGTTTATACTGCCATAGCAAGCTAAGAACAACTAATTCTATCAAGTAACAAAATAAATTATACATTCCCTCTTCTGGTTGAGCTGAAATATTGCACAAAATTATTGAAAAGCTTTTCATGTAAAACCGAAGGAAAATACCAATTATCACCCCGTTCCTGGTGGGGGGTGGAGGGGGCTGGAGCTGAGTGTTCTGCTCTTGTGGTAATGGGACACACGTGAGCTGTTCATCTGCAGATGGGCCTGTCCTTAGGCAGTCCAGAGGCACAGGAGGAGATCATCCACCTCTTGGGGGATGCTGTAGGTGCAGGTCGGTCCTGTCCATCTCCTTGGCACAGCCACACACAGGCAGGAGCCCAGGGAGCTGTGTCCTCCTGGGGCAGTGGGGTGGTCTGGGCCAAGCAGGGCTCCCAGGCTGGTACCATGAGGGCTGCTGAGGTGCAGAAGGCTGTGACTGAACCCCAAACCCCTCCCGTTTCCAACACTCAGTGGTCATTCACAGGTCACAGGTGTGTTAAGGCTCTTCCTGCAGAAGGGCCACTACACATACACTTTTTTCATGCCCATGTCTTTATGTGTATATAAAACATATGTACTTTTTGCAAGCTGCAAACTGACAAATTGTGTGTTTGCCCCAAGCAGGTGTGAGTTCAGGACAAAGTCATTTTACAGAGTTACAGAATATGCCCAGTTGGAATGGACCCACAAGGATCATCAAGTCCAACTCCTGGTCCTGCACAGGACCACCCCCAGGAGAACCACCAGGTGCCTGGGAGTATCACCCAAATGCTTCTTCAGCTCTGACAGCCTTGCTGCTTGGAATGCACTGTGACCAAAGGGACTGTTTACCATCCCTTGGAGACTTAAAGAATTCCAGTGAGTCTGAAATCAAGGCATCAAACCAGAGAAGTTCAAATCTTCTATGAGATCAGTTCTTCTGACTTTTTTTTTTTTTTCCTGCTGCATAAAGGTGCAACTACATAAAACGTGAAGAAATACCAAAGCCTGCCAGGACATGCTTCTCCCTGAAGCTCCTCTTGGTGTGTTGTGGGATGTCTGAGGCCAGCTGGAGCACAGCAGCCACGCCTCTGCCAACACGTTCCCTGGACAGAGGGCAAAGGGTGCTCCTGTGGACTGCAGTCTTTCATTACAGCTCTTATCACTGTCAAAGAGTTCTCCCAGGGACATCCCAGAATCTCCCTTTAGCCTCAGAAAAGTCCCCAAATACTGCAGCAGAAGTTAGTCCAAGAGATTATGGCCACTAGAGCAATGACAGGAGGGGTCTGGTACTGTCTGGTGTAGAAAAGGGGTGAAATGATGATTCTGATGTGTGAATGAGAACCAGGAACTTTGGGAATTCATTTCTGTCTCTAAAGAGGAATTCAGAAAGGCAGGTTCAGGACTATAAGTAACACCTTCCTTCCAGCTTGCTCTTTTCTCTCTGGGTGGGGTGTGGAGTTGACTTTTCAAGGTAATGCTCACACTCCATGTGGCCCTGGAAATGTGCAGTGCCCAGCTTGGACTCTCCACCCTGAACAAAGCCTTTACAAAGTGGAGTTTTAGGTGGTTTTCACCTATAAAACTGGGGTGGTGTTTTGAGTTTCTACCAAATCTGTGCAGGAATACAGTGGAGAAATTTATTTTTGATACAATGTAGTTTAACAAAAATCCAACTCATTTGGCACGTATTGTCAGTATAATAGGAAAGAAGCAGAGCTCCTCCTGCAAAAGCCATTCCTAGGAATGAAGTCAGAAAGCACAACCCAGCAGCTGTTCCAACAGCTCCATTTGGACGTGGCTGTCTTTCTGTCCCTGCCCCAAGTAAATTGCTTGGAAACCAGCCAGAAATAAATGGGGAGGAACTGGTGTGCTGACAACAGTGTGCTTTGATTTGTCTTCTCATCCTACCACCAGCTATCTGGCCTCAGGAGCTGACCTTTATTTAACTGTGACAAGTCTGGAAGGATCACTAGAAAGCAGCAGGTCCCTGTGTTTGTTCCCCCACCTATTTGTGAGGAGAGGGTGGTCCAGGGAGTAGAGCTGTGGTCCGCTGAAGCAGTTGCCTGCTCCTGTCAGGGCTCTCAGAGAACTTCAGAAGGAGGTGAAATAAAACTCTCGCTCCCAGGAAGCTGCACGGTGCTGCTCACCAGGGTGGAATGAGGGATGCTATCCTCAGGTGCTCTGCTCCACAGGAGAAGGTTTGTTAGAGGCAATTTCCTCATTCAGAGCCCTTTCCTTCCTTGCTCAGAGCCCTGTCCCTCAAGCTGTTTCTGCAGCACACCAAGAGAGGTTTTGTTAAGGGAAGGAGGGAGGATCCTGCATCACACAGGTGTTAAACACCAGCAAGCAGCTCTCTGGGCAAATGCTCTGGTGCTGGGTGTTGGCACTGCTCTGTCTGTGGCATGGGGATACACTGGGGTGGAGGTTTCACCTCACTCGAGCACAATGGGGGACACCTTTTCAAAATCAGCCTCTTTTGTGCCTCCCTACTGTGGCTGCTGCACTCACAGAAGGGATTTCTAATAATTTTTTTTTTTTTTTTTTAGGAAAGGTGCTTGAAAAAATGTTTTTTAATGAAATGCTTCAGGGTCCGTAATCAGAATTTTTTTAATGGTTCATGTCATAAGTGCAAAGAATTTTGGCTAAAGTTGAAGGTAAGGGTTTTTTTAATCAGCAACATGCTCATTATTCACTTCCCACTCTCAGCCAAGACAAGAAAAACAGCAGCTTTCTGATGAAAAGAAGAGGATCCATCAGGTCCCACTCACTTTTCATGAACTAAGAACTGATGTCAGTGACTGTCAGATTCAAGTGATTTTCCCCATAAATCTCCTCTTTACTGGCAAAAAGGAATCATTGTTCCCTAACACTGCACAAGCTTTTTGTTCGGGTTTGCTGTGTATAAAATTTAATGAGAACAGGCACGGAACACATCAAGAGCTGAGCATGTGTCAGTTACAAACCGTGTGTTTGAAAACCTTTTCCTATAATTATCTCCATTTCCAGACCCCTACTCAGGGAGGATGAGGAAAGGGGGTTGTGTGCTCTTGGCAACAATGCCTTCCCAAAACAGCAGGAGAAGTGCCTGACTGACAGAATTGGATGTGGCTGGAGGAAAGGGAGAGAGGAGAAGGAACTCAGATGAGTCCAAAGTGAGGTGTCCCTGAGGCCCTGCTTCTGTGGCTTTTCTTCAGTTTAGAGGGGTTGAGTGGTTTTATTGACTGACTGGGCTGGTTGTGATAATCTTGTCTGTTGGTCACCCCATCTGCTCTATCTCAGTTTGTGCTCTGTCCCTGTCCTGGGGAGGTGGTTATGGTCTATGTGGAGGATACAACACAGTGGGGTCCTGGGCTGGGACACTGAGGACTGGTGCATGAGGAATGATGGTCCTGGTGAGGACTGGGAAAACAGTGACATCCCCTGGGATGCTCACAGACAAAGCTCCTCCTACATTAATGCACACACACAGCAGAGTAACAGTGGCATCAGCCACCCATGTCCCTGGCACCCGGTGCCTTTATGAACACAGCCTGTCTCAGTTTTCCACAAACAGTCTGTGATAAACTCCAGTTGCAGGGAGGAAACAGTGGTGCTCATGGACAGCCTGCACTGAGGCTCACTGCTTCAGGGCACAGAGGGTATTTTTGGGAACCCTGTTTAACTTGCATAGACTGAAGTCTCTGTTGGCTGCAACTCACCAGCCTGTGCAGACTTCGGACCTATGCTGCCCTGAGAGGAGGAACACAAACTCAGGTTTTGCCTTCATTTTGTGACAGAAATAACCACCATGGCTCTCTTAGTTCTAAACAGAAATGTAGTTTTTTTCTTTAGGGCTATTTCTTTTCTAAAAACAAGAGCAGTCAGGCTTTTAGACCACAGGAGGGAGGGATGCAGCCAGGATGGGAGCTGTTCCTACCATCCACCACTCCGTGTGAGGGGGCAAAGCTGGGACTGAGAGGTTCTTGGTGCCAGAGTCACGCAGCTCTGTCATGGGAAGAATGGAAGCTTCATCTAAAATTTTTCAGAGATGTCCTCCAGTTGAGCCATGAGGTCCAGAAAGGACCCCCTGGCTTCCTAAACCCCTTCTCAGAGAGGAATCTGTGTGTGGCTGGATCCAATTCTAGTCCCACATTTGGTCTGGGACTGGAATGTCTAAAAATTAGACTTTAGACTAGAATGTCTAAAAGATTATAGAAGTGTAAATGAGCCCCTCTACAACTTTGTCCCATAGAATTAAGGATGGCAAACCAAATATATACAAAATTAATTACTCTCTTCAACTGATGATTATAATGATTAGAATAAAGCATCTTAATCAGAATTATCTGCTACACAATATAGGTAGTCATAAGTACAATTATAGTACATTACTTATTAAGTCAATTTCAAAGCCATCTTACTAATTATCAAGTAGAGATTGATGATACACCAACATCTGCAGGCTCAGCCCTGAGATGTTACCTTGGGGGTGTCATCACTCCAGGGACGAATCTCCATCCACACTCCTAGGAGAGTTATATTAGAACATCCTGTCACCCATCCCTATACCTGAGAGTGTCCAGGGCCAGGTTGGATGGGACTTGGAACAGCTTGTGGAAGGTGTCCCTGCCATGGCAGGGGGTGGAACAATATGGGCTTTAAGGCCCCTTCCAACCCATACCACTCTGGGATTCTAAATGTTCTTTCAATTGTTATAGGTGAGTGTTGCCCTCACACAGGTATGTTACAACAATAAAATTCAGCTTTTGTGATGCTGTGATTCATTATCTTAACTCCTAGGAGTATGCTCTTAAAAATGTCAAGATTTTTCATCTTAAAAGGCAGAAATCAATCAGCAAGTGAAAACAAGCACAAGGATGTATTGTAATTTTTTAATGACTTTTTGAGGCAATTAGAAGTTCATCTAAATCCTTGCTTTTACAAAACCCTTGTCCTAGAAAGTTATTGCAGGAAATGAGAATTCCCATCTACTTGAAAGCTTTTCCTCAAAATACAGAGGCTTGGCCAGTTCTGCAGACAGAGGTGGTGTTGTCTTTTGCACAGGGTAGAAATCCAGCCTTCTTTGTATAAGGACCGTCCAGAAATACATAGTGATTTTTGGATGGAAATGATGGGGAGGAACCACAAGAGTGAAATAAAGCGTTTTCTTTCCCATCTCCAACCTCTAAAGAGAACAGTAAACATTTCATCTTCTTTGTGATCATCTGCCACACTCCAGCAGTTTAGCAGGTTCATTAATAAATGTATGAAACGTGACCTCGGTACAGCTGAGCATCAAACATGGGGTTGACATGAACCACATGGACATGGACCCAGAGAGGTGCAGTGCATTTGCTTTCTCGGCTCTTACCTTGCACAGCCTGCCCAGCGTTGGTGTTGGAGTGACTTCAGAAATGTTTACCAGGACTGTGCTTTAAGCTCAGCATTCAATTAATAAAAAGAGAAAGAGGTCATGCCCATAATTTGTGTTTGGCATTGGAGAACTCGCAGGTTGTCAATAGCATTTTATTTTTTTCTTTGCAATCTATTAAAGGTGTTTAATTTCATTTTAACCTTAAACAGTTAGAGCTGGTAGTAGCCATCAACACTAAATTAATACAGCTGTTTACAGGCATTAATTGCCATGGCTGAATGGTAACAGTGCCTCGACAAAGTAAACCTCTGATTTGACCATCTCCCAAGGAGCGTGTCCAAAGCGGTGGGTTATGGATCTGCAAGACGTCTTCTGCAGTTAGGACTGAGTGATCCTTATTAACTGCCCTGTGCCATGAGGGGCACAGCCTGTGTCCTCCTCAGGTTCTGATTTACTGCCCTTCATTTATTGAGTGTGCACATCAAAGCAGAAGTAATTTCCCATAATGGGCTGGGGTGTGAGTGCAGTGGAGCCCAGACAGTAATAGCTACAACTGCTCGAAGATGCTTTTGTACAGTAGCATTTTATTGATGTTTCTTCCTGATAACTCTTCATTGAGTGCAAGAAAAATAAACTGGAGTAGGAAATGCCTTAGAAGCCATTTTGGAGAGATCACCTGAACGTTTCTGCCTTCTGTACCTTTGACAGCGGTGAGTGAGCAAGGGGAGTTGCCTCCAAAGGGAAGGCATGGCAGTAAATGATGCAAACTGGCAGGATTACAAAATGTAATGAATCCAAAGAAGATTTAAAAATATAATTGGAAAGGGTGTCAAAGGAAAAATGCTTAGTGTGTTTTATCTGTTACTGGGACTCGAGCTTACATCCTATTAAGAAATTTGCCCGTGCCAAGAAAAGAGATGAAATGTCTCACCCACTCCTGCGAGCGCTGTTAGCACACAGTAACTGTGTGCAGGGGTGAGTGCAGAGCTGCTGTCGTGGGTTCTTTTATTGTTCTTTAATTCCTAAGGGAAGAGAAAATCTGTTTCTTAGAAAATTCTTCTCTGCATTTTGATTTCTCCTCTGTTTCCTTATGCAAATCAGGCTCATGTAATGGGAACCATGATTTTGGAATGGGAATTAACCATTTCAAGGTGCTATGTCTTCTGCCTGCAGTAATAACTCCTGATGAGCATCACTGTGTGCTGGGGCTGTCCTGCCCAGAGCAGGGAGCCCAGCACTTCTCCTCTTGGCAGTCTGGGATGAGACTTGGGGCACAGCAGTATGGCCATCAGCATCTCATTCTGACCAGGGAATAACACATTGTCTTTGCCCATTGGTAGAGATGTCCCATTTGCTATGAATTACAGGAGCTGCGGGTGCAGAGAGCTTCAAGAATCATCACAGTAACTGATGCTGTGCTGCAGAAATAAGCCAAAGTGTCCACTTTCCATAGCAGGCAGACCCTTTGCCAGCTGGCAAAGCTTCTCTTCAACTTACATCCTGGGAAGTGAGGATAAAACTGACTTCTGAGATCATCTCTGTTGAAAAAAGAGACCACACATCGATGTGTTTGAAGTCATTTTCTCCTAATATGGTAAAGGGTGACTAAAAGGAAAAGCTGAAGGCACTTAAACAGTAAAATGAAAATGAAGGTTAAAAATGTGTCTTGGACGTTTGTGTACTGAATCATTCAGGTGCAGACACTGTGTGTTGCTTCTTGTAGCACAGAGAATTTTCACTGATTAACATGCTCCGGTGTTTTTTTTAACCCCATTGTTCTTTAGCTCAGGTCAGTTCTGTGATCTTGGCAGAAAAGGTGATAAATATGCAGGTTTTTCCAGCTAGGGCTGCACAGAAGTGCTGAGCTGGTGTAGGAAAACTGCAAAGGAATTCTAATTGGGTTTCATTGATGGCCAGAAACAGCAGCAGTTCCTCAAGACACAAACTCAGGTGTATCATTCTCGGTTGGTTTGGATGCTCCTACGCATGCCATAGGCACTGTAATCCCTGTGGCAGGACTGTCCCTGCTCTGGCATGGGCACGGCATTACCCAGGGACCATCCCCTCCATGTCTGGCAGCACTGCCACCACAGCACTCCTGCACTCTGGGCTTTGAAGACTTTATTGAAGTCCATTCCCACTGGGAAATCTGCCTGAGACTGAGACTTACTTCATTAGGAAAATAGTTTCATTAGGAAAATACAAATGGACATGATGTAAATCTTTACGGTGTGGATCTAAGGGAGAGCAGAAGCACATCATGGTTGTTGTGCTGGGTGCAGCTGTGACTTGTAAGGTTTGTTCTGGCTTCTCATGGTCCATAATTCCTCTTGCTTTCCAGCAAAAGTCTTGGGAGAAAGAGGGAGGAGAGGAATTAGGAGTTTTGGAAACTTGTCTGCAATATTTCTGCTATTTAGAGCAAAGCTGACTATGTGCCCTGTAAAAAGGAGGATTTTGTTGATGTTTATTTGCTCTGGGGAACATTGGACACTTTGAGGAACAAAATAGAATCACAGAATCACTGAAGTTGGAAAATCCCTCCAAGACCATCGGGTCCAGCCTGTGCCCGATCCCCACCTTGTCACACAGCCCAGAGCACTGAGGGTCACTTCTAGTCGTTCCTTGGACACATCCAGGGATGGGGACTCCACCACCTCCCCGGGCAGCCCCTTCCAATGCCTGAACACCCTTTCCAGGAAGAAATTCCTCCTTGATGTCCAACCTGAACCTCCCCTGGTGGGAGATTTATCAATAGTATTGATAAACTGACAAATTTAAATGGTAACAATATTTATTCCTTCTGTTCTGATTTCTAAAGCACCTGTCACTGCAGGGATGTAACTTGCCTTTGGGTGGGACCATTTCTGCAGAGCACAGAAACCCCTCAGCCCATGACATTCTCTGTACATGCTGTCTTGGAAAAGGGAAGGCACCAGCAAAACTTGTTGTTCTTTTTCGGGCCACTCTGGGAAAAATGATGTGACCTGGTTCAGCCAACTATCAGAACCTCTCTGGGGCTGGCGGGCCATGCCACAGAACATGGGACAGCACACTTGGAATTAGCTTTGGATTGATAATTTAGGTGATGTTCAAGGTCTTTTGATAATGCAGATGATCCTTAAGGTGGCTTACAACCTTATGATTTTACAATTTCATTTTTTACTTCTAAATCCCTGAGTTGAGAATAGTAATAGTCTTGATATGCCATTAAATGATGATAAATAAAGCAATTGAAAACAAAATTCAAACAAAAGATGGAGATTAATGTTTGATCACTGGGGGGAAATGTGCCAAGTACAATTTCAATATTAAATTCCAAATAGCATTTTTAGAATCTCTGTTGCTCCCAGCCTTCCCTCTCTTCTCTCGCCCAGCAGCAGGACTGGGAGTGCCAAACTGGGCTTTAAAGGGCTGTTTATGCAGGGGACAATGAGCAGCAGATGCCCATTGATAATGGTAATGTGGATGCAGACATGGGGATGAAAATGTTTCTAAAGTTGCTGAAGAAGCAGGAAAAAAAAATGTATGTTTCTTATTTGAATGAGTTTTACCTTTTTATCAAGAGACAGCTGAGAAGCCTCTCCGAAATGCCAGGAGCCTGAACAGCACCACAAACAGATTCCTGAATCAAATGGAAATTAAGCTTTCTGCTACATTTCTGCAATAATCCATCCAAAGACAAGAAGAAGCTAAAAACCATAATAACAATGGGAGAAATTATACAGCCCCACGGTATTTTAAGCACTGCTGTTAGCAGAGCACTGGATTGATGTTGTACCTATTTTTATTTTTGCTGCTGGAACAGCCTTTGTCACAGAGAGAAGGCACACAAATTTCAATAGCTCCTACATTTTGTGAAATATATGGAGTGTTGCACTCATCTGACCTTTTCAGAATTTTTCATTTCAATTGCCTGGTCACCCCAGTCCTTTGCAACAGGTTGGGCTCCCCTTTAATGGGAAGAGGAGGAGTGCAATGGTCAACCATTCAAAATACTGAATATTAAAAAGGTCAACAGAGTATGGCATGGCAATGTGAAAATGAGACAATACAATCCCAGATACCTCCTTGCAGTGACAAAAATTGTAGCAAGAAGAGAAAATGTCACAACACAAATCCATTTCCAGAACGGATGGGAGTGTGGTGTGTAATGAGTCTGTCCTTGCTGCAAAGTTCAGGTGTGTCCCTGGAGCCTGTCCAAACCCCAGGGAATGGGGCTGTATGGCTGATAGGCAAAGGTATTTAGAGTCTGAGTCACAGAATCGTGGAATGCCATCAGCAACGAGTGGACACTGGGCCCTAGCCTTTATCCCTCCCACCAGTTTGGATGCCATGAAAATGGGTCCTGAAGTGCTCTTGGTCATGGCTTTAAAGTAGTAGAGCTCCAGAGAGATGATTAGAGAAAGCAGAAACCAGATATGAAACAGTCCATGCCTCCCTTCACTCACATGTAAAATATTTGGGATGGAACATACGTGTCCTGCCTGCTGGGACTGTGGAACAGTGTGGGGAGAGAGTCACTTCTTGCTGTTAGAGCCCACACTGGATCAGTTGAGATGCTTTTTTATAAAATACACTCACCAGGGGCCATGGTTTCCCAACAGAGTATTGGCAAGTACCATAAAATCCCCAAAGAAATAAAATAATGATTGACAGAGGAACTTGGCTCATCACCCACTGCTGCCTCTCTCCTGAGGGGGATGCGGGAGGCACCCTGTGTGCCCTCCCCGTGGGGCGGAGCTGGGAAAAGCTCCTCACCTTAATCTCTTTGGGCTATTTGGGTTTTATGGGGCAGAACCAACACTTCAGACACCATTTGCAAACTAATGTTCAGGAAATGCACGTCCCGCTCTCTGCCAGCCTGAGCGAGGAGCCCCCCCTCGAGCCAGAGCCAGCCTCGGAGGGTAATGGCCCAGGGGGTCTGAAACAAGTATTGAGAGTATAAACCAGAAAGGTTTACACCCAAAATTGTGTATATATAGGAGCTGAGTGTCCCTCTGCCCATAGTGTGTCACACAACCAGCTCCTCCCCTCTGTCTCTGACAGCAGAACGTAAGGCACGTGCTGGGTTATGAGGATCTTCATTTATTCCTAAAAGATCTTTTACTGTCCCAGGTGCCCCTTGATCCATTTCAGTCCTGTTTTCCAGACTCAGGACTGGTGTTAACACACTACTGTTATTTCAAAAACACAATTCCATTACTGACTCATCCTTAATTTCCTGTCAAAATGATTTTAATACTTATTTTCTCCACAATAAATGTTACATGTGGGTTTTTTTCTCTCCCATGTATTTCTAGTTGCTTATTTATTTCTTAACTCTTCACTTACCCTGGGAGCATGGATCAGTTCAAGAGCTTTAAGCAAGTGGAGGGAATAAGAAAAGCCAGAGGTATCCCTTGCTCCCAGATGTCTGGGAGGAGGGAACCAGGTGGTTGCAGAATGGGGGGGCTGCCCAGGGGCCTACCTGGGGGGCTGCCAGAGCATGGCTGGGGCTCCTGGTCTCACACAGCCCCAGGCACAAGGAGGACTGGCTGTCCTTGGGGAACCATCTCCCCGACCTCCTACCAGATAATTGTAGAATCATAGAATGGTTTGGATTGGAAGAGACTTTAGAGCTCATCTCATTGCACCCCCTGCCATGAGCAGGGACAACTTCCACTAGACCAGGTTGCTCCAAGCCCCATCCAGCCTGGCCCTGGACACTTCCAGGGATGGGGCAGCCACAGGGCAACCTGTGCCAGGGCCTCACCACCCTTGCAGGAAAGACTTTCTTCCCAATATGCTATCTAACCTTGTCCTCTGCCAGTGGAATGCCATTCCCCCTTGTCCTGTCACTAGTTCCCAATGAAGAGTCTCTCTCTTCATCTCCCTCTGGCTTCCTTGTAGGCCCCCTTCAGATACTGGAAAGAATCTGAATTATGGCAGATTGTTTCAAGCTTCTCACAACTCACTTGGTTTTGAAGTAAAATTCACAGTGCGTATAGCAGGAGTGGGAAGTGCCGTCACCTCTGCAGGGTGTGGTTGTGGGACCTCAGGTCTAGGAACCCAATTTGAAAGGGACACCTGGGCTGTGGTGCCAACTCTTACCTTATTTATCAGCAAAAACTCCATGAAAGGTTGCAGTCCAGCTCTGTCTTACCAAAACAAGGGTTGCTGTCAGCAGTGGGACTGAAGAACAGGACACGTGAGCTGGCAATGACCTGCCAGTACCCCGGCACCGGTGAGGCCCCACTGATCCTCTGCTCTGCCCTGACTCCCCTTCTATGGGAATTCTGCTGAGCAGACATGTCATCCTTGTATTTTGGATGTTCCAAATAGGGGACAGGAGGGGAAAGGAGGGAAAGAGAGAGGAGGGAAGAGTCTTCCTAGCCTCTTGAGGAGACTTCAGATCAGGTCTTTCTAAACTGTTCCCCCGCTTCTCTGTTGGGTGTTAATTATTACAGCTTGCAACTCAGGAATTTTGTTCTCAGCCATATCTTAGTTTTATTCTCGGTGCATCTGAATGGCAAGTTATTCATTTGCTCTAATCACAGTGGGGTTAGGATCTTCGGTATGCTAGTGACAATATTAATTGTCTAGTGAGTGTTCTTCTGAAGAACGGAAGTTAGAAAGAATGATTCCACACCCCAAGTCATTAGGAGAAAAGCTCAATTCATTATCTGGGTGTTATTATTACTAATGACATAGTAATAGACTCCATACTAACAATAAATATCTTTTTATCAGCTCAGTGTTTTACTTAATAGCCCTTTTAACTCGCAGCTGAAGGTTTGTGCCACCCTCAGCTGACAGACACTGTGCTGCCTCTCACTGGGTGCTGCTTCCTGCACAGCTCTGGTGTGAATCCTTTCTTTTGCAGGTGCTCATAGGGCCATGCCCAGGGATGGGGCCACACTGGTGATCTTTGGCCATATCTGTGTGTTTTGGCGAGTGGTGTATACTGAGGCCCAGGGAGGGCAGGGAGACAAGGCAGCCCAGAACAGGCTCGGGGGGCTTGCCCTCCCCACATACTGTCTGCTGTTCACCTGGGGAATGAAGACACACCCAGACACACCTGTACCTGTAGGGAGAAGCCCCATTCAGCCTTCTTCTGTGTCTCCAGGAGCAAGACTCTGTGAATACGTTCAAGGCCAGGTTTGATGGGGCTTGGAGCAACTTGGTCTAGTGGAAGGTGTCCCTGCCCACGGAACGGGACTTGGAACCAGATGAGCTCTAAAGTCCTTCCCAACCCAAACCAGTCTGTGATTCTGTGAATACATTTCTGTATAAACACAAAAATCGTATCTCAAGACTGTCTATGAGAAATCTCTTCTGGAATGACCCCGAACTCTGCACTACCCAAGGGACCTGAAAATACCAGGGCATGAAGCAGAATTTGTTGGTTGTTTTTTTTTTTTTCTGCACCAGGCTTGGTTTTCCTCCAGGAGAAAAGGGCTGTGGTGGATGGATTTGGGTAGGCTTTGAACCATTCAAGGCCCATACATGCCCTCCCCGTCTTCCCAACAGAGCTCTCAGAGCACAGGACAGGCTGCTCTGGAGACTTGCATTTCTCATTTCCAATTGATGCTGTTTTCCAGGCATCTGGACACCAGATCTTGGTGGAGTCCCCGAACTGTCCCTCGGCTCTGCACTCCTGCACTGAAAAAAGAGGAAGGACAGAAGCACTGCTGAGGTGTGGGGAGAGGGTGAGGTCTATTTGTTTCTCTCCCTTTCATCATTTCAAAGTGTTTCATGTGGTGAGGACCTCTGGTGCTGCTCTGTCACTGGGGGTCCCACCCATGCCCAGGGGAGGGGACACTGTCCTGCTGCTGAGGCACTGATGGAGAAAAGACAGCTGGATTCCAAATCCCTGTTCCCATCCTAGAGGGAATCTGCTCTTGGAAAAACAGTATTAAGAGACATTCCAGCACTGTATCCTCTTCTTTCCTGTCACAGGAGTACCAAGACAATTCTGGTGGTGCAGTGGAATACAAAATGATTTATTAATGACAGGAAAATATGCACCCTTGGATATATCCTAAAGCAAGTTTGGAGTTATTGGCAGGGTCATTACCAGCTGCTCTATTAGCAAGGCCAGGAAAATAGATATTTTATCTTTAATTGAATTTCATATACGTTGCAACTTGGCTTTTAACAGAGAGGCTTCATTTGAATTTATCACTGATCCGAGCATTGGCTTTAGGCTCTAGGATTTCGTATCCAGTGCTGCTGAAAACACTCTTCCCCAGTTGCATTCTGGCTTTGAATGCAGAAACCTTGACTAGAAAATCAGCAGTTTTGCTTTGGTGTTTTCTAATTTAGCTAAACCCATGTCTATCACGGAGCAGAAGTCTAACATTTTTTGCTTGAAGTGGTTCAAGTGATCCAGCAGCTCCGTGAGTTGAACTGGCTGTTCAGTGCCTGATGCAGGACTTCCCCTCCCGCCCTCCAGGCCCTGGAGCTGGGATGGATCCTCACCCCACGTCGGCACCAGCTCCTGCTCTGCTCAACCTGGGCTCCTCCAGCACCCGGTGTTCTAACCAGCTAAAAGAGGAGAAAGGCTTGGTTCAAACTGGAATCACACAGGAATTACAGGAGCTGACCGTGCATTTTAGTAACAAAATTATGCCATAGAAAAGCAAGTTAATATTTTAAACATAGTGGAACTGTTTGTAATTTGTTTGTAAAAAAATATCTACTTGATATGACATTACACTGTTGAATTACTTATTTACAACTCCAAATACCTGTGTTATTTGTGCTGCCTGCTATTGCAAACACCAAATTAATGTTCATTTATTTTTCCACTTAGGTTGTGGAGAATGTATTATGACTTCATCAATTGGCTTTGTTTTTCAAAGAAACTTATTTCAATCCAATTCCTTATGTTATGTTACAGATAAATGAAAGCCAAGGCCCCCCATATTGCAGGTGAAATCTGTAATGCTGTGGCTCCGGAGTGATGCCTTAAACAATCAAGCTAAATATGTCAAGGGACTTTTTAATACGCTGCACTGATGAAGCAAGAATATTAAATTTATTCAACCATGAAGAAGGCTTTGATTATCATACACCTCGGCTGTGCCGGTATGTGTTGACCAGGAGAAAAAAAAACAGGAGAAAATGAAATGTGATTAGTTCCTGATGGGCTGAAATTCCTTTAATACGCATAACAGGGAGGGAATTCATATTAACATCTTCCACCAAGAATTTATTAGTTTCCTATCTACTCCACAACACAATGAATCAGTGTCTCCAAAGGCTGATAATATTCTTATCAACACCTGAATGGGAACAGGTGGGACGGCCCAATTATTGCTGGTTTATTGTCTGCATTGTGCATCATTCCTAAGCCCTGGAAGTGGGGGGGGGGTCGAAGGAGTTGTGCGGATTTGGGGTGTCGGGGGCACAGTTTTAGGGAATTTCAGGTGTTTGTGGGCTCAGGCCTTTGTTTGGGCTCAGGCCTTAAGTGGAGGCAGAAATTTAGGGTATTTATTTGGGGTAAATTGGGGAGTTTGGGGACATAGCCCCGTTGGGAGGGTCAGAGTTTTGGGGTGTTTGTTTGGGAGGGGAATTTGGGTTTTTGGGGGGCTCTGCCCCAAAGGAGAAGGGACAGAATTTTTTGGGGTGTCTGAGGTCTTTGCCCTTTGTTGGGCACAGGCAGAGGTTTGGGATGTTTATTTGGAGGGATTTGGGGTGCTTGGGGCTCTGCCCTGGAGAAGTTTGGGGGCATTTCCCTGTGGGGAATTTGGGGTGTCTGTGGGCTCAGACCTGGGGACACACAGAGATTTGGGGTGTCTGTGGGCTCAGCCCTGGGGATCCCCCCATGGTTCGGGGTGTTTGCTGGGGGGGTTCCGTGCCCTGGAGCCCTGTGGGGGTCCCCGGGCCGGGCTGTGTCTCGGGGGGGGTCTCGGGGTCCCCTCACGGCGCTGTCCGGGCGCAGGCGGGTCGCGATGGTGAAGCTGTTCATCGGGAACTTGCCGCGGGAGGCGACGGAGCAGGAGATCCGCTCCCTGTTCGAGCAGTACGGGAAGGTGCTGGAGTGCGACATCATC
>JAYRBT010000005.1:415250-449712 GCA_036023395.1 Myiotriccus ornatus
CCCCCCCCCCCCCCCCCCCCCCCGTTTCACTCCTGAAAAGAGAAGTGACAGTTGCTTTCGATCATTTTTTTTTCAGTAGATTTGATTGTGCAGATTTGGAAAACTGATCCAGTTACAAGATTTTAAAAACTGGTTTTGAGCTGCAGCTTAACAAAAGCGTATTTTTAAGAACTTACTAAGAAAAAGCTATAATTCATTGAGTGAGACACAATTATAATATGCAAAAGGCACTGTCAGCAGATGGAAAAATGATGAGGAAGTTTAAACCTAATTATTAATCACCTGGCTTTGGTGGCACTACAGATTTCTTCTGCCTGTGTCCCAGGAGGGTGCTGGATTTGCAGAGCTGCAAATGGCCATTTATCTGTATTATTTTTAGGAAAGGCTCTAGTGCCCACATACACAGTGCCAGTGTTTACAACTGAATTATTACAACTCCATGTTTTACTCCTCCGCTGCCTCTGCAGTGATTTCCCACCTGCTCATTGAAAGTGAGGAAGCACAGGAATTTTAACATAATTCACAAAGAAGTGAGAAATCGAGTTTCAAATGTTAATTTGTGTGCATCACTTGTGGAGGCAAAAGTGATCACAGGAGGAACTTGAGCCAGAAGGGAAAATACAATTGCATTGGTAGAGAGCATCCTGATGTCTAGGCTTCCCCCACTGACCCTGCTCTGCTCGGGCCCCAGTACTGGCATCAGGGGCACCATGGCCTCCTGTAATCAAGGAATCCCAGAGTGCTTTCAGATGGAAGGGACCTTAAAGCTCATCCCGTTCCACCCCCTGCCGTAGGCAGGGACACCTTCCACTATCCCAGATTGCTCCAAGCCCTGTCCAACCTGGCCTTGGACACTTCCAGAGATGGGGCAGCCACAGCTTCTCTGGGCAACCTGTGCCAGGGCCTCACCACCCTCACAGGGAAGACTTTCTTCCTAATATCCCATCTAACCTGCCTTCTGGCAGTAGGAAGCCATTCTCCCTTGTCTTGTCACTACATGGTCTTCTAAATAGTCTCTCTATGAAAATGTGGAATTTCAGCTGGACAAGTGCTGGGTTTTATGCAAATCCTGGAATACCGACTGGCTGCTCCCTCTGATCCCCAGTTTGACAGATGAGAGAGCTTGAGAGCTCAAGTATTTCAGTGGCACTCATGCTGAAGATGATAAATGTTGTCTTCATCTGGCAACTTCAAGGTTCACTTTTTTATATTTGAAGAGGGACATGCAGATGGTTAAAAACACAACATTAATAATCCTTCCCTGCGAGTAAGATTGATACACAGAGCATAAATCCTCATGCAGCTGATGTGGCTTCTGGTAGACACGAAGTGGTGCTTTTGCCATCAATATTTGGGTTGAAGATTGAAGTCCAAGTGAAGGGTTTTTCTCCTGTTCCTTTTCAGAGCAGTGTGCTCCAGAGCTGTTATCCCACCTGCACTCTGCTGATGGCTGCAGACACAGGGCCGTCCTGTCTGAGGAGCAGAGCAGCCCATCAGAGCTGTGTCACAGGTTTCAATACCGCAGGAATGAAGTGTGGCACAAACTGCTCTTTGCAGCACTCGAGTCCACGCGGAATTCAGAAGATCTGGGTTTACATCAGTAACAGTCCCACTGGCCCAGGCCTCTGCACACAAGTGATGTGGTCTAGTGGAGGGCAGGAGAAGAGGGGTTTTCAGGACTGACTTTGTCAGACTGACTTTTCCAGGGCTTGATTTTCGAACAGTAACAAAAACTTTCTTCCTTGTATTCGTGAGGATGTTGTTTAGGGTTTAATGAGGCTGCTGATCCAGCAGAGGGGTCCTGACCACCAGGGTCAGTCAGCACTCCTTGTCTCTCTCCGGCCTCCAGGTCTCACTGTACGTGGCACTATCTCATCTGGTCATGGCTACTTCAGCTCTGATGTTGAGGGTAGGGGAGAGAGATGTGGGAGCAGAAGAGTCTAGCCCCAGAGCCGTGGTGTCCTGCACCATCACACCCTGATCTCCCCCAGACTGGGAGATACATCCAGGGAAGCCTGTACAAACAATCCTGACATGGCGAACATCCCCCTCTCTTCCAGGAAATGAGATATTTGGCCTTTACTATGCAAGAGACCTTTTTACTTCTCAATTTCTGTAATAAATTGGGAGTATAGGGCTGGAAAAACACAGCCCCACCCACATCAAGCTCAAATGGAAGCCAAGTCATTGCTGAGCATGTGAAATAAATTTGGGATATTGCAAGGAAACTGGGAAAAGACAAGACATGCTGAGCATCAGACAGAAAAATGAACAATGAAATGATGGAAACCTCTGAGGTCTCCGTGCTCTCAGAGATGAGTGCGGGCTGAAAGAGGGCTGGAGCTGCAAGCAAATAAATATTCTCTTGTTATTTGGTTTCCCCTGTGTTCATGGAAACAAAAATTGCATTAAGAAATACCTGACTTCACTATCAATTTTTATTCTCAGTGGAACCCCAGACAGGGCTCTTGGCTTTGGCCTCACTGTTTAGTGCCCTGTGAAACATTCCACAGCCTGTTTGCTCCTTTTCCTCCTCACTCACACATTGGATATCAGGTGAAAAAAAGCACTCTTTAATTTCCATTTCTCTTCATCAGGTTCTTCCTCTTTTCTGAAGGGTTTTTAAGTGAGGAAGAACATCATCCTCAGTGAGATTTTGAAGACAAAAGCAGATGCAAAGGAAACCTAAACCATAAGCGTGGGTATATCCATAGTGGTTTCCACCAAGCTCCTCTGGCTTGGGACCTGCAGAGATGTGGAGAGCAGAGATGGCTGTGCTGCCTTGGCATGAACTCCCCATGCATGAGGAGCCTGTAGCACCAAGGCCTTGTGTCTTCTTTATCAAACACATCTAATTCCTTCTCTCCAAGTGGTGTCATTGCTCCTGGAGTTCACACAGTCTGCTGGCCTCCTTCGTGCTCTGTGGCTGAGAGTTCTACTGTTGCCTCTGACCACGTTGCCCTCCCTCTTGTTAATGTCCAAATGAAACAGAAATACATTTTTAAACCTGTTTTGATTTAGTTCAGGTTTTTTCCAACTACATTTAAGACTTATTCTTCGTCTTTGTTACAACATGAGAAGAGACAGAGATGGTTCTGGGGAGAATGTTCTGGGTGTTTATCTCTTTGAGGATGATTCAAAAAAATGCTTTGAAGGACACCTTTGAGAGGGCCACTGTTTGGAGCTGGGTGGCTGTGGTGCTCCAGAGAGGGACCTCTGCTCAGGGAGCACACAGTGTTGTTTGCTTTGCCATGCAGAACCCTGGCTGTGGGGAGCTCTCCCCTTGGGAAATGGTCAATTAGATCACATGACTGGGGAAAAAAAGGTGAAAGGAGGCTCAGCAGGAAACAGACTCCAAGCAAAGGCTCAGGGACTGTTGTGCTGCTTTTCCCTAAGGAGCAAGTTTTGCATATGCAGTAGAACTCTTGAATCTCTTGATTCACAAGAGAGAAACCTCTGTGATGTTTTCTCCCAGTGCAACAGTAATTAAAGTGAGATGAGGATGGGATGGCTGTTTTGGAAAGCCTCCCAGTGCCAGGGAAGGGTTGGTGCCTCCAGTGTCCTCCGGGTGGGTGGTGGCTGTTCCCTGGAGTCAGTTGGAATCAGTATGAACAGTGATGTGCTGAGCAGACTGTGGATCTCATGTCAGCTCTAAGGAACCCTGTTAATATTTCAGTAGGATTCAGACAAAAGCAGAAATGAAAAAATGAGAGATTCGCAGTGTCATGGAAGAATATTTGCTGATTGAGAGGCAGGCAGCTTTTTTAAAAACTATGGGGGACATCATTTGCAACTCGTTCCTGAGAAGAGAGAAGTCCCATGACAGATTTCAAATCTTTGGCACAGCTTTGTAACTTTATCAAAGAGAGGCATCAAAGCAAGAACTTTGTTCGGAAAAAAAATAAAGGGAGAAAAATAATCTATGGAAACCACAACAAAATATAAGATCAGGATAATCATGTTGTACCATCAAAAAGGTGCCATTTTTGTGCTTTTCGTGATGTTTTCTTTGTGACAGTTGGGTCTCAATGGCACAGTGAAAATAACTTGCTTGTCTTGTGATTGACAGGAAATTTAAATGCTTGCAAGCAAATGCCAGCAGGAAAATAATCTCAGCCCACATATTGCACACCTTAATGCAATATTGAATTTAACTGGCCTCCTTGTGAGTTAATGGGTAATTGGACCCATATGGCACCCAAAAAAAGTGCAAATTTGGGTTTTCAGTATGAGGAGAAGTCACCTGGGAAACTGTCTACATTTAGTTACTTATCAATATTCAACGCAATTGCCAAGGAAAGGTAAAAGCATAAGATGGAAACTTGAGAGTTTGGATGGAAACAGAGACCGAGAAATGCAGCAAGATAGAATCTAAAGGCAACAGTTTCTCCTCATATTGACCTGACCATACTGACAAAAATAAATGTCAACTGTTTTCTATAGTAACAGCACTGAATAGTCCAGGGATGAACAGTATTGACACTGTTGCCCTTCTTAGTCTTTTTTTTCCCTCTCTACATGTTTGATTCAGAAAACTCGTACGTATTTTTCTCACCCCTTTTTTTCTTTGTTTTTTTGTTTTGTAATCATCATTCCATCAGTTATCTTGGGGTGGATTGTCAGTGAGGGAGCAAGTCCATCTTGGATGCTGCAGGGAGTTCAGCTGGAAATGTTAGATACCATAAAGCCAGAAAAATGACATATGGGCAGCTCTTCTTGTCTCAAGGGTTGTAGCTCCATGGAGCCATCTGAGAACTAGAAATCTCTGCTTGGAAACCAGCATGTGACTCCAATGCTGTGTGGGAAGCAACGCTGGACCAGCGAGGACCAAGCCAATGGTCTTCAACCCCCAGCACAGGTCTTGCTCCAAAGCAAGGGGCTATGCTGCTGTGGGACCATAAGACAGTAGGATCAGCCATTATCCTTCATTTCCTTCACACAAGAAGGAAAGAGGAAAGGAATGAAGCCAGAGTTATGGTAACTGTTGGCTAGTTATCACCACTGAGCTTGGTATTGACTACTGTGGCACGCCCGGAGTAACAGCAGAGAGGATACATTCCAACAGAGTGTGCACTTATCCTGATTTTCTGAAATATCACAGAATCATTGAGGTTGGAAAAGCCCCCTCAGACCACTGAGTACAAATGTTCCCCCAGCACTGCCAAGTCCACCACTAACTCATGGCCCCAAGCATGTTTTTTGTGGTGGGGAATTACTCTCGGAGAGCAAATCCCCTCCCTACCAGGCAGAATCCCCTCCTTCTGATCCTCAGGGAAGGTTAATCCTCAGGAAGATGTCTCATGCTGTCCACTCCTCGCCGCTGACACTGGAATGTTTTCTGTAGCTGCATCCTCTGTTTGCAAAGTCACATAACCTTGACAAAAAGGTAAAGAAAAAATGTATTTATTTTATTTTGCTTTGAGACAGCTCTGTCCAGGCACAGTGGCTCCAGTTATAATTGATATTACTGCAATTTCCCTCAACTTCTCCAGCAAATATGAGGCAGTGCTGCACCTCAAGCACCTGAGAAGGAACCTGCTCCGAAACCCTTATCATTCCAATTTTACACACATTCTTCTTGTGGATGTATGTTTGGTATTTCACTCTTATCTCCCAGCCTGCTGCAATAAACCAGTATTTCTTAAGAAGAGCCACTCTCAGTCTCAGACCTAATAAAAGTCTGTCTCACGCAAGGAGGCTGTTGGCCCTTTGCTGATGAAAGTTGTTATTGTTTCGCAGGTAAAGCAAACAGAGCGGGATTGCCAATGCTCTAGTCACAGTCTGTCACTAATGAGGGGCTTGTGCCAGCACACACAAGCAGCACATCAAAGTATATAAAAGAAAACAATGGTTTTCCTCTCCTTTAGAGGTGTGCCTACCCCAGTGCAGGACCCCATGGATGCACATCATTAACTCAGAGGTGGGGCACGATCTGGCCTCAAAGGTGCATTTTGCCACTCCTGCAGCTGGAGAGGAGCATCTGGCCCCACTTATCTACAGCATGACACTGGCACTGGCTGCCCAGGGTGGTGCTGGAGTCACTATCCCGGGAAGGGTTCAAAAGATGTGTGGATGTGGCAGTTGGGGACATAGTTTAATGATGAACATGGTGGTGGTGCTGGATTGATGGTTGGACTTAATGATCTCAAAAGGCTTGTCGAACCTTCATGATTCTGTGGTCACATGATTATGCTCAGAGAGAAGTGCCAAATGAAGGCCCCACAGCCCTGGCCCCACGCAGAGGTTGTTTCTCAATGTCTCTTAGAGCAAACATTGGTGAGCTGTAAGTACCGCAGCCAGCCGTGATGTTGAACTCCCCAGCCCTGTGTGATGGTTCTCTTCCCAACCCTTCATTACAGCTGTCACCTGAACCTTAAACACTGGCAATGCAGGAGGGCTGGGTCAGGACACACACGGATTATTCCTACACACACACCTGTGTGGGAGTGCAAAACTGAGTGGAACTGAGGCATCCCACATGGAAAAAACACTACATGGAACGCCTTCCCTAAATAATGTTGGGTTTCTTTAAAGTGACAGCAGTACAAATGTTTAATGCACACACACATATGTTGTCGGGAGGGTTTTGCTGTTCACACTCAGCTATGATGTACATGCCAGGAGCTGTTATGTTAAAAAACCTGTATCTCAGTTCTCCTTATGTCAAGGCCCAGTTTTAGATAGATTTCTAAAAAATAATGTCATTTTTCTACTCATTTATTTTAGCAAATAATTTTAGGGATGACTGAATTCTTTGCAGAACATGCTGTTACTATATAATGGGACTAATTAAGAGATTTCAGATTTAAAAAGTGTTCAAACATGTTACAAGACCAACTTTGAGTATGCACACGATTTCATGGAGAATTTTCTTCTCCTTTGCAGGTACTCAAGGCAACTCTTCTGCAGAACTGCCTTCCCCCAGTGCTGCGAAAAAGCAAATCCTGGAGTGTTCCAAAGAGGAGGGTTGAAGTTTCTGCACTGATGGCAAGGACAGGAGTTCAATAAGAACAGTAATTCTCCCTCACTCCTTTTGCCTGTGATGAGAAGCCCAGTCCCTTGGATAGGTGTAGCTTATTTTGCTCTGTGTAACCAGGAGTCCTCTAAAGTGCTGACAGATCCCAGGCTCTGTTTGTGCCCCAGCTACAGCTAATTCTGAGGATTCGGGTACTTCGAAGCTCTCTGCTATTATTTTCTCTATGTTAGTTACATTTGAAAGTCAAATGATTTTTCATTGAAAAATTCTATTGTCATTTAAATCAGGTTAGTTTTAAAACATCAAATAAAGTTCAATAAAATTTTGATTTTAAACCACTGAAATCAAGTATTTCAGCCAAGCAACACATTTCGTTTTAACAGTTTAAAGGGAATGTTTTTGATCTTCTGTTTCCAAAGAGCTTGTCCAAATGAAGCCATTAGTACTTACACTTACAAAAATTAAGACTTCTGAAGATTACCATCGTGACAACATTTCAATTTTCAATGCAAAATATTTTTACTAATTCAAAATGACTTTAAAATGCATTAGAAATTTTGATTTCTTTCAATCCCAATTTGAAGATGGAAAAATCAATGCATTGAAACTAAAAAACACAGATGCCTCACAGATACATTGGAATTATCATTTGTTAAGCCCAACCCAAATTTGGCTTGAAAGTTAGGGATGATTCAAAATATTGGCATTAATTAGAGTAAAACCTAGGGATCTAAAGCAGCTCTACCCAAATAATTTCACTTACAGTATTACTAAAATCATTAGCCTGATGATAAATGGGAACCAAACGGGCATCAAGTGGGAGCAGGGAAGGATATTCTTTGGATTTGAATAAATGATTGTAGGAAATGTCCTTCCTGTTTTAGGGCATTGCCTGTGCCCAGGTGTGAACTCTGGGTCTTCACCAAAGAGACACCTGTGGAAGGTCAGACTGAGACAGAAGGACACTTGACCAGCACAGCACAGAGTCCCCCTTCCACTGGTCACAGCTCTGTGTCTGCAACCACCTCTGACTCGAAGAAAGTTAGAGAAAGGGAGAGAGGGATTGAGGCAGGGAGGGAGGCAGGAGGGCATGGACAGGGGCACCTTTCACCAGACCAGGTTGCTCCAAGCCCTGTCCAATCTGGCCTTAAACAATTCCAGGGATGGGGCAGTCACAGCTTCTCTCTGGGGTTATCTATCCGGTTTCTTCAATTTTCAAAGAGGATGATTTGGATTATACAGTAATCTCAGCTCAGGAGCTTTGGAAATGAGCAGCACTTCAACCTTCACTGTATTTCCTCTTCTTAGAGTGCCCATCCCTTTATTTTTCACTCATTGTTCCTTAGCTAACACGACTTTAATTGTGATTCGAGAATGACTGAGTCTGTGAATTGTGAGACTGTTCTTTCTTCACAACATAGCAAGTAATGCTCTGATTAGAGTTCTCTTTCCTTTCATTGCTGAACAACTTTAAGCTTAAAGAGAATTCAGAAGTGAATAATATTTGGCTGAGAGACTCCTACACACAAGTGAATACATGTCCAAAAGACAAACCTGCTTACACAAACCTCCTCTTACAGCCTGAGCTCTGCTCTTTGTGTCCAGAGAAGAGAAATGAAGCTGGTGAAGGGTCTGACTTTTATTTCTTGAAAAGCAGTCACAGAGGAATCACAGAATCATGGAATCATTGAGGTTGGAAAAGCCCTCCAGAACCACTGAGTCCAACCTGTGCCCAATCCCCACCTTGTCACCCAGCCAAGAGCACTGAGTGTCATGCCCAGCTGTTCCTTGGATGCCTCCAGGGATGGGGACTCCACCACCTCCATGGGCAGCCCATTCCAATGTCTGAACACCCTTTCTAGGAAGAAATTCTTCCTGATGTCCAACCTGAATCCCCTCTGGCACAGCTTGAGGCCGTTCCCCCTTGTCCTGTCCCTTGTTCCCTGGGAGCAGAGCCCGACCTCCACCTGGCTGCACCCTCCTGTCAGGGAGCTGCAGAGATCCAGAAGATCCCCCTTGAGCCTCCTTTCCTCCAGGCTGAGCTACCCCAGCTCCCTCAGCCACTCCTGGTACTCCAGACCCTTCCCCAGCTCTGTTCCCTTCCCTGGACATGCTCCAGCACCTCTGCACTTTGCAGAGAAGGCTATTTGCTATTTTAAAACTAATTAATGTTAGATGAGCACAATAAATTCCTCTCCAGAGGTTGAAAACCAGTAAAGCAGCACTTCACTGCAGAGCACTATGTCAGTATACATCAGGTGACCAGGCAGTGCATTGCAGGGATATGAATTTGATTTTTTGAAAACATTTTTTTATTGGTGATAACAGTGTCAGGAAGGGAGACTCTTCCAGGGGAGGAGTTTCCTCTGAAGAACTGCTGCGTTACCACCTTGGTTTCCAGCACATGATGTAGATCAGAGACTGATTTTAAGAATAAGATGCATTACTGTGCCTTGTCCTTAATTTGCTGAAGAATCTTTGTAATCCTGCAGAGTTCATAATTGGAGACCTAGAGCTCATCTGTGTTATGGCTGTGCATTCCAAGGGGGGTGAAGCAGGAGGCTGGATGGGGTCATTCCATCTGAAGCCAACTCAGTGCTTCCACTTGGTGCTTAAAATGGAAATAATTAAAAAGTACTGTTTGTCATGGTGAGACTGAGAGTCCTTGTGAGAATTTGTGACTATTTGCTTAGTGGACCTTCTGGAAAATGAGTCTACACAGCTCTTCAGAGTGTCTCCCTACTGAAGGTCAGATTTGCAAGGCTGATTCAAAAATAGATCATGATCTGGGCTTGGATGATTTTCCAAAAGCAAAGGAGCGAGGACACTTCACAAACAGGGAAGTAGGCACACCATGTGAACAAACAACCTGTGTATCCACCTCCAGGAATGTAACCCAGCATCCTGAAGTCTCTTCTTGTCCAGCCCCCAGAGTCTGACAGCTGTGACCGGGTGGTTCCCATCAGAAAAAAAGAATGTGCCAAGGACTGGAGCACAACTTCCTAGGCAAATTAGCAGCTAATCCAAGTCTGAGACAACATACAGAGAAATTAAAAAACACATTTCCAAACAATAAGAAAAATATTAATATTAGTAAGGCAACAACCCCCTTTCATTTAAATCCACTTACAGACAAAGTAATAAGTGAAGAAGCTCATTAAAAATCAAATAATAGCCAATTATTTGGATAATTCCAATTAAAATGTGTTTTCACATAAAATCTTAGCTCTGGTCCAAAACAAACTCTCTAGCTTTCTCTGGAAAGCCAACACATAAATACAGAACCAACTGCTTCTGTACCATCATTTGATTAATTGCAAATTAAGGAAAACCCATCAAATACAGCATTGCTATTAATTCCTCCATTCGGTGTTCCCTGCTGGAATCTGTCTCCAGAGCCTGGAGGTGCCCAGGTGGTGGTTAAAGGAGTGATTGTTGCTCATCCAAATTCACTTGGCTGATTGGGAACACTCAGGAAGAAAGAGGCAGCAGGGGGGCATATCTTGGGCTGGAGAACCCAGGGAAGGGGCAGGACAAACCTGTGTGGGTCAGGACAAACACATGTGGGTTGGGGCAAAGCCAAATGGGTCAGGACAAACTCATGTCACCGGTGTGTGCTGTGCCCAGGACCACCGCTGTGCTCCCAGCGATCAGCTGCACTCAAACTAAGCTGGTTCTGTTTTGCTCAGCAGCCCCAGGCACATGGCTGCCCATAAGGTGTAATGAATTCATGAATTTTTCACTTCACCCCAACACTGCACCCTCAACAAACACCCAAAAGGCTCAAAATGGGGCCTCAGTTCCTGGGGGGATCCTTAAAAACTTCCCTGATGGGGTTGAAGTGCAGGTTGGGCAATGTCTGTCTGAGCAGATCTGCAGCTGCTGCAGTGGGGATTGTCAGGGATTGTCGTAAAACACTTTGCTTAGAAAAATTAATAACTTGCCGTTTAAGTCCTCTTTCTAGAGCCTGCACAACTGCAACTGAAGTGATAATTTTAAGAATTTAAATACAGCAGAGAAACAGCAACGACATTATCAAATGATAAGTAAAGAGCACATGTTTTGCTTCAACTTTATAGTGAAAATTATTTTCATATTAAAAAAAAAAAAATCAAAGATCTAGTACTCTTTTCCTGGGTTTTTAAAGAAGTAATGAGCAGTAAACTCCAGCAATTATTCTTATGCATTATTAAATGTCACTGTTAAACAACTGCACACTATGAGAAGAAAGAGACATTAATTCATGGAGGAAACTTTGGGTTGATTTCGTAGTCCTTCCATTTGATGCCTGGATAATTTTATGCACAGCATCACAAATAAAAGTAGAGTTTTCTTCATACCTATTTCACTATCAGTGTAATTGAAAAGCTTTAATACCATCTTGTGTGTTAATTCAAGCAGCAAAACCCCCTTCTGTGCTCCTAAATGATATGAAATCAGATCTATTATCTCAGTTCAAACATGATATAAACTGACATGAAAGGATTTGTGTTGCTTTTACCCATTCACTACCTCAGAGTTTGCTGCCATCTTTATCCCCAGCAAAAATTACTCCAGGAAGGGCAGCTTTAGTGTAATGTCACACTTTAGACCCAAAAACAAGGTCAAATATCCAAGGTGAAACTGCCCAGATCCTTTGCAGGGACAGGAGAAAAGATACCTTTGCTGTTTTCTGTCAAGTGCTTTATTATTTCTGATAAGACTTAAAGGATAATCATAGTGGCAACGTATTCTATTTATTATATTTACACCTGAGTTAGGATATTGTTATTCCTACTTACAATTTGACATGTTAAACACTACACTAGCAGGAAACCAAAAATGAACTAAATTGTAATCCAGCATAAAATCTTAGAAATTAACAGAAACCCTATTTTTTCTAATAAAAAAAGACAGTGTTTATTTTACCCCTAATTCCTATTTTTCAGTTATTTCAAATCCATCTGTGCACAAGGAGGAAAACTGCCTTCACCCTGCAAGTTCAAGGTCAGACAGCTGTGGGAGGTAGTGGGGGAACCTCAGGAAACCCAGTTCCATTCACAGGTCCCTGACAGGGATTTTGCAGTAACTAGGGAGAAAAATGGTTCCAGAGGTTGCAGGTTCCATCACAGCACTGACATAAAACGTCCCCCTAAAATGAGGTAAGTTTTATAAAATTATTAATCCACAGTCTGTGGGTGCATCGGGTTCATTGGCCAGTAAAAGCATGCAGATGGCGGGGTTGGAACTCCCAGTGCTGGCAGAATTTTGGGCAATGCAAACTCCTCCAAGCAGAGGAGGGAGTTTTCCAAGTAATACAGGGACAGTTTGTATCAGGCTTCATTTATCAATTAAAGAGAAATTTATAACACCCCGGAACTGGGTGGTAGCTTAGATTCAGGCTATCACAGCCTGCTTGTGATAACAGATGTTGTTAAGTTGAAGTCCAGGCTTCATAATATAAACAAATCATTAAAATTGTGAAAACAGTTATAATCCATTTTATGAAAACATCCTGAAGTCATGCAAAAGTCATTCACTCTATGGTATGATCAGGAAAGGAAGTGATACCTCGTAAAAAATACCAGCCAAAGAATCTTCAACTGACCTACAGGAAAGCTGCAGAGATTTGTATGGAAAGCAAATAGGAGGTAGAAAAATGAACAGCAATGAATATGCATGAAGGGTAGAAACTCAGAATAATATTAAAGGAAATGAAGAGAAGAAGAAAAGTCGGTATCTAGCAGGAATCAGACCAGTAAAAACTACTTCTCTAATGAATAAAAATAATTCCAGTGGTGGAATTGGGCAGGGCTTTGAGCAACCTAGTCTGGTGGAAGGAGGCCCTGCCCATGGCAGGGGGTGGAATAAGATGGGCTTTAGGGTCCTTCCCGATACAAACCATTCTAATGATCCTATGATTCTATGATTCTATGATATTTCAAAAGGTTTCACCTCGGGGCTCTCTGGACCCCCAGTGTTCCCTCGGCACTGGCATAGCTCGAGTCGTGTCAGCACACAAAGGGCACATGATCTGGCACTGGCAGCAGGGGCTGCCAGACAGTGCTGGGAAAAACAATGGGACAGCTGATAAGGGACTCAATTAATAAACTGAGGAAGGATAATGTAAATATTGCCAGTCAGGGAGGCTGTATTAAAAATAGATCCTGTCAAGCCGAATTGACATCTTCTTTTAATGAGATGACGAGCTTGGTTGATAAAGGTAATAGTGTTGAGGTAATGGGTGTCTGTACAGCATCTGAATAGTACCATATCACATTTTAATTAAGAAAGCAGAACAACACAAAGTGCAGATAATAAACAGGCCAAGCATTAACAACGAGCCCGTGGTTGGCTCTCGCCGTGGCTCTGGGAGCCCCAAACAGTCTCACTCCAGATGCTCCGGCTGAGTTGGTACAGCAGGTCACATTAACTGCTGCATATGGTCCTTTCCAGCCTTCTGCTCCCTGTGTCACAGCATTTGGACAGTTTTTTTAAACTCAAGACAGTTGGAGAAATGCTGCACTGTGCTCTCACCACCTCAGATGCCATTATTGTACAGAGCTTTTCCTTTCTTTCTTCCTTTTTTTTTTGTTTTTTTTTTTCTTTTTCAAAGCAGTGTGTGCTTTCTGCTTCTGGTTGTTTAAACTGCATTTGTGATGTTTATGCCCTGTTGATTTTAACAGCAAAGGATCCACTCTTTTATTCCTTAAATCTTTGCTCTGCAGATCATTCCATGTCACAGTCATACAAACTGGACCTCTGGACCATCGGATGGTGGTGTGGAAATGGAAATGGGATCCCAGGAGGAGACGGCTACATCAGGACAGAGAATGACAGCACTGCACTCTGGGACTGTTTTTCTGATCTGCCCCCAGCATGATTATTCCGTGTTTTCTTTGATCTTGGTGTTTACCACCTATCCTGACACCTGTATGGTTTTTCTCTGAACTCCTGCAGACTGGAGTCTTCAGCATCTCAGTGTTCAGCATCTCAGTGGTCTCTGATATCTGTGATTTCCTCTTCGGTCAGGAGCTTCCATCTCCTCTCCCATCCTGCAGAACCCTTCATGGGACCTTCAGGGAGGAAGGACAGCTGGGGCAGGTGTGTTAGTATTGGTTAGTGCTGTAGGTTTGAGATGGGCAGCTTCATACAACACAATGATGGGATCATTGCTGGGAACCAGAAATCCATGGCAAACCCAGAGATTCCAGCTTGGCTGCAGTGGTGGTTGTGTCCCCCAGCTTACTTTGGAAGTGTGAGATGGAAATCAGTGCTGAGCAGAGCTCAGGTTGTGCTGCATGCTGAGAAAGGCAGGGAAAGGCATGTCGTATTCTTTTCCTCAGAGGAAAAATCTAGTGTAGAATATAAAGAGAAAACAAGAGAGGAATGTGTGTGAAACATGGTGTGGCTAATTTTTTTCTTCTTGTTTTGTCTTGTTTTGTTTTGTTTTGTTTTGTTTTGTTGCATGCAGTGACCCTCATCTCACAGCACTGCTCTGCCCATGGAAGGCATTAAATGCAGACACTGCTCACATGGTGATTTTGGTAGTCTACAACACTCTTAATAACATATTCATTTAGTGTTTGCTTGATGCAAAGTTATTTCATCTTCTGGCTGTCTGTTTTCAGATGATGAGTATGAATCAGAATCTATGATTATGGCAGTCCACTAAACAGACCCCAGCCTTCTGTCTCTCCTGTTCTGAAGGGTTTTTTAACACACACACACACATAAGTGTAAATACACATAGAGCCCTGCACACTAGCACTGCTCTCAGTGTGGTGCTGGAGCAGCCCTGCAGACTTTCAGAGAAATACATGCGCAATAAAATTTAGGGCACAACAAGTTCTTGTCTCCATCTAATGCAATGTATCAAACAGACAGGGATATGTGAGGGAGGGGATTGTCCGTCTCTGCTCTGTGCTGGGGCAGCCTCAAGTGCTGGGGCAGCTTGGGCACCACAATATAAAAAAAGGTACAAAGCTATTAAAGAATGTCCAAAGAAGGCCACAGGAATGGTGAAGGGTCTTGAGGGGAAGACTTGGGTCTTCAAGGCTGAGGCCACCCAGCTTGTTCAGCTGGAGATGATGAGACTGAGGGGACACCCGTTGAGGTCCACAGCTTTGTCACGAGGGTTAACTCCGATCTCTGCTCTATGTGACCAGTGACAGGATCCGAGGGAATGGCTGGAGCTGTGCCAGGGGAAGTTTACATTGGATATTAGGAAAAGGTTCTTCCCCCAGAGGGTGGTTGGGCACTGAAGAGGCTCCCCAGGGCAGTGGTCACAGCCCAAAGGCAGACAGAACTCAAGGAGCGTTTGGACAACACTCTCAGGGACAGGGTGGAATTGCTGGGATGTCCTGTGCAGGGCCAGGGGTTGGACTGGATGATCCTTGTGGGCCCCTTCCAAATCAGGACATTCTGTGATTCTATGTATAAAATAAAAGTGCTGTCGCTTAACATGATGCTGTAAAAAGTGGGTATGAAACTGGGACATTCATGGCCTGTAAAACATGGGTCACACCTGCCCTTTGCACCAAAATGCAATTTACAGTCTTTTGCTGCAATGAAAATAATCATCCCAGGATTTCTAAGAGACAGGCAGTAATTCCACCTCAGTGTTCAAGTGCCCAGCTCGAAGTTCCTTTACGGTGGCTGATCTGCAGAGATGTTTCTGGAAACCTGGCAGCATTCCAAGCTTGGCATCTAAAAGCTGGAACACCCCAAATTACAGCTGATCTTGGTAAACGCTGTCCTTAAGGACTCTGGTAAAAATTAGGAACAGTGTGAAGGTCTAATTTTCTGAATGACAGAGTAAATCATAACTGGAGGCAGTTGCTTAATTAATGCTGTGCAACTAAATGACTTCTCAATGTTCTGGCAGTTGCAAGAAACCCAGAAGTCATTTCAGGTCAAATGAAACAGTTCATTTAACCCTTTGATACTTTTTAATAAATCTTGTTGCAGTTTTAAGAAGTCCTTAAGCATTTACCCTCAAAACAAGAATATGTATTAAAAGACATTTCTTATCAAAATAATGAAAATATATGCTTAAATTATTTATTAATAATAAATATTTAAATATAAACAGACATTTAAAGTAAACTAAATATTTCTATAAATAAAATTATTAATTCTTTTTACAATTTTCACAATTATTGAAATTTTGAACACCCCGTCCCTGGAAGATTCCAAGGCCAGGTTGAACAGGGCTTGAAGCAACCTGGTCTAGTGGAAGGTGTCCCTGCCATGGCAGTGAGTGGAACGAGATGAGCTTTAAGATCCTTTCCAACCCAAACCATTCCATGAAACTTTGAAAACACAAATGTTTCATTGGTGACTCTGAAAATTCAGAGTTTTGAAAAAAGTTTTGAAGTTTCAGTCTGATTTTGTCACTTCCTACTGTCAAAATTCAGAAAAGCCAGAGCAAGTCCATGACCATTCATGACCACTAAGTTGTTTTTCTCTATCAGAACCCCAAATATTCCCAATTCAGCCACAGCTATGGGGATGAGGGTGAACCAGAGTCAGGATAAACCATAGTTTCTGCCACATACTTGCAGAAAGGGAGGTCATGAGGCTCTTACTGGGGAAACAGATAAGGACAAATAAGTAATGACTTATTTCTTGTTAATAAGTAATTATTGATTCCCTTTTAAGAAGAAATGGCTTTCTAGGAGGAAAAGTGTACAAGGGCTTATACTTGAAATATTAAAAGTAATTTAAGAAATAATTGACAACAAAGTTTGGAATCCCTTAAAGCATTGGTGATGTGGTTGGCTCTGGCACACATCCACGTGCCACCCCTCCATCCTCCATCCCTGCCATCCTGACAGCAAACAACTGCAACCAAAAGTGGTGTTTGGTCTGCTCAGTAATGGCTTTATCATGAAAAAACATCGATATAAAACATGTTCTTTGAGTTCAAAACTGGTTGGCAACTTCCTGCACCTGATACAGAGAGTGTGGGAAGGGGAAGTGAGGTCCCAGTGCTCCCCTTGCCTGGCAGATGGGACAAGGACACCCCAGTCTGTGCTTAGACCCTCCTGGGGTGCCCTGTCTCGCAGAGTCTAGACTTGCCTTCCAAACCTTGGCTCCTGGTGGGAGCGCATTTCTGCTGGTGTCAACGCTCTCTTTGGGCTGTAAAGAATAAAATGGAAACCAGGCAGATTGTTGCATCAAAAAGCACTGGGGAACCTATATTTAGACAACAAACAAATAAAAAGGGTAAGGAGAGGTGCTCACATGTGAAAGGAGAGATTTTAGTGATGTCTGGCTTAGCAGCGCTTTTCATTCCCGGGGAAATGCAGTGGCCAACGAACATCAATTGCCTACCCCGGATAAAATCTGATCTGGAGATAAATGGAAAATCCTACACATTCCAGCGACAGCTATAATGCTCCTGGAGAGAGGCCAAAGCTGGGCAGACTCGTGTGACCCCAATAAACATCTTGTGATGAAAATGTTGCTTCAGAGCTGTCCCATTTCCAGGTTCAGTTGAACATTCTGCTGCCACTCGGCTTCCCAGTGAGCTGGAGGAGGCAGGAGGAATTCCCAAATAACCCCCTGTCCATGTCTCCCCGACATGGTAAGGTGGTGTTTAGTGATCTATCAATCTCCTATTACAGAGCATTATTCCATTCCCACCTCACCTGTTATTCCAAGTGGACCTCTGTCCTCTGCCTCTCATTCAGCGGCTCCAGAGGAGCGGCTGCTCTATATTTAGAACCAGCCGCCTCCCAGCACCATCTTCACACATGAAAGCACAGTATGATTGGAAGAAAAGTGTTTTCATTTTAAACAGTTTCACAGTCCGAGTTCCCAGAACGAGCTCCCATTTTCCACTCCAGCAGCAGCTCCCGCGGATGTTGGGGTTCGCACACCCAAGGGGCGTGTTGAAGTCTCCTCCACACAGAACTGCTGCTAAACTGAAAGTAAGGGAGAGAGGAAGAAAACCAGAATTAAGAGAACCAAGCAGTGCTCTGCCTGGGGAGAACTCGCAATTCTGCACCCTGCCTCTGTCAATTGCCCGGGATTATTGCATATTTTTCCCATCAATCTGGTTAGACTGACCTCACTGCCAAGAAACTGCTCCCTCAGAAAAGCAGACACCTTGTCATTGACTTTAAATAACTCTGAACACTGTACAAAAATGGCATGTGTTGCTAAAAATAGATCTCACACCTTTCTAACAGTCAAAGGCTCCATTTCTAGAGCTTTACTACTTTTTTTTTTCCCCCCAAAAATTGGTGATCCCAAGGTCAATTTTAATTTCCTGTGCACATCAAATTAACTCATCCCCTATCAACCAGCTCACTCATGGCTGCAGGGTGGACCAGCATAATTCTATTTTCACCCTAATTCAGCAAACTTAGTTTTCATGAGCTTAAGTCTCGTTGACATCACTGGACATTGAGCATTACCTTAAATTATTAATGCACTTAAGTCATGGACCAAAATGAAACCCTGCTCAGGAATATTGAGAGCCACCTGCACGAACCCTTCAGTTATGGAAGAATCGGTGCAAATTGTGGATGTCATGGAAACAGAATATTTTTTCTCAGGTTGTTTTATAGGGGTGGGGACTTTTGTTACATTTGGAAAGAGAAGTACAGAGCAAAGCAAAAGGGGTCTGAGGGATCAGGGCACAAGGTTAATTTGTGAGCTAGTCAACCCTTCTGGCAGAACAAAGAACTTCGAACAAAAACTAAATGTGCAGCCAGGAAATGGCCAAAAACCTGAATTTGTGGTACGTGACAGGAATGTGATTTCTCAGTAAAAGGATAAATAAAATTTTAGAATATTTCAGCATTTCTGAAACGTATCATTATCAACTACATGCATTCCAGGTTTTCTGGAATCACGTGTTGAACGCATACGCTACAAGAGCTCACACACAAACAGTTCCTTACTTTCTTCTTTTTTATGTACTCACATGATAGCACTGAAATATAATTTCAAATTCACATATCTTTACTACATCAAACTTGAAATTGCACCTAAAGGATGACTGTGACAGATTAATGGCACCAGCACTTCTGGTGAGGATATGAAAAGTGGTATTCTCGCCTATATCCCATGTGCATATTTATATGGAGAGTGCCATAAATATCCTTTGGAGATGCTGGCTTCTCTGGTTGCTGACATGCTCTGAAGAGCACGGCTGCTCTTCCCAGGCCACACAAAATGGATTTACGTGACATCCCAGTCGCTTCCTCTCCCCCAGCCTGTGCAACCAACACTGACAAGCCCCAGAGCCTGTGTGGCTGCTCCCCACTCCCAAAGGCCTCCAAAAGTTTTCATCATTTTTCCCATTTACATGAAAAAAGAAACGCACTGCTCAGCCACAAGGCAGGAGAGACCCTCAGTTTTGGGGCAGGACCTGTTCTGGTCTTATGTTCACTTCTCAAGCCGCAGCGTTTTGTCACAAACTCATTTCCCAAAGCGCTCCCTGTATATTAGTCTTAAAATTGAACCTGTTGAATCTAAACCAGACTAATTTGATAAAATTAAAGGGCTGGAAAGAAAAGAAGCAGGAAGAAAAACAACTTCAAGGGGTGTGTGAGTTAACCTAAGCCATCTCCCACTTTAACTTAAAGCCTCATTTAGCTCCTAGACATGTCACATCAATTTGACCTCAATTAAACCCACTTATTCCTCTTACATGTCCCCTTTGCATTTGGCTCTTTGTTTTACAATGCAAGCTGAGACAGTAAAAGAATAATTCCAATTACTCCTGTGTGTGCTGACGAATTAAGGATGACATATGGCCTGGTGGAGGGTGTTTGGAGGAAAAGGGCCAGATATGGGGAATCTGGAAAAGCTCTCGCTGTCGTTAAGCACCGCTGCTGGTGCCAAGTTCAGAGCCTGGGCTGCTGCGCTGATTTTAAATGAGGGGAGCGACACCACAAACTCCACCATGAGCTGAGAGACAGAGTCGGGATGTTCAGCACTGAGTGACACATCTGCCAAGCCTCTTGTCTTCAGCTGGTAGCAGTTCCAAACCTGCACTAGGCAGGATGTAGCCAGTGCTCTTGTTCTAACTGGTACTGAACCCTCAGAGCTCTCCGGGACTGTGATGCTTTAATGTATCCCATGCCAATCTACTCTCACAAACTGACAGAACAGTTTCAGTCTCTTTGACTACAAAAAGAATAAATTCAATGTCTGCCAGCAGCATCAGACACACAGCAATGCTCCATGATATTTCATTTTTAAGTAAGTTTTCCACGTAAAAACATTTTATTTCTAATACTGTACTTTCACCCTGATTTTGTCATTAGGTCTGCTGAAAAACAGCAGCCCTGCCACTGCCCTAGTATAGAAGATATTGCGATGACACAAGTGAATGTTAAAGGCTTTTAGAAGCCATCCCAAAGCAGCTTTTTTTAATATAAAGATGCACAGACCCACCAAGAGAGTCACCGTGATTTATGCTGCCTGAAATTCTGGCCCACGCTATTTAACGGCTTTTATTAAATATTTAATTATCCTTTTGAATGCTTTCCTTGATCTCTGCCCTTTTCTCCTGGGACAGGTTCCCAGACAGGCAGCATTGACACCACTTCTATGAGAATACTAAATGTTTATAGTGATTTTTATATGGGATGATCTCGAAGTGCTTAACACAGTGAGAGGGTTAGTCACCTCATCTTTGAAATGGAGTATGTCCTCCACGCTGCTTGGAAAACATTCTTTACTGCAAGTTTTTCAGGAGACAACTAAGAATAAAGGGGAAAATGCATCCCCAGGGCCAGAGATTAATCATTCAAGTGTGAATATGGCCAGGACAGTGAGGTCAACCTCCCCACTTATCATAGGGAAGATGCCACTCCATCCTTAAGTACAGTCTTCAACTTACCCCAGCTGCCATGGTACCCCTCTGCTAAATAGGGTCCAATCATTGTAGAATCATAGAATATTCCAAGTTGAAAGGGACCCACATGGACCATCAAGTCCAACTCATGGTCCCAGATCTGGGTCATTTGCATCATTATGGGTTTAGCCTCAGTCTGAGGCTAAACAATGCAATGTCCTAAGTGTGAGTTTTTCCTCCTCCTTTTTCAGCTGTAATGTACTACTTTGAGTTTTATTCAGTGAGCAGCTTTATTTAACTTTTTATACCAGCCAACATCTTCAAACAGCGCCCAGTTAAAAGAAGAAATATTTTTCTACAGGCACAAATGGTGCTGGTGACTTCAGTATCTGTAACAAGCTTCCCTCACCAATGGTCCTTCGGGCTGTCGAGAAGACACTGCCCGATGACCCTAAGCAAATAACCTGAGGTGTTTCTGGTGATGGCCTGGGCCTGAAGCTGTGAGTCAGGAGGGCAGTCTGGCATATGCTGTACTTCCATATACGTGTACTGAGGGGTCTCGTGTGAGAATAGTCATTTACTATTATCATAGAATCATAGAATGGCTGGGTTGGGTTGGAAGGGACCTTAATGATCATTTTGTTCCAACACCCTTGCCATAGGCAGTTCTTGGCTTGCCCCGGTTTTCCATAGAGAGTTCCAGCAACCCCAGGAGTCTCTTTAGGAACTGAAATGCAATTTGGCTCCTGGAATGTCATATTTTATTTAAACAACAAAGTGCACCTTAGTTTTTGATATGCACAATCCATATTGATAGTCTGTAATGCTGAGAAGAAATTGCTTTCTGTTTTTCAGCAAGGAGACCTGTGGGTTGGGAGTATGTGTGGTTGGGCCTATGTGGGACCTTCAGACTGAGCACAAAACCCTTCCACAGCTATTGGAAAGAAACACTTATCCCTGGTGCCATCGCTGGGCCACCAGAGGTACAGGGCCAGCCCCTCACACTGGCATGGTCAGGGCACTGAAACCACCGTGGTCACTTGTCCTTGTCCTTTGACACCTCTAGAACATGCCACCACTAAATGTCACAGAATCATGGAGTCATTAAGGTTGGAAAAGACCTCCAAGATCTTCGAGTCCAATCTGTGACCAAATACCCCCATGCCCAATAAATCATATCACAAAGTGCAATGTCTACTTGTTTTTTGAACACTTCAGGGATGGTGATTCCACTATTACCCAATGTTTGACCATTCTTTCAGTGAAAGAGTCATAAGCTCTTTTTTAAAAATGCTTTGTTTTAAATAATATGTTGTTTTAATTAATATACGTAATTTGCAGCAGAAGGGTGAAATCCCAGCTGAGCTGGAGTTTAACAGCACGTGTCTGTCTGAATGGAGCCCGACCATCAGTTACCATGGCACTGCACGCTGACAACAAGAAATCAATCCTGACAAATGACTTGCTTCCCTAAACCCGCAGCAGTTTAACATTAAAAACATGGGGAGACAACACGTGACGTCAGACACAGAGCCCAACCAGAGGGAATCCGACCAGCTGCCGCATCCTGCTCAGGAGCAAACCCAGACTGAATAGAGCAAGTGGGTTTTACTCCAGAGAGAAAATGCTGAAGGAATAAAAATCAGAGCTGCACAGTGAAGAACAGTTGAAATACACTTATTTCCTTCCACGGAACCGTGAGCTTTGACTCTGTGTACAGACACAAACACGTATTTATGGCGCTGAATAAACTCATAAATTATTCTTTAACTGCAAGAAACTATTAGATGTGAAATTATAAAAAAGTTTTTAAATGGGGCTGGCGAATGTTTACAGAAGGGGTGGAATGTTCCATACCCTATGATGTAACAATACAGGATATATTGATATTTGGGAATCAGACGAAAAAATTTCTATGTGGAGGCAGGGAACTGCAGTATCGGACTGAAGAATGTCAGATAAACTTCACTCCAGCTTCCTTGAAGGGGGCTGATAGGCCTTTAATCACTAAACCACACCGAGCAGGCCGATGAACCAGGGCTATGTCCACCCCCTCAGGTCCCTCCACCTCCTCAGTTAAACTGGTTAGAATTTACAGAGGAAATTCAATTCAATTTTCCCAAACCATTTGTGATTCTGTGATCATAGAATCATTTAGGTTGGAAAGGACCTCTGAGCTCTTCGAGTCCAATCATTAACCCAGCACTGCCAAAATGACCTATTCAAGTCTATATTATTCTGAGAGAAGTTTCACTAAGTTATTTTTAAAACTGAGACTGTGCCTCCTGTGCATGTACATGTTCCACAGCTCTTGGGCTCAGCCAGGCCGGGAAAATGCAGTTCAGTCAAGGACATGTTCCTGTGTTTCAACATCTCTCATTTTCCCAGTTCCTAGGCTCTCCTCATGTTCTTTCTAATCTTTTTCCAGCTCTCATGCCTTTCACTTTCAGGAAAGACTCACTTAGCTCAGGAACACTCTTGTCAAATGAGGGAGGGGGAAGATGAAACAGCCAGTCATAAAGGTGGAATTGCACACATCCAATTTGTAATGACTGTACTTAAGATGCACTCAAAGACAATGGCAACACCTTCATTGCTGTGTTATTGCTTCTTACAGCAACTTGCCCCATTATTGAAAAATAAATCCCAGAATCCCACTGTATAATGACTGTGGATTTTCTTTCATGAATGTCACAAAAAATACCCTAAAAAACTATGAAAAAATTTGACTAAAACTGCAAATAGCAAAGAAATTCTGCATCTAAGACTATTAACTTGTTCTTCTTGGAAATACGAAGAGATCTTGAAGGATTTTAATCAACACTGGAGTGTTTGTCACAGGACAGGGATTTAGCAATGGAGCAGTGCCTTAAGGATTAAGCATTTTGCTTTGATCTGTTCCAATTCACCTCATCTCTTATTTCAGTTTCTTGTTCATTTTTAATTTAAATGTGTGCTTGACAGAAATGTTAGAATGTCATAGAAATACATTGTTGCTGATTCATTTATAAATTTATATTTGCTTTAGAAGAGCTGTTGGCAGGCTCAGAAATGTTCTAACACCCGTGAAATCCATTGGTGATTGCAGGAACAAGCTGAGACCTTCCATATTGTCAGGCATTAGCCTGTAGCTGATGAAAGGAAGAAATCCTTTTCTGTGAGGGTGGTGAGGCCCTGGCACAGGTTGCCGAGAGAAGCTGTGGCTGCCCCATCCCTGGAAGTGTTCAAGGCCAGGTTGGACAGGGCTTGGAGCAACCTGGGATAGTGGAAGGTGTCCCTGCCCATGGCAGGGAATGAAACAAGATGAACTTTGAGGTTCCTTCCAATGCAAACCATTCCATGGTTCTATGATTCATAACTGAAACTCAGGAGGAAGGTCTATCCTTCCCAGGATGTCTATGTTTCCAAATACAATTTTTCTTTTTGAATTTGCTCACTCACTTTCTGGACGAAATCTGTCACAACAGAATCCTGCAGTGACTTTAAATCTACCCTGAATACCAGGGGGACTCTCGAAGGAGAAGTGCTAGGCTGGGAGAATAATTTAGATGTTGTGTATGTGCATTATCCAAAAGCCTCAAGAACTTCACAGGTCTTGGTGCCAGTAGGAATTGCAAAGCTCAGGTTCCCCCTTGAGTTTCCCAGCTTGGCAGTAAGGCATGGGGACTGACCACGGGCTGAGTGTCTCTTCACTGGGGAGATCCCAGACGGTCCTGCCCCTGTCCCTCTGGGATACGTTGCTGACAGCACTGGAACAGCACTGGGGCACACTGCTGTTTAACCACCCACAGTCTCTTCTCTGTTTTGCCCTCTGACATCACCTCACTCACCAACCACTAATCTTCCATGATAGTTTGCAGATTCCAAAGGCAATTTGATATTAAAAAAACAGAAAAAAGCAAGAAGGAAACAGCACAGCAGCGCAGCACAGGAATGATATTCAGGCTGTGGTGGATGAAATTAATTTCTTTGCAAGTAGTTGGACATGTGGACTATTAAGTGGGGAACTTTGAAGCAGAGATCTCAGCTGTATCTCACCCTGACAGTAAGTAAAGTAATGGCCAGTCTTCGCGAACGAAAAACCGGGGAAGGTCTTTACACCTTCCAGCCTGAGCACTGGATTTTTTAGGTGAGTTACAGTGTGCGCGGAACTGAGCCCACCCTTTAATCCTAAGGTTCATCTGCCGGGGCCAAGCAAGCTTGGACGGTGGCAGTGAGGTCCTCAGGACGTACATGGATTGCCTTACAGGGCTAACGGGCTCCATCTGCCCGGGGAGTGGCCCTGATCAGGAACTGAACCCGGGCCTCGGTGGTGACAGCGCCGCGTCCTTAACCACTAGACCACCAGGGGCTCCCTCACCCTGACAGTGAGTGTAGCTGAAATCCCTGACAAGCGAAAAATAGCATTGCTTCCCACACCTCAAGGTCACCAGCAAGGGATAGTTTGAACACATTTACATATATTCTTTGGTTCTCAATGAAGAATGTATCAATATAGAGGTGGGCCCTAGGTGGGACAGTATTTCATGGGCTTAAAACATGAGTGTGTGTTCAGACATGAAGTCATAAGCAGTATGTGCACCCTCGTTCCCACGGCAATGACCCCACTCTTGCTGGGAGGATGGGCTTTTTCTCTACCCACCACACAGGCAGGACCTCCCTGTCAGCATTTTCATACTGAACCAAGGACTTAACCAAGGCCGTATGAGAAGGGTCAGTGCCGGAAACAAAGCAAGCTTGTCAGATCTTGGCAAATGTCCTAAAATCTGGTTCTGAACATGTACACAGGGAATAGTCTCTCTGCAGTTCACGTGAGTCTGGTAGGCAGAGCTCTCATGAACAGTGATTTGGGGTACACACTGTGGTGGGACCAGCTCCACAAGTCCTCCCTCCCAGCCCCTGCCCTTTGGAGAGTGATCCTATCAAAATCCCCTCAAATCTACAGGCTCAGATATGAGATTCTTGTTGTTTGCTTGGGATCATGAATGTGATACCTCCCTGAGGTGCAGGACCCAGGCATTTTGAAAGCTGACTTGATAAAGAATTTTGAAAGCATTTGTATTCCTAAACTCATAAAGTATCATGGGAAACCACTGCCACAGTCTTTATCCAAACAGTTTTTTAGCCCGAAACATAATGAAAAATAAAAGAAAGGAAATGAGAAAATGTGATGAGTGTGATTTGTCTATTGCTGTGTAGCTCATATCTACAAATTGCTTAGACAATCCTGTTAGTTACTCCAGAAATGTGAGCGTGCATGAGTTTTGCCTGGTTATTATTATTTCTAGCAGAAGTCAGCCCTGCCACATGCAGAGCCTGTGAGTCCCAGGTGATCATCATTAGTAGATCAAATCCCAGCACTATGAGGAGCATATTAACACCACAATTTTCAGGTACATCTCTAATAACACTTTCTGACAGACACAGCATTCACAGAGCCATAAAGTGCTGCTGCTTATGCACAGATAAACTGCTTCCCAAAGTGTTTTATGGAATATTCATCACTCTGTGGAAATAATGCAGCTCTCAGAATACTATTATCCACCTTTTACGTTTGATCTTCTCCAGGCTGGGTGGTTTGTTCTCACCAGTTGGATCTCTGAGCACCACTATCGACCAGAGCGCAGCGAACCGGTCTGTGCAGCACTCAGGGTGTCTCCAGGGCACAGTGCAGCCTGACTTTCAGTGCCTGCAGCTCAATCAAAGGATATCAGTTAAATGGCACCATTCAGTATCTGAACAGAGCTGCACAGACAGCACCCCAAAAATGGAGCAAAAGAGCACAGCAAGGTGGACAGAGGTGATGAAACAGGCTGTATGAGACACATCCAGCTGGAGGCTGCTGAAGTCAGATTTCTCCCCATGTTATCACAGAATCCCAGGCTGGTTTGGGTTGGAAGGGACCTCGAAACTCATTTCATTGCCATGGGCAGGCACATTTTCCACTAGCCCAGGTTGCTCCAACCCCCATCCGACCTGACATTGAACACTTCCAGTGCTGCCAGCTGCTCTCTCATTTCAAACTCTCCCTGGGCAGGGTTTGTGCAGATGCAGATTTCCTCTCCAGCTAACAAGGCTCACACAGTGCCACAAGACATCCTCACACTGTCACACCTTTCTTGATGCCACAGCTTGGTGTTCTGGCAGCTCTCACACACCCACCACACCCCTTGCGCTCTGCCTGGCCATCAGACTGTGTGAGGGGCCTTTGCCACGGATTGCACTTCTGATTTTCTTTCCCTTGAACTTCATTGCCTTTAAAAGTTCTATTTCCTGGCCACTCTTTCAGCTCCTGCAGATTTATGCTGTGGGTGGGTCTAGTGGCAGCAGCAGAGCCCCCCACGCTCCCATGGACATGGCAGGCCATGGGCAGGGGCCAGGAGGTTTCCTGTGTCCTCGAGGAGATGGAACCACACCGTGGTTCAGCTTCCTCAGCTCTCCAGTGCAGGGCTGGCAACTGCACTGGTAGTGCCAAGTGCTGCTGGAGGATGTGTGTTTAACCTGAGCAAAGGGGAAGGACAAGCCATCAGAATAATGAATATTCATTTGCAATCAAGATCCAGAACAGAACCCGCCTCTTTGGAGACAATGAGAGACTGTCCACAGGCACGGTGGTATGCAGCCTCTGTCGCTCGGTAATTAATATCATTCAGCTGTCATCAATTACTTGGTGCTAAATTTATGTCAATAATTTCCATTCCATATCTTCCATCCAAATCCAGCAACCTGCCACCACGCATTTCCATTCTCACCCCCATCAATGTGAGTGCTGGCAGGGAGGGATGACTGACAGCTGTCCATCAAAGGCATTGCCTGCAATTTGTCTGTTGTAGTGAATGGCTCATCCTGGAGTTCTCTAGAGGTTTCCATAATGTATGAAAGGATTTTAATCTTCCTAGGTTACTTTTATGTGTCTGTGGGAATAGCACTCTGAAGGCATGGTAAGTCAGAACTTAAAGAATTCCTGCCTTGAATAAAATCTTTGAAAATTTTGATTACTTCTCTCTGAAGTCCTGGCAGGACACTGGTGATAACAGCAGTGCTCACAGTGTGGCCATCAACTCCAGCCCCCTGTTGGAGGGGGAAGTTGAGTTTTCTTGCAGCACTGGCTGTTAGCTGAAGAGGAACGGTCCACAATTCTCTGGTTTTTGTTAAACAGCAACTGAAAACGGCACCTTTGTGAAAATCAGAGTTTTTCTTGAGCTGATGAACATCTGAAGGGCTTTCCCATCAAGCAGGTGTTTGCAGAGGTGCACAATAGCACAGCACTATGGAAAACACCATGAGTAGGTTTGGCAGGGTGTGTAATGTCTTAGATCTTATGTACCATCAGGGGGAGATTTATACATGGTACCTGAACATCTGGAGTAACAAATGGAGGATGGATGCTCCAGCCAGCTGGGTTTTTACCTTCCCGGTCCTGCTGATTTTTTCAGTGTCTCAGGACGTGCCACTAAGTGCACTTTGCTTGACTTGTTGAACAAAAATCGGATTTGACGGGAAACCTCATATGAAAGGAAAGCTGGCACAGCAGTAGTGGATTTGATCTCCATAAGCATTTGGAAAACCAAAAAATATTAATATAGAGGCACTTTGAATTGTCGCCTTTGTTTTCTCTGGGTGCTGAGGCAAAAAATTTAAATAGCAAATGTTTGAGTTCACCACAGAACAATAAATCTACATGTTAGAGGAAACTTCCCTTTCTTCCCAAAAGCTGCAGGTAGAGCATTTTGTATGTTTTACACATCACTAGCTGACACCTCATTCACAACGATGTGGCATTAGGCAATACACACTGACATTTATTTATCCCTATTTCCCTTAGTGCCAAGTTACATAAGAGCCTTCACATAAAGTCTTGAACATGACTTAGGTAAGAAAACAAAGGGAGAGGTCTGGATAAGTTGTGCTGGGGGTCTTGGGGCACTGCTGGCCCCAGAGCAGGGAGGGGACTCTTTGGTGTAATCCTCCCCTGCCTGGGCAGCCAAGAGATCAAACACCAAACTGAGAGGTCAAACACCAAATGGTGGGGCAGTGGAAGGAGATTGGCCAAGGCCAAGATGAAATTGGGTGGAGGTGAAAGAGGAAGATGAAAAGCCGTGTCTCTTTGTGCCCTGGCTGGGTGTCCTTCCCTGGTGATCGGTGAGCCCATAACTCAGTTCTGGGCCATTCCGGCTGCTCATTCCCAGATCGTAACACAAATGATTTGAATGCTCATCCAGTTGGTGCCATTATATAAATTATTATCCAATATTATGCCAGACAAAAATACAGCAGCATATAAGGAAAAGTGGATGCTTTGTACGAGAGGGTCATGATAGATAAAAATGATAATGGGCACTGTAGTGCCATAATCAAAGTCTAATTGTCTCATTAATTAAGAGCAATATTCGGTTATGTATTGGGTCCTGGAGTGATTATGACTCAAATGCCTACTAGAACTCATGGATTTATCCTCTGGCTTGCAGTTTGCAGTCAGGCAAAGCATTTGGTGGAGGTCAAACAGTTCAGTTGCTGCTTTAAAATGCAGTTGAACTTTAGGCATGAAAAATCCCGGCTGTGCTGCTCAGCCCACGGCCCTTGGATGCCACTGGCATTGCGTTCAGCAGGCACATCCCAGCACCAAGCTGCCAAAAACCTGGGCACGAGCAAGTGAGGCACCTGGGGGGGGGACCCAGACCACTCACTGTTCATTTATCCACCCCACACAGTGCAAACACCCAAATGTCTCCCTTCCCATCCTATTTTTGACACCAATCAGGCTAATTTTCATAAGTTTCCTGCCAAATATGAACCACTGGTAACAGCGGCTGTTCTGGGGTAATTAGATCAAGATTCAAGCAATTTGCCGTAGGGCCTGAACTCAGACCATCCTTCACATATCTCTTTGCTAGAGCTGTCTTTAAATTATATTATAATGAGCTTGGCAGCACTATTAATAATCCAGCAAATCATGGAAGAGTGTGGTTTGATTTCATTTCAATGCTATAACGTATGCAATAGAAGGCAAAGTAGGTGACTGCCACAAGTTTCTTCCCTTTTTAACCATGAAAATCAAATATTAGGATACATGAGCTTCTAAGAATTAAAAATACTTGAGCTCCTTTACAGTAATAAAATGGATTTAACACAAGAAGTGTAACAATTTATTGCACGGTGGCATGATTCATTTAAATATCATTAGGGTCCTACCTCAGGGGGTTATTTTATTTAAATGTTGTAGTTTCTGGTTTTAATAAATAAACATTTGCCTCCCTTCAGGTAGGTGAGCTTGGTCCGGTGTCTTTCACAACAAGCAGGAAAAAGGGTTTGATTTCCACCTCCTATGTTTCTGGGAGGTTTCCCCCACTGCAGGGCGACAGCAGGGAGGAGGGGCAAAGAGAATAAAACCTTTGCTCTGTGTTTTTGGGACTATCTCCACACTTTGTGTCATTTAGTGCCTGAAAGGATCATGGAGTTTGCATTTGTTGTGCGTAGCTGTGCAGGTGGATACACAGGGAAAGGGCTGGGCAGGATGGGGAGGATGGAGCTGGGACCATTGTTAATGAGGGAGGATGTGTGCCAGGCTATGGAAAGCTACCAGAGACCTTCCTCAGGGCTCTTTAATGAGACTTCCTTAAAATTTTGATTAATGACTTGGGCAGAGAAAGAGGGAAATTTGCTGACAGTGCAAAGTGGAGAGATCTTATCAATGTAGGAGGAGGATGGATCATTGCACAGGATTAACAGGATGACCATAAGCACTGGACAACTTAACTGGGATGAAACCTCACAATAGGGAAGGCAGGAATGCACACTGGGGCCTGAGCAAACAGGAGAAGGGGAGCAGACCAGCCTTGCCAGGCTCTTGGTGCCCTTGAGGACCAGCATCACTTATACCTTGAGTGGCCCAGGCTGCAGGAGCATGGGGATGCAGAGGTTTACTGGGGATAGGGGGCTGCAATGGGAAGAGGACAGGCTGCAGGTGTACTGTTTGCTTCATTAGTGCTGACTGGCTGACTAATATGTGGGGACAGTACAGGTGATCAACTGCAGATCCCAAAGGGTTTCCCATTAGTGTCATGGCTTTTGTTTCACATGTTATATTCTGTAGGTGGAAAGGAAACTTAAATGACATTGATTCTTCTTTTCTTATTTTACTTTCATTTAAAAATCAAAAAGGTGAGAAGTTTCATTGAATTTCAACTTTCTGGAGCTGCTGAGCAGACAGCACCATTTCACAAGCTGTTTCTGTCAGTCTGTACCCACACTGCTGCTGGAGACTGAATCCTGCTTCCCAGTCCTTTTGGAGCACATCCATTTCTCATTGCTTTTCTTCTAATAAAAATGTCAAAAAGAGAAATAGAACATAAGCATAAATGTTCTTGGTTTTACCCTCTGCACAGAACAAATGTAAATCAAAAAATCAGGTATTTGGAGGCCATGGAAGACAGCAATCCCAGCTTTCTGTTGGTGCTGGAGGTATGTGGGGAGCAGTGGCTTTGGATTGGGTAATGCTGAGAGAGCCTGAGAGGAGAAGCTGCCGTTAGGTCAGTGAGGCTGGTCTGAATTTTGAATCAACAGCTGAAGAGAGAGGCTGATGGTGAATGGTTAATCTTGTGTTTGCAGTGATCTCCAGTGAGGGTCACAGGAAAGGCAGAGTCAGCCTTCCAAACATGTCCTTTGATATTTCATGTTTTGCAAGCCAAAACATCATCCTCAGTAGCTGGAGCGACACAAACACCAGCGTAAAAGATTTTGTTGTTTCCCTTTTCTCACATACAGGGATAAATATATATTCAGTGAGGGTTAGAGACAGTAAATTAAAATTCTAAAACAAAATGTTTCTTTGCAAGTTGGGCTGCTCATTGTGATGAGAAAACATTGAGAGCTTCCAGCAGCAGAGAGAGGATACCAGTCCAGGCACACATGGGAGCAGTTTGGAAGCCAGGGTTCTTTGGGAAACAGAAAATCTTCTCACACTTAAGACCCAGTTCTGGGCCAAAGCAGGTGACAGCCATCGGGGCCCTCCCCTCGAGGGGTGAGGGGCTTGGGCCAGGCCACAGGTCCAGCCAGCATCGCTCTCAGAGTACACAGCACTGGGGGGGGGGGATTCAGCAGAGCTGTGTCCTAACACACGCACAGGGCAGCTTTCAGCTCCCTCCCTGCTCTGCTTTTATCTTACCTTTCATCATACAGCCAGTAAAAAGATAACTTGGTCTTTCACAGCTTGACCTGAATCTACAAGACTGGCAGAAGTAAACATCTTCTGCTTCCCACCCCGAACAATTTGATATGCAGCTCTGAGAGAGACTAAAAAAAGAACCCTTTCATCTTCCTTTCCTGAAGTAATTTTTTTATCATATTCTAAATTCATAGATAAAACCCCAGGCGATTTTATTGGATTAAGAATGACCACAAACATCACAGAGTGTCTCCCCATGACATTATTATGCTTGTAATTGATATATTCACTCTGTTTTCCTCCTGAGGTTGAGATCACTGTCGTTACCCTGGTGCAGACTATCTCCTTAGATCTCACTACACATACGGGCACAGGTATGTGTTTATCTCCAGTGGAAAAATCCAGCAGAACAGTAAATTGTGCAGCTTACTCAGGAACAAATCTGCCCACAGTGATGCGTTCTCTGATTGTTTTCCTGGAAAAGCAAAATTTGGCTCAAGCCCAAGTCACCAAGACGGTGTGAGACACCCAGTTCCATGAAGTGTTGGCTGAACAGTGCCCCCCCCCATGTCCCACAGCTGGTACTGGCTGCAGTGCACGTGCTGGAATCCTGCTGGGAATCCTGCTGGAGGGTTTCAGTGCTAATCCACATATTCCTATTAACTCACACCATTAACTGCAGCCCAGCTGCAGGAGATATCTGTCTGCTCAATTTTGAAAAATCAACTGCTGCACTTAATTAAATAAGAAACTAACCCATAGCACTGTTTCTTGAGAAAGCCCTGGTGCACTTTTCTGACAGTACCAGACTCCTTGTCTACGCAAAATGTCCTGAGCAGCCAGTGATAACCTGCCCAACTAAAAATGTCATGTCCAGCCCTCTCAGAATAAATAAATTACCTATCTATGGGAAAAGCAAAGCTCTGGATAAAAGTGAAAGTATGATAAAAAGGAGGAAAGTGATAAAAGAGTATGATAAAAAAAGTATGATAAAGTCAGGATAAAAAGTTCTTAATTCAACTTTGCCAGGCAGGAGGTGGATCTAATTTTCACTTTAAATAGACTCTGGCTCCAGTTTTTATTCTACTATTTAAAAACAAGAATACTTACTATGGAATCTATAGTAAGTCTAATACTATTCACTGTCTGCACAAGGACTAACCCTACAACTGGCTCCGGACAGGCTGGAGGCCTGTGTGAGGGTCAACAGGACCAACTGCCAGGTCCTGCTTTGGGGTCACCAAAGACTGTGGAACATTCCAAGCCTGGGGAAGAGCAGCTGGAAAAGGCCCTGGGGGTGCTGGTCGACAGGGGCTGAACATGAGCCAGGTGTGTCCAGGTGGGCAAGAGACCAGTGGCACCTGGCCTGTACCAGCAGTAGGGTGGCAGCAGGACCAGGGCAGTGCCCGTGCCCTGCACTGGGCACTGCTGAGGCACCTCCAGTCCTGGGGGCAGGTGTGGGCCCCTCACAGCAAGAAGGACATGGAGGGGCTGAAGTGTGTCCAGAGAAGGGAACGGAGCTGGGGAAGGGTCTGGAGCACAAGTCTGGATCCAGAGTTCCTTGGAGTGGATAGAAACACTGACTGCAAGGAGGTTTTGGGTCCTCTCTTATTCTCCCTGCTGAGGGAAGGATTTGGATATTAATCACAGGGTCCTCCCTCCCTTGTCAGCTGTGGAAACAAGGCCTGAGAGGAGGGAAGAGCTCCTTTCTGACCTTTGCTGGTAATTAATCACTGAGTGTGAGAATTTGTTTGCCCGCAGCCTTGAACAGGGATTGAAAATGATCACCCAGAGACAGACTCAGGGGTTGGGGTTTTGTTCTTTTTTCGCTCAGTAGCAATTTTCCTGCCTGGCTCACTCAGCTGAAATTACATTTGACTTGATCTTCTTGGATCTTCACAGTGCTGAAAACCAAAGAAAATTAAAGGACAGTGATTTTTGCATAATTTCACTCATACTAAGAATTTCCAATTACGAAGGCATAAATTGATCCTCTTTGCTTTAATATCTTGGGCTTTTTCCCTCTGCACACAGATAACAGCTGAGTTTTAATTCATTTTAATTCTATTACCATCCCTAACTTCATGCACTGTGATAAGTATCTCTCCTGTACACAAATGCCTTTGAGAACTACCCATCAAGTACTTATTTTACCTCATTGTTGAGGGGAATAATGGCATTTCCTATATGTGTTTATGTTGCCTCATTTATAGAGCAGAGTAACTTTTTTACACAAACACACTGGTATTTCTTTTTCCATTGACATTGTTGCCAGCGAGGCTCTACTTTTTGGGTTGCATTCCCCAAAGGTTCCCACATCTCTGTTAGTGCTCCATTCAGCACATGTAACTAGATTTTTATTATCAGCATTATTATTAAATATCATTACCATGTGACACACCCCTGGTGGTCTAGTGGTTAAGGACGCGGCGCTGTCACCACCGAGGCCCGGGTTCGATTCCTGGTCGGGGCCACTCCCCGGGCAGATGGAGCCCGTTAGCCCTGTAAGGCAATCCATCTACGT
>JAYRBT010000005.1:449812-560838 GCA_036023395.1 Myiotriccus ornatus
CACCTAAAAAATCCAATGCGCAGGCTGGAAGGTGTAAAGACCTTCCCCGGTTCTTCGTTCGCGAAGACTGGCCATTGCCATGTGACACAAGTTTTACTGAGGTGGGTGGGATCAAATTCTCACAGGAAATGCAGTGTATATAAATTATGATGTGGATGAAAATTCTGCCTTTTAGAAAAGAAATGCCAAGTTGCTACATAGAAACACGTGTGCTGCATTATATTTGCTGCATAGTGCTAAAGAGAATAAAATATCTTTTTATTGTTGTTACCCAATTCCTTATGACAGAGTTTGCAGGAAAAATTATGTAAGCTAGTCCAAAGTATTCTAACAAATCCTCCAGTGTGATGGATATTTTATACTATGGAAATAAAACTGCTGCAGTCAATTGTAATTACAGGCTATTGATAAAAACAAGCCCAAATTTCTCAGGGTAGAGGACACTGTGACATGCACTTGGAATTCATCAAGAGGATAGTAGCCAAAGGTGGACAACTCTGACTGACACTATTCCTCATGTCTAAAGGTAAAGAATGTCCTGAGCAGTGCCAGAGGCCTGTGGGGTCCTGCTGGGGCTCCTGGCATGGACCAGCTGTGGTCACTGACAGGGCTCACCACACACATCCACTTGAGGCGCTGCCACATCCAGTTGTGACCAGAGAGAACCAAGAGTCTGAGCAGCACTGGAGCATCAGATGATGTCCAGCCACCCATGGGGATGAGCACTGTCCAGCCCTGCCAGCAAGGTATGAGCCCGAGGGGCGGGGGGAAGGAAAGTCCTTCTGAGTCTTTCCAATCAGGTGACAACTGTCAGGATGCTCCTCCATCTGCCTTACAACAGTCACTCCTCTTGGTGGCTTTTCAGGTGAGGTTGCTCCCATCTTGGAACTCCCAGCCTGTTGCTTGTAGGCAGGAAGGATGACACCATCCCAGGGCCCTGCACTGTGCAGCATTTGGGAAGGGAGCACCCTTTAGAAGAAGCCACTGCTTTCATTTTTAATGCATTCCACTCACACCCAGTTGATGCTGGTGTTCACCCGATCTGTGTTATTAATATCGTGCAATCACAGCACTGGCCTTTCCTACCTGACGACAGCAAATTAGTTAATTATACGCCTAATTAAAATAGTAATATCTTCCGTATTGGCAGTGGATGCAGTTGTGTTCTGTCTGCCCCATTACTGCCCCTGAGCCATGTGCAGCCCCACATACTCAGCTGCCACAAATGGCCCTTCGGAGGTCACGGCTGAAGGGCTTGGACAGAGACACTCCGTAAATGGACAGTGGTTTATACCTTTTGGGAAAGGGCATTTTCCCCACAGAGCTGGAACTTGCAGTTTGGATGGTGAGATGAAAAAATCACCTCTGGGATTTTGGATATAATGAGAGAAGTCTTAACAAATGACATGAGATTCTCTTTGTACCCAAGATAACACCTAAAAAACTTAAATTCATCTGAAGAAAAGCCTCATGAGAGCAAGTGCCAAGAGCAGGTATGTACCCACCCACTGGAGACAGAACTCAACTGGCATCTTCTAAACATGGAAAGGGGAGAGCTTGTGGAAATGGGAGAGACTGGGCAATCTGAGAGTGTTCATTTTTGGAGACTAAACCCTTAACCTTTGGCTTGGCATGTGGAGGGAATGTTGGAGTGTCCTGTGCAGGGCCAGGAGGTAGACTCCATGAACCTTGTAGGTCCTTCCAACTCAGGATATTCCATGATTATGTGATTCTGTGGGGGTGTAACTTTTCCTCAGCTTTTTATCTGTATTATCACCAAGTGAAGTGACTGGCAGGTAGGAAAGAATAAGCTTTACCATTCCTGTAATGTGTGTTCTCGCCTCTTTTGTTTCCCTGCCCACTCTCCAGGGCTTCTCAAACTAAGTGGTTTTTCCCTCTTTCCATTTAAAATGTAAAAGTTTGACAAGTTATTTTTCTGCAAATAATTAATCATGTTCATCCATTCCTAGGTCTTCACCTCTTGTCACAGAAAAAACAAAATGGAAAATAGAACCATATGGAGGAGGCAGTAATAACAGGATAAAATACTGCTGACCTCTTTGCGCCTTCACTCGAAATTAGCATTTTTTTTCCCTTGTTTGATGCTCTGTCATTACAGGGTATGTGTGTGTTTTAGGTTTTTTATTAATAAACATGGCAATTTAACAAGCAGGTTAATGGCAGTTTTAATGAGAAAAAATATTAATTGGACAGGCTGGAGGATCTTGGGGTGGCTGCAGTTTTTTCCTTCGAATCTCACTCACCCCATCTTCAAAAATCCCCAGCATATGTGCCAAGGGTTGGGGGTTTGTTTCCATGTTGACAGTAAATGCCCACAGCTGGTACTATTTTGTTTGGTTTCACAGAGCCTTTTGCACAACCACGGTTTCGGCCGCCCCAGCCTGGGATTTGCACATTGCCAAATCTTCAAAGGTTTGTATAAACAGGCGCCTTGCTCTGGGTAAGACAGACAATGTGACCATCTGCCTTTCTTCTGCAGCCAAAGGAAAATGACAGAAAGTATGGGGCTTGTCATTTAAAACCGAGTAATTGCCCAGCTCTTGCGAGCACTGCTTTAAGCTCTGGTGCTGCAGCACAGGCAGTGGCTCTGTGGCTTGGGCACACCTAGCTCTGGGTGCCCCAACTGTCCTGGGAGAAGGGCACCAGCAAAGGGGTGTCCCTCCCCTTCCCTTCCCTCCCCTCCAAATCAGGGCAGAGTGTGGGATGGCAATCCCTTGGAGCACGTGCTTGGCTAAAGGCCAAAGATCCGGCTCTGTCTGTTCCTGTCCTTCATCCTCCTGGTCCAAAGACCCTTCTCTGCCCGTTGGCCATTGTGCTCATCATGTGCTGAGGGCTCTGGTTGCTGCTCTGAGCAGGTCAGCGAGGCTGGTCTCCAGAAGGGACAACCCCCACCTTGCTTTCTGCCAGCTCACCTCAGAAATCTCTACATTCAAATGGTAAATTAAAACAAACAGCCCCTCCCCTCAGCAGATTTATGAGGCTGTTTCTTCTCAAGACGCTGAGCAGACAGCAGCAAGTCAGATTTACATGGAGATACTCCGGCAGAAAACAGGTTTTCTCCAGTGGAACAGGAAATCACCAGCTCTTTAAACCTATTTGCAAAATGAGCAGATTTATAGTGATTGTGTGATAACAACCCACAGTTTATACTGTGCAGCAGTTTTACAATATCGCCTTAATGCTGCCATCAGAGCGCCACAGCCCATGATGGCGGTTTCAGGCTCTCCATAAATCTCACAGGGCTAATAAAGCTGAGACTGGAAATGTACCACACACAGCAATTCCAAGGGCTTCTCTGAGCTTGGGAAGGACTGGGTTATTATCCAAGTATTTCTGTGCATGTGAAATACAAAGGATTTGTGTGCAAACTTCCTGTCATCACACAGGGGACATGGAAAAGCCATTCTCCTCCTCCTTTTCCTCCTCCTTCTCCTCTCCTTAATCATTATCTGGTCAACACATTTTAGTGTGCAACTGCAGGAGGTGCACCCAAACGTTAACTGCATCATTGCCAAGACATCAGGACTCTTCAAATAATAACAATATTAATAATAATACTAGTAATAACAACAACAACTTTCTACAGGTCCTTTCTCATTCAGACTCATGTCAGTGCTGGGTGTGAGTCTAATCCCACATGCATCAAGCACATGCAGTCCCTGTGCATTTAGGGAGAGTTCCATGGTCTCAGAGGCAAAACTCCACAGAATTATTGCTATGTCCATTTGCTTTCCCATGCTCCCCCAAAAGTGTCACAGCTCTGGCTGTGGCCTGTGGGTAGCCCCAGCAAGGGGAGTAAGCAGCAGATGTCTCCACTGTGGAGCCATCTCTCATGACAGCAGCACAAGGCTTTGACACCACGTGGCACCAGACCCTCCCTTCAGACATTGATTTATATCTTTAAAACAGCCTCCAACAGTTTGCCAACTTCTGTCACACAAAGTAAACATCGCTCACAGTTTGCATCTCACAGGTGGCCACTTGGTGATTTATTTGTGTGTCAGCTCCTTTGGTTGTGCTACTCATGGAGAAAAGGTCCTTATCCTCTACTCTGTGCCCTGCAGACAGTGGGCACTGCCCTTTGCTGCCCGCTGCAGCGAGTCCCACCAGCCCTGGGATGGACAGAGGGTTTCTACAACACTGGCACAGGTTGCCCAGAGAAGCTGTGGCTGCCCCACCCCTCCAAGTGTTCCAGGCTAGGTTGGACAGGGCATAGAGCAACATGGGCTAATGAGAGGTGTCCCTGTCCATGGCAGGGGATGTCCCTATCAATCCAAACCATTCCAGGATTCTATGAAATATTCCTCCCATGCAAGGGAGCTCTCAACTGCAGCAGCAGGAGATTTTCCTGCAATCATGTCACCTACCAGGGCTTGTCTTGCAAGGGAATCTTTCTTTTTCATCACTGAAGTTCTTTGCTGACTTTTTGCTGTGAAATAAAGCAAGAGAAAATGATTTAGTTAAACAGTAAATAATACAAAGTCTTCTGAATTCATCCAAAGTGAAGCAGATCTATTTCACGTCAACCTAACTCAGGTTTTCTCATTTGGTTACACAGCTGATAAAAACTACTGTTTGCCACAAACTCTTTTAAATCTATTTCTGTTTCCCACCTCTGTTAAAGGCGGCCTCTGTAGCACCCTACACATCTCCCAGGCAACCCAACCATCCTAAAGGAAATATGGAGACAGAAAGTTGCTTCTCCAGGACACATTTACACTAGTTCACAAGTAAGAGACTCCTTTTCTTCTTCCAGGTAGCACTCCCACACTCAGCACTCTCATCTGGTGTGTTTGCCCAGGCCGAGCCTCCCCAGGCAACCCAGACACGGACAATCCACTGGTGACCTCCTGACCGTGCAAACAGACGCACAGCTGCAGCGGGAGCCTCACGAGATGCTTGAGCACGTCACCAGCAGAAGCACCAGAAATTTTCACAGCAACAGAAAGTCTTTTGGAGACATAGAACTGACACGAGAAGAAAAGGCAACTGTCAAAAAGAAGTTGGTTTTCTTTTGAGGAGGTTCAAATGGGACTTTCTCAGAAATTCGCATTTTAATCTAAGAGAGGATTCCCTTCAAAGCTTGGCTTTCTCTTGAGCTCTGGTATCAAAGCAAACTCACAATTTCAGCTGATCAGAAGGCAAGGAAGAAGCTTGAAGTGAAATGCCCAGAAAATTAGATTAATCGGAGTTGATAAGAATCAAGTAAGACAATTCTGCAGTGTGAATCCAACTGAAAATTGTACGATAACTGATAAAGTATTCCAATGACAATATCTGATTAAAATAAACAAGTTATTATTTTCACAATAATTTGTTTGGTGGTGTCACACCACGCTCTGAATGAGGAAGGACAAAAGCAGCTTTGTGATCTAATTACTTTAAAAAATCCTATTAACACAACAATTTGATCCAACTGTTTCAGAGGTGTCCCTGTTTAGAGCACTCATTCCTATGACAACAGAACCTTTTCTTAAATGTTTCAATTATTTTGGGACAGTACATCTTTTGAAGGTGATGTCCTGCTATGGTGTGCACAAATGTCAGGAATAAATTAGGAGAAAAATAAAGTTCAGAAAATCCTCCAAAAATGGCTATAAACAGGGAAGAAAAATGCACAAAATTCCTTCAAGTCTCAGTTACAAAATATGATACCATAAGGTCCCAAAAAGTCTAGTTTTAGCAAAATGTCAGGTGGAAGTGTGGTTTTGGGCACTGCCTAGTAGTAAACAATTCTTTATTTCTGAAGTACATGCAAATTAAAGATGGCTAAGATTTTCTATTCTCACCATTTTTAACTTAACACTTCCATGGATAGATATTCCATTGAAAATCTACAACATGACGTTTTAACACTTTATTTGGACGATCTATGAAGTAAAAGTTCAATTCTCAGCTAAAGATTAATCATGTCATCTCATGAAAGACAGGAGAAAATGCCAAAGGAACAAAATGCAATTTCCAGTCCTTTAAATACAAATCCTAAAGCTCGTCAGCTTCGCAAAGAGGGGCCATAAAATACCAGAGAATCACAGAATCGTTAAGTTGGAAAAGACCTTTAAGGTCACTGAGTCCAGCAGTTCCTCCACTACTGCCAAAACCACCAAGTCCTCAAGTGCCACATCCACACGGCTATTAAATACCCCCAGGAATGGGACTCCACCCCTGACCTGGGCAGCTGTGTCAGGGCAGAACCAGAAATGCTCCTGAGGAGTGAGAGCCACAAACTCCACCACCACAATTTTATTCCTGAGCAGTCGCTTTCTTAATTGCAAAGATGATCATCATGTACATTGTTCCTGTGAAACGTCTTTCTTCTCCTCATGACCTTTTCCACAAATCAGCTCTCATTAGTTGTCCTGAGTTATGATGTGATACGATCATTATTTGCTGTGTTTGGGTTCCTGCAGCTTATTTATTGCCTGCTCTGTTTTACCAACTAACAGCAAAGGACAGTGGAGCTGCTCACAGCTGAGCTGGTGTAGCACAGGAGAGGTTGTGAGAGGGAAGAGATACAGAAAGTCAGGCACTGTGCCACTCTCAGGTTTGCATTCAGATTGGGAGATTGGATCCATATAAATTAAAAATAAAAATGTTTTATTTGTTCTTCAAAGCAGAGAAAGACTTGCAAAGAAAAACCATAAAATTAACTGTGAAAATGCCTGTAAAATGACTTTGGAAATCCCAGAATCTATTAGGGAAAATACACCAAGGAGATAAATTAATCTTTGTAAATTAATCTTTGTGAGCATGTCAGGATGTGCTACTTTTATTATGTGGGTTTAGGAGTGATTTTGGAGCTCCATTTGGAAATAGAAAGTTTAAAACTGTCAGTGACCAAACCCTTTAACCATGGGAACCTGAAGTGGAGGGGCAGAGCCTGCTGCCAGGTCTGTGGAGTCTCAACTCGGAGGGAGAATCAGGCTACTCCCCTGATGTGTTGTCAGCTTTAATTGCAGTTTGACCAGACCCCATCTGTGGTTGCAGTTGGGCTCCTCTCACATCGCCTGTGTTCTGAACTGCTCACCTGGAGAGTGATGTCTTTCCCACCTTGTGCACAGGCCTGTGGCTTTCAGGGCATCTCTCTGCTTCAGTTTTTTGAATATTTCACAAAGAATTCCCCAAAATGTCACATTCAAATGCAGGAAAGGATGTCGTTACTTAGAAGAGGCTCTTAAAGGCAAATGTCTGTTTGCCCAGGATGATCTGAAATAATGCAGAAACAGTTTCTCAGGCTCTTATGGAAGTTCACATTCCCTGAGCACATAGCTGTGGGCTGTGAGCATAGATGGAAAACTGAAGGGAGGAGGAACAGTTGTCTGGTGCAAGGTACTCTGGCCATGGGAGCTGCTCTGGCCACAGGATGAGGAGCAGGAGTCTGGTGGGCTTCACATGGGCCTGGTCTGGTGGAATCACCAAAACATCCCCCGTGGGGCCAGAGGTGGTGGCTCTGGGAGATGAGGGAGAAAAGCATGGGCTGAGTAACAGGGGCCAGAGGCCAGCCCTGTCCCTGAACCTCCTCTGTGAGCACTGCACACCCTGAATGAGTATCCAGGCAGCTGCAGCATCTGCATTCCTCCCTCTCTGCCTTCTCTTGATGAGCATATCTAAAATCCTGCTGATTTCACTGTGGTTTTGGGAGATGAACCCGAGTGAATTCCTGTTGCAGTTAAAGGACCAGCTCAATGTATTCACTTTTGCCAGATTAGGTTGATTTACAATGTGCTTTAATGAAGTGGGTTGCTATGGTGAGGCTGGTTTCAAGGGCGTCTGTTAAAAAAAAAAAAGCAACAGACGAGTAAATTGTCCAAATCAGATCAGTGAGAAACCAGTTTCCAGCATTGCACCATTTTTTTGCCAGTTTTGGTTCAGCTGAATGGAGAACAGCCCAAGCTGGGGGAGCAGAGAAAGCCCTTCATGCTTCCAGCAAAGGAGATGCAATGTTTTTGCACTGGGGATTCAGTGATGGAGCAAGGTCAAAGGGTAACAGAACGTGCAATTAGGAAATATTAAGCCCTGAGGACCCTGCCTCGTTATTCTTCATCCACTGTCACTCCGAAGTCCTTCTCAGGTCTTCTCTTGATCTGTTCATCCCCAAGCCTGTACTGGTACTTTTCAAACTTCCCAGGTCCCTCTGGATGGCCCTGTCCTTCAGGTGTGTCACTGCATCACTTGGGTTGGTGTCATCTGCAAATGTGCTGAGGGTGGCCTTGATCCCTCTGTCTGCGTCCTGGATGAAAACATTGAATAACACCAGCCCCAGTACAGACCCCTGAGACACACCACTGGCCACATCAGTCCACTGGGACTCTGAGCCTCTGAATGTGACCATCCAGCCAATTCCTTATCCACCAAATAGCCGCCGCCCCCACCCCCACCCTCCCCCCCTCAAATCCATCTCTCTCCAGTTTAGAGAGAATGATGTTCTGGATGACTGTGCTAAAGGCCCCACAGAAGTTCAGACAGATAACATCTGTAGCCCTTCCCTTGTCCACTGATGGAGTCATTCCACCTCAGAAGGCCACTGGGTCCAGGGCACCTTAATTAACTTTTCTATTGTGTCCCTTGATTAGATTTCTTTCCTGCCTCTAGGCTACTTCTCCCACTCTACAACCTCCTTAAAATGCAGTTGCAAATCTTATGCTAATCCACCCAGCATAATGAAAATTAGTTTTAGCAGTTTCTTTCAAGCTTTATAACACCTCCCTCGCTCTATCTGAGGTAAGCAGAGACAAAACAAGACCAATTTGTAGTCAGGTCTGGCAGTGACTAGACACTCTTCCTCACCCCTTTGTGGACAGGAATGTGTGCTACCGGAAAGGCAGGCTCAGCATCTGCAGTCAGGGGAGCCAGGATGGGATGGGTGACAGGATCAATCCCGCCCCACTGTACCGCCCTCCACCGAATGCTATAGCTGTTGTGTTACCTGCACTCCAGAGCAGGTCTGCTGCTTCAGGTGCATTTATACGTCAGGGTGCAAAAAGGTTGAACAAGGAGGTGATTGATCAGTGTAGTTACACAGAACATCAGACTCTGGGAGCCAGCACACAGTCTTCAGTCTGCATTCAACCAATTCCTCATAGGACTGGAGGTCTCTTCATCCCACATCCGAATCATCCCCTCCTGCTCTTTCTCACAGAGCTGTTGCTTAGTTTTCGCAAGCCAGAAAAGACTGTTCCTGTCTATAGGCTTTGGCCAAAAAATAAATGCTCTCAACTACTGTTTGTTCTGGAAGAAGAAGAGGAGGAGGAGGAAGTGGAGGTGGAGGAAGGTTCTTGCCCTCTGTACCAGTCAGTGGCACCTGGTTCCCCTCCGAGGAATCCAGCCTGAAGGAGCTGAGGAAGAGGAACCTCCGAGTTGATGGGTGAAGCTCAACTTCACAGCACAAAGAAAGCAAAGCAGAGAAACATGGAGCATGAGGTGGCTCCCTGCCATGGCCCAAATCAACTTAATTTAAAAAAAAAAGTAACCTTTGATTCAGTGTTCAAGCTTCCAGCAGAACTTTGTCACCTGATCAAACTAATTATAAAGGTCAAGGCATTTTCAACCTAAAAGAGCAAATATAAAGGTCCTTTTCTTGCCATCACTGTGGTCAAGGCAGAGGTCACAGTGCTGCTGAAGGATGCTGAGATGTCAGTAACAGTGACATAGCGCTGACACAGTGGGGCTGGGACAGCTTCCCAGAGCACTGGGGAGGGAGCGAGGAAGAGAGGGATGGAGGGAGGGAGGGTGTAAGCAAGGAAGCAAGGAAGCAAGGAAGCAAGGAAGGGAATCCCCCAGTGCCCCAAATGGTCTCCTTGGCTTTGGCTGTGTCTCAGACTCCCTCTCCATTCCCCATGAATAACCAGGTTAACCCAGGCAGGGAGCAGCACCCACCATTGCTTCAGGGTATTTAGGTATATTAGGAACACTGACTCCTTCTACTGTCCTTGAGCCTTCAGCAGCAGTCATATCCTTGACTAATTAATCTGGCAAGGTCAAGCCCAAACTCCAAAGCCACTCCTTAGGGTTTTACTGGCTGTACACGAAGAGCAAAGCTCAGCACAAAATTCAAGAACCTCCTGTGCCCATGAGCACTCACACACTGCAGCCCAGCCAGCCCCTCTCCTGGAGGTACTTGTTCTCTCCCAGCAAAGTCTGCAATTCCATCAGGTGCAATTGAAAATCCCACTGAGGCATTTGCTACCTTGACAATATAATTTCTCGCCTTTTGGTCACAAATTCTATCTAATTCTCTCTGGCTCCGGATGACAGACAGCACACTGGGGCAGGGGCTGTTTCCAGGCGTGCCCTTAATGCTTTTTCCTGTGTCCTAATGAGAGGCAGTTTTGGCATATTCCCCTTCATGCTTTCTTGCATAGTGGAACCATTAAAATGGGAGGATCCGCCCTGAGCTGTCCCTGGGCTCCAGGTGCAATTGGGACACTTCTTCAGGTACTCAGCCCTTCACCCACTGGGTTTTGTTCAGCAGGGGCAGTTACACAATGCACTCCCAGATCCTGGAGCAGGATCCTCCTCAGGCACCTTCCTGATACCCCCACAATGCTCTCACACTTCCCTGTGGAGATGCCACTCCCTACCTGCTCCAGTTGTCACCAGTTCCCTCCTGACAGAGCATCCTACTGCTGTGCAGGTACCCCATCCCTGGGCAGCTCATCCCAGCTCTGCACATCCCTCTTTGTCCATCGGTACTCAGCACTGGTGAGGTCACACATCCAGTCCTGGGAGTGTAACATGGAGAATTCCATAGTCTGTAAAGTGAGCACAACAAAGGAACAATGATTTAAAAAATTATAAACCCCCAAAGTGAATATTTATTCCAATGATAAAACAAGAGCTGCTGAATGAAGGTGTTCAAGATCAGGAGCACAGCCGAGAGCAGGAGCTGCTTCAGAAAACCAGTGTTGGATAGGAAATTAATGGAGTGAAAATCTGGAAACTACAAATTTGGGACAACAAATCTCAGGTTCAGTAAGACATCTGGGTTTCCATTAAGCACTGTTATTCCTCCACTTAAGGATAATAATCGACATTGTTCTTGGAAAGCAGGATGTCAGCAGCACAAACCAAATCATAGACCTCTCTCATGCAGCGAGGGGATAATGGCTCCCAAGACAAAAGGAGTATTTTATTTATCATAAAACACTCACGGGAGTCAGGCAGTCACCTGGTGTTTAATGCAGACATTGCAGACCCGAAGGAATTTTGCTTAAGTGTGACAGGGAGTAGGAAAGGTTTCTGTGTCATGAAAATTCATTGGAAATTACATTAGTGCTGCTGGGAAGGCAATAGCATCCAGCAGGAGTAGATGCACTGCCTCATCCATATGGATCCCATTTGCTAAAATCTCGGTCCGTACCTTGCTAATGGTCCTGTCCAAATGACAACGCCCTATGGAGGAATCAGTGACCAGGAACAGCCCCACACGGGCCAGAGCACTGCTGAACATCCCAGTGACTGAGGGATGGACTGATCCCAATGGAGGAGCCTGCAGCACCTCCCATTGCCACCAGCACTTACACTGCTTGCCTGATGAGGAGGATACATGGTCTCTTGTGAACATCCTGTTGTTTGGCAGTAGGGAGGATGGACAGGGCTGTTTGCTCCTAGGAAAATCCCGTAAGAGCTCTGCAGACTAAAATGCCAAGGTGCTTCTCCTCAGATGTGCCTGGTAGGACAGCTGGGGACCCAGCAGCTAAGGGGACAGAGGATTCTCATGCCTCCTGCTCTTCCATAACAGCATTAGCTCAAAATAAACAGCACTTCGATCCATACACAATGGAGTCTGGGTGCCTTTCCCAACACCATCCTGACAAACACCCACACCAGTGTGTCCCAGGAACTTGCAGTTGCTAGTGTGGGGTGACAGTAGGAAGACTCAGAGAGCAGATAATCAATATTAATAAATCTGTATGGAAAAATAGCATACAAATGCTCAACTCATTTCATAGACCAATGAGTTTAATTTTTAAAATGCCCAGAGTGTTTGATTCGCTGTATTTTCAGGACAACAGGCAGGAGGCCCTCAGGAGCTCCGGAGTCTGGAGAATGGAGCCTTTCCTTGCTTCCCTCCTGTAGTTCATGGCTGCTGCTCACTGTGCTCTGCCTGCCCCGTGTTTACTGTGACCCACAGGCTTCCCATCCTCCTGAGCCACAGGCACTCCCGGTGTTCTGCAGCCTTGCCCATGGAGCTGCCATCCATCACTTGGTACTGCAAAGAGAGAAGAAAAATCTTCCCAGCGTTCAGGGCTCTGTGAAAGTACAGTGGGGGCCAATGTCCTTTCAAATCACTCCCCACCTCCTTTCATCTTAGCCCTTGCTGAGCCCCGCTCGAAAGCAGAGGTGAAGAGCTTCTCTTTCTTTGCAGAAAGGAGCCCCAGACAAAGCCCGCAGACACACATTAAACTGCAATTCATCCCCATCAGGATGGAGGTTATTCTGCACTGAGGTAAGGGATTCAGTTCTACTCCTTCTTTTTTGTTGTTTTTTTCCCCTGCATTTCTTCATCAAAGACCTGTTTATACCCGACTTTGCTGATCAGATACAGAAAATGAAAATCTATTATTAATCAATTCATTTGAACTGCTATTTGCAGATTCTGCCTAATCACTGGCTTTTTGCCTACCTCAAAAGAAATCCAAACACCACCTGTGTACTTAAAGCACCAGGCAGGCAGCATTGCCATCACACAACAGCACTGGTGACCACTGGTGACCACTGGGTAGTGGCAGCAGTTCCTTCCCTCACTGCAGGGCTGGGAAAGCAGCAGGACTGGCCCGTGTGGCCTTGGTCCTGGGCTTAGTGTCCCCCCTTTTTCCAACCTTGTGTCTCCCACTCTGTGTCACCCAGAAAAGAGTCACTCGCCCTTTCTAATCTCCACACTTTCTAATCTCCCCCACTCATGGTGCCAGTGAGCAACAGGGGGAAAAAATCAGCCTTTCAAAGGTAATTGTTTTTTCCTCTCAAGAGTAAGAACACGTGTAAGAAGTAAGGATGTTTGCCAAAGCTGTGTGTGCATCTCCCCACCTCACACTGTTCCCAGGTAGGTTTATTTTTTCCTATCCTCTTAAATGAAAAAAAATTGGCAGGTTCTATTATATGATATCAGTAAAAATATAAATATATATGTTTATACAAAGGAACACAAAATATCGAGGGGCTGCACTGGAGATGTCAAGTAAAACCAATCACTGAGTTAAATGCCCCCCCCAAAAGTGTAGTGATTGATGGTGATAAGCACCAGCATAATCTGATTTCTTGATAAACGAGGCCAATCTTTAGGAGTGGAGGTTCTCAGAGCAGTGGGTTTGCCCAGCTGTGCAGCAGCGGGAGACAGCCCCAGCTGGGTGCGTTTGGGTGCACCATCCCCACCCAAACTTTCGTCCTGACACACAAACACCATCGATGGTCAATACATACTGACCAACAGGAATTGGCAAGAGCTTGGAGGGATTTCTCAGCGCTGATGCCCAGACTCTGTTTATTATATTGATAAAGATGATTCCTCATCCCCCACGACTTTCCTTGGACATCTGTCATGTCTACAAGGAGCTTCCTTCCTCAGTGCCACAATAACAAGCAGTGTTAGAATTGACTTTGGGGGAGTCAGCTCACCCCACACCTGCTCACAGAACAAAGGGTTGAAAAGAGGAGAGATGACCTCCATCTATTCTCCAAAATTTTCCCATTACTCTCCACTGTTCAAGTCCTCTTTACCCAGAGAACACTCTGAATTTAGAATTCATGGTGTGTGTACAGGCAGTGAACCCACCAACCCTTTCAATGGCAAAAATCAACAAATACTGTGATGCTTTATCAAATTAAAGATTAGAAATTGAAATGTTTCTTGTAATGATCCTCGCCTTGATCCATGCATTTAGAAAAATCAATAAAATAATGTGGAACAATCATGGAAGGCTTCTTTTAATGACTTGCATCTTCATAAATACCATATTCATTACAGACCTCCATCAAAATATATTATCTCTACTTGCCCACGCTGCCGTTCCTTGATTGGAAAGCTTCACCTTGCTAAGGCATGAAAAATGGATAAGAATGGAATGGAATACAAAAGGGCCACTTATTATTTGTCAGCTGGCAGGGTTTGCCCTTTTAAAGCAGATATCAAAATTTTAAATGTGATCTTATAATAGCAGCAGATTTCTCCTGGAGACGCCTGTGACAGGTGCCGGGGAACTGCGGAATACTCGGACGCTGCTGTATCAATTCAGAAATGCTGTGTCCGTCTCTGGACTGAGCAGTAGCTGCACTGTCGCCTCAAGGAAGACATCGAGGAACATGGTTGCAGGAGCTAATGCCAAGAGGGATAATTAATGCCTTTCTCAGCCCTTTAAAGGTGCAGGCAACAAATCACTTGGAATTACAAACTCCGCACATTTGCTTCTGCCCTTGGAGAGAACGATGACAACACAGCATCTGTGATCTAAGAGGGGGGCTGGGAGGGCCAAGGTTGTTGTCAAAGGTCACTGAGGACCCCATCCATGAGATACTGCTAAATCTCATCCTTGAGGATCCTGTGAATTTGAGGGAAGAGCTCAAAGGAGTTAAAATGCCTCATAGCCAGATCCTGTGTGCATGCCTCAGCTCCCTGTGCCCATGCCCAGATCCCGTGTCCACTGCCAGCACACCCACATGGAACAAGGAGCACACCCGTGCAGGCACAGGGATTGCTCTGGGAGTCGGTGCCCCAGTGAAGGAGGTTGACAGTGTTGTCCCTCTGTGCCTCAATGAGGAGGGTGATGGTGCTGACCCCCCATGTCCCAGAGAAGGGGGTGATGGTGCTGTTCCCAGTAAGGGCTCCCTCCCTGCCACACCGTGACTCTGATCCATCACCTTTGCACAGGCTGATGACAAATCTCCAGGTCTGTGTTTTCACACTGTGCACAAGGTGCTTCTGTTGGTTCCTGCACAGCTCCAGGAGCACCTGGAGCCCTTCTTGCCTTGTGTGGTATCTGGGAATAATCCATGTGTCTGTGTCTTCTGCTGATATTGGTTTATTTGTCTGTAGGTAGCACTCTATCCACGACCTGAAATAACAAACTCTCCCTGTTTGCTTACCTGGAAAATATCTGACTCCACCTTTCTCTCCTTAATCTGTGAGCACAAACATTAGGAGACCTAATTTCTCCAAGATATTTACCAAAAGATTTAATAATGATTGGATTGGATTTACTGAAGAAAGAGACAGCATTTTTTATCTCAAACAGTACCAAGACCCTTCTCTCCAGCTGCCTAAACCAATTGATCCGATACTAAATTCCACAAAATAAGCAAACTGCCAATATCACTGTGTACAAAACCCCAACTGCCCTCACAAAATATTAGCAGCTAATTAAAATTAAACATTATTGCTACCCACATAGCATTGCTGCCAGTGTGAGGAAGGTCTTCTGGGTGCATTCCTTTCCACCCTGCTCAGGGGACAGCTCATTTTTTCTTGACGAGAAAAACACCCAATTTACTACTTGATATTAAGTAACCATGTGGCAGCTGAGCCCTGACAAGGCCTGGGCTGCTACTGCCTTGACCTTGACTTTCTCATTATGCCCTCTCCAGGGATGGGATCTCTTCCCAGGGAATTAGCTGGAATTCCTTGAAAAGCCACAAAATGCTGTTTCCTCTGATACCTCATGCCCGGGAGAAGAATTTAAGCGAACAAATAAGCAGAATATCCATATTTCAGTGAGAGTGTAAAGCTGGCAATTTGCAAGGAGTGATGTGCAAATTCAGCAGAAAATGCCGAATTTAACCTTCAGCCTGGTTCTTTCTCTGAGCCCATGACCCCTTCCATGGGCAGATCCCTGCTGATCCCTTCCATGGGGAGGTCTCTGCTCCCGGAGCAGACACGGCTGAGGATCGGGACAGGTAGCAGATTCTGTGCTGCAGATCTACATATGAGTCTTCAACCTTCTCTAATGCAGTTCTGAAACATCTGAAGAGAGCTCCAAAATGGAAAATGCAAATAAACAGACCTTTCTTTCCAAGGCTGTGAAGTGAATTAGTGTGAGTCCCACCCTCTCTGCTCACATTTGCATCCGGCGATCCGACAGCACTTGACTCTGAAATCATTCCAGTAAAGCGGAAAATTAATATTCTAATATTCCTGTTTCTCCAGCAGCTACAAATAAGTAAAGTGGAAGTAGTAAAGAAAATGTTTTAGTATTAACTCTGCCTATGAATATTTATTGTCACTTGCCCTCAGACACCCGCCTGTCCTGTCCCTGCTCTCTTACGTGTGCCGTGGAACCCTGTGGCAGCATCAGCAGCAATTCTTTATATATTTTTTACCAAAGAGGGGAGCAATTAATTTCCGATAGGCTCTTGATTAGCTTTTACCAGGAGGTTTTGCTCAGGTATCCAGCACACCTGGCCCAGTGCACGGTGGGAAGTACTCACACAGATACTCACACGCCTTGGCTGCCCCAGATTGTACGGCTGCAGGCAGGGGTGGGCAGGACAGTGGGGCTGGGACCCCCCAAGCTCCGCCCGGACAGTGCAGGGGGTTCACAGGGACAGAAGTGATTCAGCTTAGAGATTAGGGAGAAATTCTGTATTGGGAGGGTGGTGAAATAACTTATGCAGTTCATCAGGTAAAGCTGACTCCACATAAAAGCCTCAGCACAGCTCACCTGGGTCCATATTTCTGTGTTTAGAGACAACTTTGGGACTAAAGAACATGAGGATTCTGACAGGTTTGCCATCCAAGGTGTGAGATGAGTGGCAGCGAGGAGCTGGAGTCCCAGGCGGCCCTGCAGCCACCTTCGGAGCTGCTCTCTGTTATTCACAATATTAAAGTCACTGAGGTGTAAAATTGTAGGTGCAATGTGGAACGCGATGGATTCTTTCTGTGTTCAGAAAATCCCAAATCCACTGGGTGGGCCAAGGTGTCCATGGGTTTGTCTTCTTTCTGCTGGAGCAGGCATGGGGCCAGCACCACCTCACCTGCTCTGAACCAGCATAGGGTGTATCTCACCTCTATCTGTATTTTTGTTTGTTTACAGAGAGAATTTGTAAGTAAAAACCTGAGGATTCAAGGACTTTCTCTTGAGGGTCACCCTCAGGATGTTGCCTCTGGGCCCAGCCCAGCACCAACCGGAAGGCAGATATTTTCATTACAGGACAAAAGGAGATATTCCAAAGTTACTTAAGGAAAAGGAATTTTACCAAATTAGAAAATGCTGGAATCTCTCAAATGTTTGGTTGCAGGACCAGACTGGGCCAATGGGCAAGAGAAGAACTGTTCCCACTCTTTTCCTTCCCTGGAGGAGGTGTGGGGATGGTTGGAGCAGGGCAGCAGTGTCTCCCCTGGCTCCTGTCCCCATGTCGGTGCCAGCAGGGTGGGGCCCCCAAAAAACCCCTCCAGTGCCGCTGGAGCTGAGTGGGCACAGAGAGCCTGGAGCCAGGAGATCTTGGTCCTTCAGGACTCCAGGGAACACCTGCACTGTCCACGCTGCACAGCCTTGCCTGGCGCCAGGGAATCCATCACAGTCCCCAAGAGAGCTGTGACCCACTTCAGGCAGTGGCAAAGCTCCCTCGGGGTGAGCTGGCACCAGGCACTGGCTGTTCTGAAGTAAACTGGCTTGTTTATGAACTCAGAACATAAAATTTGCGCTCTAAGGTACATTATAACTACAATACAATCTAAAAAATTCTAATGTTACAACTCCATCAAATAATTATGGCTTATTCCCATTTTTTTCCCATATTTTAGTGTCTGCACTCTGTGATGACTGAATATACAGGAGGAGCGAATCACTCATTTCCAAGTATAAAACTTGCATATTGTGAGGCTGAATTATTCATATTATTCCTGGTAGGCCCTATTGCTATTTACATTCTTGATACTGAAACATATCCTTCAAAGATGAATTTTTAGCAATTAAAATTTAAATATGGCGTTTGACAGTGCTCATTATTAAATCGTCACAACCAGGACAGTAAAAATTAAGAATGTGACTGGTGTCAGCTGGCAGGGATGTTGTGAGTGTTTCCAAGTGGGTCACAGTTTTCCAAAGTAGATGTAATACAAATTTTATTGCTTTTATGGCCTTTTTATTTTATTTTTCAGTGTATCTTACTGAGCTGGAGGTCAAGCTGCTCACTATGCACCAGATCTTGCCCCTGCTGTGCCTGCACCCCCTGCCCCACAGGATCACTCTTGAGCTGTGGAAAGCACAGATAGTGCTCCTTCCTGGCACTTCTTCCCTACTCATTTACCCCTTGTTTTACTGTACACTCAGATATATGCCGTGCCATAAATCCAGGGCAAAGTAAGAAATTATGTGAGCAGGGAGGACATGATCATTCTGTTGCAATACCCTGTGTTTGTAAACAAAGAGAAAATGCCTGAAATAATCACAGAATCCTGGGATGGTTTGTGTTGGAATGCACTTTACTGATCAGTGAGTTCCAAGCCTCTACCATGGGCAAGGACAGCTTCCACTATCCCAGGTTGCTCCAAGCCCCATCCAACCTGGCCTTGGACACTTCCAGGGATGGGGCAGCCACAGCTTCTCTGGGCAACCTGTGTCAGGACCTCACCACCCTCACAGCCAAGAATTTCTTCCCAATATCCCACCTGACCCTGCCCCCTGTCCAGGGCAAGCCATTCTCCTTGTCCTGTCACCCAAAGCCCTTGTAAAGAGTCTCTCTCCATCTTTCCTGTAGGCTTCTTTCAGGTCCTGCAAGGAGGCAACTGCCTGTAGGTAGGTAAGTATATAATACAGTCATAGATATATATATATAGTTAATTACTCTTTTCTTTTAAAAAATTGTTCTTTATAATGGTTAACCCTATCAACCTTTTAAGTTGCTGTGAGGTGCACGTATTTCTACAAGGACAGGTTCAGACCAGGAGAGTATACAGGATTTTGGCAGCTGCCTGGATGACAAAGCAGCCCTGGATATGCCACAAGTGGGATGCTGCAAACACATCCCTGGGGTTTCCTACTCTCCTCCTTTTCTCACCCAAACAGACTCCTCAGCCTGTTCCACCTGCTTATTAGCAGCAGGTATTTGGTGCTAATGCTTTTTTACATCTCTATCATAATGCTAAGAAATACTGAAATCTGTCTATTTCAATTGCTCTGGTGAAGTATAATACATTAATCATAAATAATTTATATGAATCTGTCCTTTTTCTTCGGCACATCTCAGCAGCGTCATAGTAACATCCTTTCCATAGAACATTACTCTGTGTTCTCTCACAAAAACAAAAGGAAGGGGAAAAAAAAGAAAGAGAAAACCAGGTGAGTGTTTCTTCCTTCTCTCCCACTTGATGGGAACAATCCCCAGGAGATTCCCCCAAGCCAGTGTTTTAATTTTAGGTGAAGTGAGGAGAGCTGCTATAGCGCTGGCAGCTGTCACAGCACTGCCATGGGAGGGGAGAGCCTGGCTTCTCCTGCTCAGCTCTCAGGCGTAATGACAGCAAATGCTCCCCTGCTCCCAAGCGCAACACGGATCCCACGGAGCGCTCACTCCATTTCATGGAAACAGCCAGATGTCATTGCAATTCATTTGCTGCCATTATATCTTTTCTGCTTGATTGTTTACAATTCACCACTTCCCTCTCTCTGCTCTGGCTACTTGTGCCACACACCAACCCTCAGGAATGGTTTGGTCAAGCCAAGGAAGAGCACTATCACCTCTAAGACCATTTCCCACTATGTCAATCCACATTGGCTCAGTATGACATGTTAAACCCCTCATAGCAAGGTCATGGACAGTGTTTTATATCCCATCAGGGCATGGCAGAGACATCCATCCCTGGGAGCAGCATCATTCCCTGGGAGCAGCATCCATCCCTGGGAGCAGTGAGGCTGCACACACCAGGCGGGAGCAGGACTGGCCTGGGAAAAAGTCACTTGTAACTCCCACACCCTCCAAAACAACCATGAACATTCCCTTTGCCTCAAATGCCATCAGGGGGTTTATTTTGGTGTGGGACATTTTCATGGAGTGAGGATATTTCCAAAAACCAAGCCCTTCCTTCCCAGAAAATAATCCAGGTTTTGGCATGCTGTGATTGCAGAGCAACCACTGCCTTTATCCACAAAGCCTTTGGGGACAACGAGCTCCCGTGGAGAAGTCAGGGATGGAAATTTCCAGCAGAGCTGTGGGAAAAGATGTTTTTTTTGTGCTTGTGACTTTCAGAGGCTCTTTGACAGACCCTAAGTTGGAGAACTGAACTTTGTTTCTTTTTTACACTACCCACAGTAAAAGGAAAAAAAAAAAAGTAAAAGAAAAAAATCCAGTCTTCAAATCTTCAGAACTATTTCTTTACCAGCAACAGTGGGAGTCATGTATTGAGGTGAAGAATAGGGGACGATCTTACAGTTCATTTTAAATAGCTTCTGAGACATAAGCAACCCTAATTAACATTCTTGTGGTAGTGAAATTACAGCAAGAAAGCAATTTAATCTGTAAAACTCTATTTGTCACGATGACGATAAACAGAGGGAGAAAACATCAGGTGAAAAACAGAAGAAGGAATGGAGAAGAAAGAGGGGTGAAGGAGATGCATCTCCAAGAGTTATTAGGAGGCTAATAAAAATATTTTTGGAGAATGACAAAGACCAAATAAAACCAGCTGAGCAATGCCCAAAGCCAGGCAACTGGGGAATTCCTCATTCTCCAAGCCCTTCTCTCCCCTAATCTTCACACAAACTGAAACAGAGACGGGAACAGTAACATGATGCAAGGAAAAGAAACCAACTCTAATCCTCCTCCTCGCCTCAGTAATGAACAACTCTGTGCATCAGTTTATTGAGTCAGAGTTCACGGCAAAGATTTCCTTTATTGGTTTTGAGCAGCTTCAAGGACATGGTTGGCACTTAAAAACCAGGAAACTGTATCTAAATAATGATCGTTTCTTCCAGCCTCCCTCAGCGTGGGCTCCGCCAGAGTCCTGAGGATGGGGTGCTGGACAGGGGCTGCAGTGATCACAGTAGCAAACTGAGGGAGGCTCTGGCCATTGGAGATCAATTTTTCAACCCCAAGAGGCAGGAATTATGCTATTTAAACAGATTTTATTTTTTTTTCTTTTTCCCTGAACATGACTTCAGTTCCTATTACTCTCAGGCTTCTCTGAACTTTTTCTCACCTGATGGCTAAACTGCAAAAGGAAAAGAAGGGATTTGTACATAGATTTTGGGACATTTCTTTTCAGCTCAGCTGTAAAAATATACTGAAATAAGATACTGCCTTGGCAGCTTTGCAACAGCTGATGTGGAAAGGTGAGGAGCTATTGCAGAGCTTTATTTCAGGGGGGTCAAAATGCAGCTAATGGGGTGCAGAGGGCACGTGGCACCTGAAACAGTGGGGCTTGTCTTAACAGTTTGTTGATTTAATGGGTCCACAGACTGGACACAAATGTCTGAAAGTTTCAATTCCTGTTGCACCACCACTACCAGAGCATGATGTTGTCAGTCCATTGGAGGAATTTGCAGGTCCTGGCGTTCTGGAGCAAAGGAGAAAGGCTGTAATTGCACCCACAGGGCAAATTGCACCCTCCCCAGTGCCCAGTGAGCTCCTCTGCAGAGCCCCACACACGGGCTCAGGGCCTCCTTGGGGTGGGGACCAGGCTCGCACCCTCCAATTTTTTCACCATCCTTTGATTTCACCATCTTCTGGCAGTTTGTATCAAACGCATTTCCCATCCATGCTCCAGGCAGAGCACAGCCACACAGAGGTGGATGGCTTTGCTTGGCTTCTCTTTTTACTTCCCATGGGTCTCATCCTGCTCTCTGGAGAAGCTCCACAGTGGCAGCTTGGCTGTGTGTGCTCCCTGGCTGTCAGGAGTGCTGTGCCTGGGGTCAGGAGGCCTTCGCCATCCGTGGGAATGTCTCTCTGGAGCAATGGCTTTGTGTTTACAGAGGTTCTTATTTCCTTACCCATTCTCAATTTGTGTTTTATGCATCAAGGGATTCTGCTGCGCTAATGCTGCTCCAAAGAGCTCCATGTGCAGGGCTCAGCAGCATCCCAACAGCCCCAAGAGTGTTTCCAGCAGAAGTTTTCACCACTTTCTGATACTGATCCTCTGCCCACCCTTATTTATTTCTGATTCACTTGGAAGGGGTGAAAACAGCTGGAGAGGGACTTTGGATGAGGGCTTGGAGTGACAAAACAAGGGGGAATGGCTTCCTATGGACAGAGGGCAGGATTAGATGGGATATTGGGAAGGAATTCTTTCCCTGTGAGGGTGGTGAGGCCCTGGCACAGGTTGCCCAGAGAAGCTGTGGCTGCCTCATCCCTGGGAGTGTCCAAGGCCAGGTTGGATGGGCTTGGAGCAACCTGGGATAGTGGAAGGGTGTCCCTGCCCATTGGAAGGGTGGAATAAGATGAGCTTTAAGGTCCCTTCCGACCCAAACTATTCTGGGATTCTGGGATTCTTTCTGATGGAAACACGTGGATGTAAATGTCCCAGTATTTATTTTTAAGCTCAATGCTCCCCGGAGGGGTTTGTGATTAGCAAGAGCACCTGGCCAGAGTCATCACTCATGCTCCGAAATGCAGACGGGTGATGATGGTGTGGCTCTCACAGATGCCGCCGTGGTGTTTATTCCAGTGGTGTCTCTGTGCTCCATGCATCATCTCCAGCTAGAAAACTATATGACTCTTCAATAAATATTTTGCCTCTAACGTCTTGGTGTGAGGAGATTTATGTGCTGATTAGTTCTTTCATCTTGTTTGTTTAAGGAGCTCTTGTTTACAGGATGGAGCTGCAGGGGTGGCAAACTGTTCAGGGCTTTTATCTCCAGCAGCCACCACATGCCCCTGCTCCTGTCCCACAGCATCCTCCCAGTGCCACAGGACACCTCCTTGGGTCCAGGGTGGGAATGGAGAGGGGGCCCTTCCCTGTAATTATCACAGAAATGTTTTAACATGTTACTCCTTGTTATATCCTGGGTTTGTTGATAGTAGAGCAGATACTGCATTTTCTATATAATTAAATAGCAAATGCTATACCTTGTTAGGGAACATGAAGCAGAGGACCCCAATGAAGAAGAATCAGTTTGTTTTCCCTCTTTTCTCCTCTGCCCATTCCCTCATGGCTGAGAGATGCTGAGGAGTCTGGAGTCCTATTCAAGCAAAGGCCCAGCTCCTCCTGCACGCTGTGGCACTTCCCACACATCCCAGCGTTGACGGGGCTCCCAGCTTCCCGAGGCTCAGGAACACCCAGGGTCTGCATCCCTCATCTTCAGCCATATCCTCATGTGACATCCCCAGGGCACAGGACACCTCTGGGCTGGGCACACCAAGGATGCTGCACAGAGGGGCGCCCCCATGGATGGGGCAGTGGGAGATGGGGGTGGTCAATGCTCATCCTTGGTTCAATTTTTCTCCCCACGCTGCTTATTCCAAAGTGACTTTTGCTTCTAGGAGCAGTTTCAGAGTGGGAACAGGGGGTTGTGGTGCCCTTTTTTGTGGGAGCAGAGGGTTGTGGCACATTTTTTATGGGATAAAGCCAACAGAGTAAATCCTGTGCACTTACCACCTGTGAGCAGCAGCTCAGCCCTGCCTTACACCGAGCTCTCCTCAGAAGTGCAGGGGCTGCCACAGCCACTCCGACAAGGAAAATAACCCTTCCCTGCTGTGCAGGCCGTGTGCCTGATAAGGAACAGACGATGTGGCCTCCGATCCAGCGGCAAAGCTGCCTCTGCTTCACTGTCTCTACATGTTCACAGCAGAATGGGACTGTGAGGCTCATGCCTTGAAAAACACCAACAAATTTAAGTGCCCGTTGCTAAAAGAACATTTTGTCTCAAAAAGCCCCTCATTAGTTTGATAGTGCCTCACGGGATATGGTTTAGTGCTCTGTGGGTTAATCACTTAGCGTCTCAGGTTTCATTCAGTGACCATTGATTTTTCTTTCTCATTTACATCTATAGAATAATGTTTGTCAGTGTAAAGTTAAAAGAAAAATGAAAAATTGGGGGTATTTTTAGTTTGGCTAACAAGGCACCACGGGTGTGATGAGAGCTCTAAATACACGAGTAATCGCAGGTTAATGATCTCATTCTCACTGTTGGGTTAATCATACAGACAAATAGCAAGGCAAATCCTGGAATATTTATTCACTGCCGGAGTAGCAGAGCAGAGACAGAGTTGTCTTCCCAGAATGCTGCGTACAAAATAAAACCTACCATCGAGGTGTCTGGCTTCGGTTTTTGTGATTTATATTTTACTGTAGAATTGGTATCTTAAAAGATTCTTACTTATTGTTTTGTAAGTTGGAAATTAATTTACATCTATTACTGCAAAGAAGTCCCCATTGGTGAGGCACTTGCTAGGAAAAGGTTATTTGTAATGACCAAATTTGTCACTGTTTGGGATCTCATAAAGGTCACAATGGAAGTTTTTCTCTTGCTTTAAATAAAATTCTGTATTTTAAAAAGAAATGTGCTTAACTTTCATTTCATAGAAATATCAAACCTGTTTGCACTATAATTTACTTTTTGAGCTCTTGACATTTACCCAGCTGCCTGTCTTTGGAGAACAATCTCTTGATTTGGCTGGAAAGTGCTCCCAAGAAAACTGTCAATGAGGAACTGGGGGGCTATGCCGTGCAAGCACCCACAAAGTGCCCACCTTCCCTGCCTGCCCTAAGCTTTGGCTGCTCCCTGCCATAGGGACACCTGCCTGGGGCACACAGGGGGTCCTGGTGGTGGGCACTGCCCTCCCGGGAATTGAACGTGCCAGAGAGCTGAATGGAACAAGCACTCATTCCACGACAAGCGCTCATCTGCTCCCACTGAGCAGATGGAAAAGGTGTGTAAGCGGGTGAAAAGCCTGGAAAACCTCCTGCTACATTTCACACAAGGAACAGCAGCTTTTATTCATCTACTTCTTCTGTAGATCATCAGATCTGTAGGTCATCATCTACTTCTTCCACACCTACATCCCCCTTGTGCCTGAGGAACATGGACATCCTTGGGAGAGACCAGGCGTCATCATTTCCCACTGCCGGGGAAGCCATTGGCCCATGGAAGGTTTTTAAATTAGTATTTTCTTTTCTTGGCAGATACACAACAACAATGTATTTTATACCTTGTACCACGCAGAGCTCAATTCTCTTCAAGTCATCAGCTTTTGAGACCTGCTATTTGCTCCTTTCATTATCCAGCTGTTAGGGTCCAGTTTAAATTACAGCCTTTTGGGATAAACAGGGGGGTTTGCAGCAGATTAAGCATTTTATTTACCTGCCATCTCTGTTTAATGGGATATTCACACCCTTTGATGGTCCCTTGCTGCTGGAACTCAGGGTAGATGAGCCGGGTGCTTCAGGGAGGGGACAGCACCAGCATCCCACAGAGGGGACTCCAACTGCTCCAAAGCTGCATTTCGCTGTTGGAAAAGATTCCTCTTCCTCTGTTGACTGAATTATTTTTCAAGTAACCTGAGCCTTTCAAATTGATTGTCGGGGTATGGGAGTTGCACACGTGAAGGCTTAAATCGCATTGTTGATAACTAATATTGGTATTGATGTGGCCAGGGAGCCACTCGCAGTGCAGTCGGTGCTGTGTAGGAGTAACAGCATTTACAACTCCAATACCAGGATAAGGAAGCAGCTGAGTTACCGTGAGACTTATTTAAACTGCACAAGCAGCTGAAAGAATGGGATCAGTCCAATTAATTCCAGATATACACCTGTGTAACATTTCCATCAGCTAACGAGGGAGAAGACAGAAGTGTTATGTCACCACCCCGCACCTCCAGTGCCAAAATAACAATTATTTTCCCAGGGTACATACTGGACTAGCAGCTGCTGATTAACTCTTCCAGCGTTACTCCCGTCCAGATTGACTCCTGTTCCCACCCTGCTCTCCAAAGATATACTGAGCTGCTGCCTGGACAGACCTTCGCCCTTCCTCCTCTCCTCCTCCTCCTCTTCCCAGCAGCAAAGCTGCTGACCCGGAGCCCCCACACCATGCTCTGGCTCCTGCACTTAGTCATGGCATAACGTCACCATCATTCCTGGGTTCTCTCTGTGGCCCCCGGCGGGGGCTGCCCCAGGAATGGCTGGAAAGGGCAGTACAACGTGGACATGGGTTGGCACATGCCCTGTCCTGTCCTGGCAATGGCCAGCAGAATGTGGACATGGGCTGTGACGTCTCCCGTCCTGCCACGGCCAGCAGCCAGTCAGGCCACCCTACCCCACGTTCAGCTATCGGCCCCGGCTCAGCGAGCAGGTAAAGACTGCCCCAGGGCTAAGGGCCAACGCAGGGGAAGCCCTGCAGGCTCAGGTGAAGCCCAACAATCCCGATGAAAGCCCTCATCCCCGCGTGAAGCCCCCAACCCCAGCTGCTGTGCATCAACAGAAGGAGAGGCAGCCCCTCCCTAGAGCTTTGTTCTGTTCCTTCAGCTATTTACCCCCAGTGAGAATCAGCTGTGGGTCATTAACACTGATTAAAAGTGCAGTAAATTAGGGGTTGGAGGCCAGAGTGAATGGTAACGGTAGAAGCGAAGGGTGTGGGGTTTGTCCTGCATTTCTGGAGGGTGAGTGCTGTGTGTTTTTACTTTTTTTTTTTTTTTTTTTTTTTTTTTTTTTTTTTTTTTTTTTTTTTGTTGCTGGACTGTTCTGGGGGCTCAGGTGGATTCTAACTAATGAATAATATTCAAATTGCCTTTTCCTTGCCTAAAAAAGAAGCCTTTGTCGCTGTGCATGCACGAGAGATGCCAGTAAAATAGAAACTATCATCTTTTATAAAGAAGAGTAGGTCTGAGGCTGTTTTAGAATATAGCTGTATTACAGGAATGTGTGGGGGAGGTGTGTGCTAGCTGAGACGTTGTTCGCCTTGCTGGGAAGTTTATAAAACACTTGGTGTGCCCCTTCCTGCTTTAACCGGGTGAGAGATGTGTTGGTTGGAATTTAGGCGATGCACGGCCAGGGAATTGCATACACGTGTGCTATAATCTCAGTTTAGTCCTTACTAGGAACGTGTCCCAAAGGATAAATAATGAGCACCGAGCAGATGCCCTGGGCATTGAGTGCAGAAAGGATCCTCCAACCTTTTATTAGCAGTTGTTAATGGATCTCAGGGCAAAACAGGGCGGGACTGCGGCGTTGGAATTAAAACTGCGGCCAATGGGCGATTTTGTGTTTATACCTCCATTGCTGCAAATTATGTTTTATATTCTTTGTTAAAACCAAAAATTGTAATGTTTATTTATACAAGTAAAATGCAGGCGACTCTCCTGAAGGATTTCCATGTGATAGTGAGGTGGTGCTGGGGTGCTCTCACACCCCGGGGCAGCTGTAACCCCCCACCAGGAGTAGGGAACTGTCCCATTGAGCCGTGGGTGAAGCCAGGGAACAATCTTTCGGCTACTAACGAGTTGTTGGTGCCTGGGGCGGTGTGCTGGCAGTAGCATTTCCAGCCTCTGACTGCCATCCCGTTGGGATGGATGGGTCGATATTCAACCAAGGGAACAGAGGGAGCGCGGCTCCGGCTCTGCCCCGCGCTTTCCATCCAACCTGGGCTTTGCAGCCTCTGCTGCAAAGAGGCTTTTCTCAAATCCTCCCTGCTTGACTCTTCAAATGGGTTGGAGCTCCGTGCTTGGAGACACGGGAGGTTCGGGAAGAGCTGCCGTGGCTCAGATGAGCGGGACAGGGCAGGGCTACGATCGCATCCTGCTCTGCCAAGCATTTGGAAGGGCATTGCAGGGGGAGGCAGCAACCCTCCACCCGAAAATATAAAATCTAAAGTTTAAAATAAACCCCATACCTATAAAAATTATAAGGAAACCCAGTCAGAATCCTGTTCCTCACCCAGTGGCTCCGCAAATGAGCGATGTGTTTCCAGCTGGGAGATAGAATCTGCATCTCAGGAGGCTCCCAGCGGCCTGCCGAACGCTCTAATTAGCTCATTCTTCTCCCTAAAGTGCTTTCGCTTAGGCTTAGAGTGATGCACTGACAATTCCTGGGCTGTTGGCCGGTTCTGGGCGGTACCTGCCTCTTGCAGTTGGCTGTTTTGGGGAAAAGGTTTCCTTGTGGCTTGGGAGGGGTGTCACTGGATTCCCCCCGGCTCTCGAGAGGGGCCGCACCAGCCATTCCCTGCGCTCTGGGCAGTAGCTGACCTCCGAGCTGCTGAATCCATGGAGAGGGGAAGGGGAGTTGTTGGCTCAGTTTGTTGCTTTTAGGTGAGTTTCTCTATAAACTTTCACTTGCCCGAAAGAACCTGCTGCGGTGTCTGTTCCGATGTGCGAGAGATGTTGGAAAACCTTAAGGAGCGCTTTGAGAGCAAGGGAACTTCTCTGGGTCCTGGATTTGGGATGTGTGTTTTTTTCTGCCGTGCCCGGGAGAGGCTCTGAGGGGTTGGATCTAATATAGCACCTAAAGATTTCTCTTACAGACGTTATCTCTGCGGCACTTGACTTAACAAAACCTGCAAGTGTGTATATATAATGTATATCTCATATGTTTGTGTGGATTAAAATCATGGCCCTGAAGCTTTTCAGGCACTTGGGAATTTCAATATAAATATTTATCAGGAATGTCTCCATATAAAACATAAGACGGTTCCTGCTGCATCCTGCCTTACATGCACTGTTATTTTGTTTTATATGAGCTATTGAGTACTGTTTTGCATATATAGCTCTGAAAAATCATTTTGAAATATGGAGAGAGGCTATTTACAAGAGTATGGAGTGATAGGACAAGGGGAAATTGCTTCAAATTTTCAGAGGGTAGGGTAAGATAGGATATTGGGAAGAAATTCTTGACTGTGAGGGTGGTGAGGCCCTGGCACAGGTTGCCCAGGAGAAGCTGTGTCCAAAGCCAGGTTGGATGGTGTTTGGAGCAACCTGGGATAGTGGAGGGTGTCCCTGCCCATGGGAGAGGTGGAATGAGATGAGCTTTAAGGCCCCTTCCAACACAACTCAGTCTAGGATTTTATACAAGGAAAACCCTTTTGGAGAAGATAGGATTGCTCATTTGATGGCAAACAGGTTCTGTGTTCACCTTAATGCTCAGCAGAAGCAAAAGCAATCTGGCTGTGAGCAGAGGAGACAGCAAGGCTTTTTCCCTTGGATTTGCTGCTGTATACCCTGTGCTAAGGAATGGGGAGGGAGAACAGAGCCCAAACCCCAGTGAGTCACCAGACTCAGTGCTGCTGTTCCCCTGAGTCCCCTCCATCCCTATAACAGCATTTTTAATAAGATGCGATGGGCTGCTACAGGGCCATCAAATGCAGAGTGGGTTTTTTTGCTCTCCAAATTGATGTGAAAATCTGGTTGGTTTATAACTACCAAAATATAGCTACAGAAAGTACTGACAAGTTTGTAATGACATCCTTAATCTAACAATTCCAGAACAAAGCCAATAAAGAAGAACTTGTCATTGTTTTCAACAACATAAATTTAATATATGGGGAATTAAAGTTTGAGCTTAATGAGGAAAAGTAATTTAGGTGTAAACAATTGGTCTGAGTCAAAAACCTGGGGATTTCAACAGGCTATTATCCAGCACAGAGTGCTTTTAAACTCGGCCGAGCTGTAAGAAGGCTTTACAGCAGCTCCCCAAGTGCCCAAACTGATCTGCTTTAGGCTGTGTGTGCCTTGGCACAGGGAGGTGGAGCTCAGCCTCTGCAAAGGACCCCATGTACTCTGCTCTCTGGGCTGTCACCTGGTTAACTTCAGAGGCTGCTGTCATTAGCATAACTAATACGGAATATATAAAGGTATAATAATTCCTGACAAAACAGGTGTAATGGGCTGCTATAGCTATGGATCCCCCTTATCTTTAAGGAGATTATATTGACTGGTAATGCATGAGCAGCTCCACTTCCATCTCGCCTCACAGTGAGGCTGCCCGTACCGCAGGACTGGCTAGAGAGGGGTGTGGAGGGAAACCTGGCTTTTCTACAAAAACACCCCCAGTAAGAAGATGGAAAGGTCAATATTCTGTGCTTGATTGCTTTGGGATGGCATGGGGCTTGTGCAGAGCCAGTGGGAGATGATGACAATTCCTGAGCTCCTGTGTCTTTGCTGTTGCATCCCAAAGGTACCATGGGAGCAGCAGTTCCCTCCACTTTGGAACAGCCCAGGAGTCTGCCGTGGGCTGCTGGTCGATGGGAGCATGGCAGGTTTAAACCATGCCATTCCAGGCCCCTGTAGTGGAAACCACTGCTGTGATCCTCCCAAATTCCTGGTCCACAAGTGCTGGAGGAGACCTGCTCTACAGCCAGCAGACTGACCAAGGTTATTCAGGAGCTCTTTGCTATCCCTTCTGTCAGTCCAGCAGTTTTTTTCTTCTCTGTATCTCATTATTTTAGAACAGGAAGTTTAGAGCAAATTATGTGCTAACTATAGCTCTGCTTCACATCTACGTTTTCAGACTGTTACACTCAGGAATAAAAGTGTCAATTATGTTGAGAAATGAGAATGTGTCACAGGAAAAGAGCTCTTGTACATGTTTTAAATAAAATGTGTATCTTCTAAGTCATCATTTAGGCTAAGAAAACGATTCCTTAAAAAGCTTTAACATAAGGAAAAATAGGAGAAGGTTTAAGGTTGAAGCCGATAACAAAAACCTGGATGTGAGGATGGGATGCTGGTTTCATCCAGTGCAATTCCCTGCTGCAGGAAGGAAGGCATGAAAACATTGTGTTAAGAATAAAATGGCTCAAGCTGAGCCCATGGTCAGCTGTGGATTCTTCTCCTGGTTCCATATGGTCATAATTATTGAGGTCAAGGAAGTTTGATGGTTCCTGGATGGTGAGATTTTTATTGTTTGGTACGAAGATTGTTTTCTTCCTGTCTAGTCAATTGGTTTTTAAATTAGAAGGGAATCTAGGAAAGAGTTTATTAAAATTGAGAGAATTTATCTTCAGAGGAACTTTTTTTTCAAGTGTTTGGACACTGCTGTGAAGCACAGAAAGGAGAAAGTCTTGTGGAAAGTGTCCCTTCCCATGGTGGGGCAGTGGTGGAATGAGGTGAGTTTTGTGGTCCCTCTAAAACCATTGTATGAATTGACTGAGAAGTTTAGAGTTGCTCATGTTTGGTGTGTCAATGATCACTTATGTTTATGCCTGGCAGCTGTCCTGGCAGGGAGCACATGTTGGCCCAAGGCAGGTACCAGGACAGCTGTGTTTGTACCTGGATGGTGACCAGCTCCTCATCCTACACTTGAGTCTGTTCCATGGGAAAGCGTCTACGTGGGGATTGTTAAATGTCATATTTGGGTAATGGGTGTGCTGGTCTGGTGGAAGTTCATAGAATGGCTTGGATTGGAAGGGGCCTTAAAGATCATCCAGCTCCACCCCTCTGCTGTGGACAAGGACACCTTCCACTAGACCAGGTTGCTCCAACCCAGGTCCAACCTGGCCTCAGGCAACCTGTGCCAGGGCCTCCCCCGCCTGCATCCACTCAGTCCATAACAGAGGTGGTACCCTTTGGAGCAAAGATGGAAGGTGAGAGGCAGGAGGGAGGTTGAGGAGAGCAGCACCAGCTCACCTGTGCATTGATCTTGGAGGACTGGCTGGGCTTCTGCCTTGGCCTGGAGAAGGAGGTGCAGCTTTGAGTGGGTCTCAACACATGGGACTCTGGAAACTTGATTTGGCTGCTCAGGCAGGACGCAGCTGAAATTCCTTTGTTTGTGCTGCTGTTCTACACACAAACCCCAGAAACTGCTAGGAGAACCTGTTGTGCCTTTGCAAATATTGTCTGTGCTAAAAGACAACATCCAGGGAAAGGAGCAGGACTGACTGGGAGAGCTTCCTCCAATTCAGGCACTTCCCCCATGAGAACAGGGCATGGTTCAGCTTTGTACCTGCTAAGTGCTGTGATGCCAGAGCTGTTTACACATTCTTAGCTGGACCATGGACTTCATGGACTTTATTTCCCATGGGCTCTAATCCCTGTCTGAGGCACTACACTGAGCAGTAATGGAAAACTGGGAAGGTGAAGCTGGGCTGAGCATCTCAGCTTCTGTGGGCTAAAACTTGTGACTTCAGATGGAAGTTTGCCAGTTGTCTTAAGCTGTAATGGAGTTTATTCTCTTTATAAAATGTATGTGTGTGTCTCCTCTTGCAAACTGAGCACTTGACCATGAGTGGGTCAGGTCCTCTAAATTTCTGCTCATGTTGATGAGACAATATTATTGGATTGCATAAGCTCTACATAATAAGCACTAAAAATGAGCCTGGAGTCATCTAGTTTTGCCCTAAGGCATGATCAAATATAATGAAGCTGTTGTGGAGTGATGTCTCTTTAAAAGTCTCCAGACACTGCACAAAATCCTTCAGTTCTCCTGATCCTTACAATTTATGCTTTTTAAGGGGGCTTTGCAAAGGCAAGTATATGATTAGACATTTTTATGTACTTCCAGGGTTGTTTTTGTAAATATTTCTTTGGTATAAAACAGTTAACTTGTACCCATTATCAGTATTTTCTATAAATCTATATATGCTATTCATCTCTGCTGGGGTAATTCCCACCAGTGCTGCAGAAAGTGGAGGCTTTCAATTCCCATTTTTATGTTTATGGATTGGTATATGGCTTTCCAGCCATATGTTTTTATGGAAGTAGAATAAATATGTACAGATGAAAGCTCTAAATGGTTGAAAGGCTGAAATATCTGACTTTGCTCTCTAAAAGTAGTTTCTCTCTGTAAATGCATTTTGAGGCTGTGTCATCCTCCTTGCTGACTCTCTTCATGGCAGAGGAAGACAAGGGTTAACATCCCTGGATGCTGCTGCATAATGTGTCTGGGAGCTCACTTAGGATACCTGTGAGGGTTTTTCCAAGGCAAAGTGCTGGAAAAGGCTTTTATGACTCAATCCCTGGTTCAGCAACCTCATTGTGCACTTTATATTAGGTTACAGGCTCCAGGTAGTAAGTGCTGGAGGCAAAACAAACAGGAGCTGCATTAGGGCAGGTGGGAGAGAGCAGAGCCCAAACCAATCTCTGAACTTGAAAGCCCCTGAGCACTGCCCTGAACCCAGCACAGCCCCACACCCCGACCCTGGGAGCTCATCTGCTCCTGAGGGATGAAAGGAAGGATATTTCTGAGTAATTCTCGTCTTCTAGGTGAATTTAAAATGGGGAAGGGTCTGGAGGAGCTGTACAAAGAGCAGCTGAGGGCACTTGGCTTGTTCAGCTGGAGCAGAGACTGAGGGCAGAGCTCACTGGGTGGCAGATCTGATCTCTGCTCTGTGTAAGCGTTGACAGGACCCCAGAGAACAGCTGGAGCTGTGCCAGAGGAGGGTTAGGTTGGAGATTAGGAAAAGTTTCTTCCCCCAGAGGGTGGTTGGGCACTGAACAGCCTCCCCAGGGCAGTGGTCAGAGCACCAAGGCTGACAGAGCTCAAGGAGCATTTGGACAATGCTTTCAGGGACAGAGTGGGAGGGTTGGGGTGTCGTGGGAAGGGCTAAGAGTTGAACTGATGATCCTTTTGGGTCCCTTCAACTAAGGGTGTTTTATGAAAAGATGTTTTCTATTAGTTTTATTGCATCTGGTGATAACAGAAACTTATTCAAATCAGTTCCAGGGAATAATTGCAGCAATAATAATTTATTATGTTGTAAGGTGAGGTTTGGCACATGCAGATATTTAGTTTCAGTTCTCTTGGTCTTTAGCCAGACAGAAAAGGCTCTTGCACAAAGGAGTCAAAAGGGTGCTGAATAAACAACCCCCACCCCTCCAAAAAGGGACTGGTTATCTGGGGCTGCTCTGGCCCCAGGAGGCTGTGGTTGTGGGAGTGCTCCTTGACCCCCATCCTTCATCTCCAGCAGTGCCACTGAGCAGGATGCTCAGCCTGGGGGATGCAGAGTCCATCAAACTTACTAATACTCTGTGTCCTGCCCCAAAACAAGGAGTAAGAGGTGAGTTTATGGTGGTAAACTGTGCCTATGTCTCTTCAGCGCTGATGTGCCCTGTCACTTTTGCCGTGGCCTATTTAACTTCCTGAAACCCCATTTTTGGTTAGTTTAGGCTGCAGTAGTCTTCAACCACTGGGCAGAGAACTAATGTGGTATCAGCTCCTTTTCCTGAGAGGTGTTAAAGTACTTTTTAGTCTTTTAGCTAAAACTCCTTCTGTCCTGAGTTGTGCCTGGTACAGATCCCCAGCTTGCACCCCTGTTCCTCAGCTCCCAAGCTTGAAATTCATCAAATGTTATTCTAAGCAGAAACTTTATATACAAGTTAGTGTGTGTATATGCTTTTACACAGTCTTTTCAGGCTGTGATGGGTTCCAGGGGCAGACAAGGGCTGTGACTGCAGCAGCTGGGGAGGGAGAGGGCAATGCTGGGAGAGAGGGAGAACAATACTGCCCATTCCCCAGAGAGCTTGTGCAGCCTGGGAAGAAGGATGTGGGTGGACAATGCTGCTCTTCCTTCAGGTGCATCCCTCCTCATGTTTCTAATGCCCAAGACTGCAGAGAATTTGGGAGTGTGGCTGAAGAAGAGCCATGCTGTGTGGTGGCACTCTGGAGCACCCCAGCTGTGGTTGGTAGGTTTCCCTGGACTGGAGCAAGCTCCATCTGGATCACCAAACACTGACTCTGCAGTAAAAGCGAAAACACAACTAAACACCTATCAAACAACAAAACATATGGACCAAAACCTTGGGAAAACCGATGCACTCGGAACTGTTTGCCGAATTCCTCTGGCTCTGTTCACAGATGGCTTTACTTAGCTCCATGAGTTAGTGCAAAGTGATAAAAGAGAAACACTTGCTGGATAAATCATAGCACCAGAGCTGGGACTGTGTGAACTCTCCAATTAAACTTGACAACTCCTTAAAAAATTGAATCCCACAGATGCAATATGACAATTCCCAAAGTGCAGCATGAACATGGTGTGTCACATTCAGCTGTTTTGCCATAGGACTGCTGAGTTGGCATTGTGCTTGAACAGGAGAAGGTGGAGAGAACTCAGGGAACATGTTGACACCATATGTGAAAGCCTGGTTGTGTCACTGGGGTGTAAATTAAAAAATAATTTGGGACTTGAATGTTTACCAGTGGGTTTTATTCTGCTTTCGTTTTCATCCTCAATAAGGGGGAGCATCAGCAGGATTCAAAGCCTTACAGGAGCTGACAGACTTCTCTTATCAGAAACTGTAAAGAAAAACAAAGGAAAAGTCAGAAGATGAGTTGTTACCTGTCACTGGACAACTGCCACTGGTTTTTCAAGTACTCCTTAATTTGCTGTAATGGTGGGTTTGTATCTCCCCAGGTACTGTGGATGCTCTGCACTGTGATTAATCGGGCAGGTGTTGCTGCTTGTGTTTGGAGCCCACTTGAGAGTGAGAAATGAATTGTGCCAGAAAGGTTTGGTCTATTTTTATTGATGGAGCAGATGAGGTGGAACATGAAAACAAACTTCTAATTTGTAGGAGTCAATCCCCTCTCTGGCTCAGCAGAAGCTGTGTCTGATGAACTTGGACCCCTGAAGCACAGTGCCCCCAGGGCTGCTCCCAGCAGCAACCAGGGATGGCAGTGGTGCTAATTTGAGTTCGCTTCTACTAGACTGGGAAAAAATGGGAAAAGGAACGAAACACCTCTGTGATTACAACACTTATGTGATAAAAGCACTTCTGTTCTTGTCAGCGTTTTAGTACAATTTCTATGGGAAAGCTTTTTACTCTGCATAGTACTTGAATACATGTAAAAAGAACTTTAGTGGTCTTGCCCCCTCCTTCATCCTGTGTCTGAGGAGTTTGCTCAGTGGAGGGGAGATGAAACAAAGTGTTTTTAAAAAATTAATTGGGGAAAGGGGGAATAGTTTCCTGTTATCCAAACATTATTGATGGGAAAGCATTTGCTTCCTTCATTAAAGCTGTTCCAGGTGTCTGAAAAAAGTTACATGTGAAAGACTCAACTCTTTTCTGAGCTGAAAAGTGATGCCAAAGGTGGGGAAAAGGACCATAGTTTGGGTTTTAATTTGATTTATTTTTCAGTGGTCAGGCTGCTTCATCTGAAATTTGAGTATGACAAAAATCCAGCAAATCATTAAATAGGCAAACCCCTCATTTTTCTTGTTACATCTTCTCTTTTGCACTCATGCACTGACTTTGACTTAAATCTAACTCTTCCACCTGTTGGGAGAATGCTGTGAGGCCAGGCACAGAGGAACACAGCAAGCAGCTCAAATCTGTGCTCAGGTTAACATTCAATTTACATGTAGAAGTTGTGTGAAATACCTCCAGTTCCACATCTTTTGTTATATGTTTATTTTAAATCTAATTTGTTAAATGGTAAGGCTGTGCTTGCTCCTGAAGGCCAAGCATAGCGGCTGAGACCTAAAATAATAATTAAGGTTTTGTACAGTACTGCAAAAACAGAAATAGCAGCTGGATGCATTTCACAGTGTGCCCCTTGTGTTTTTGGAAACAGCCGCTGCTCTGTATGGTAAATCTGTGTAACTTGGAGAGTATTAGCTTGTTCATCTATCTTCTTGTTATCACTTAATTGATGTAGCAATGTTTTACATATCTTAGATTTAATGACTTAGTAGTAATCAGGATAATTTGCATATTTGGCATAGAGAAATGAAACCGGAGAACTTTATTTTTAAAGCCAGGATATATTAAAAGTTGTGTATTGAAAGTGTTTGTGGGCCCCCTTTCTGCTGCAAGCAGAGCCTGTCTTCTGGTCCTCCAGCTGCAGGGTGGGTTGTGATTCATTGAGCCAGATACTGTCTGCATTTGGCAGGATCACACTTGTCAGGGATCTACTTCGGTAGAATCCTGGACTGGTTTGGGTTGGAAGAGACCTTTAAAGTTCATCTGGTTTCACCCCCTGCCATGGGCAGGGATACCTTCCACTACCCCAGACTGCTTCAAGCCCTACCCAGCCTGGCCTTGGACACTGTCAGGGATGGGATAGCCACAACTTCTCTGGGCAACACGTGCCAGGGCTCCATCACCCTCACAGCCACGAATTTCTCCCCAGTATCCCATCTAAACTTGCCCTCTGGCAGTGGGAAGACATTTCCCCTTGTCCTGTCACTTTTAAATAGTCTCCATCTTTCTTGTCTGCTCCCTTCAGGTATTGGAAGGCCACAATTAGGTCACCCCAACCTTTCTCTTCTTCAGGCTGAACAATCCCAACTCTCTCAGCCTTTCCATGGGGCTGGCTCAGAGACTTCCCTGAAGCAGGGCTTTGTCTGGGGTAGCTCTTGTGGTGTGCTGAACTTCTCTGGGGAATGAAATCCTGGCTGCTATTGCACTTTCTGTGGTTTCCTGAGACTAACCTTCTGCCAGAGTAGACCTGTAATTTGGGATGGTTTCAGGAATGGGATATCTATCCTCTGGCAAGATAAAATGTTTGTTGTAACCAACACCATGTGTTAAAATGGGGCCATGAAGCAATAAATTGCATTAATGTGACATTGTTATGACACTTAAAAATGCCCTGCAATTACTCATGCTTATTAATGAACTGCAAGGAGTGTACTTTTGCATTTGGTTATAGTTATCAGTACTTGCCAACTCTTTCAAGCAGCACCCAGGGAGTTGTTTCCATTGGAGTGAGGTCAGATGAGCTGCTGCCACATGGCATCAGGAGGCAGCATGTGCTGGGTGGGACAGGGCACTGGTGCAGGTGATGCGGACCCCACCTACCCTGAAGGGCTGGAGAAGATTCCCCCCAGTGTTGGCAGGAGATGGTGGTGTTGTGTGGGGTGTCTTCGTGTGCATGCGAGGGTAGTGCTGTGTGAGAATGAGCTCAGGTACCATGTCCAGGGTGGGGTCACTCTTTGTTACCCATTTGAGTACTTGGAACGTGTTTGGAGGGACTGCTGCCTTTCCTCTTCACTGGTGGCAAAACAGGAGGGGTTTACAAAAAATAAGCCTTTTCTGTGGGTTAGTGTACTGTTCAGTTGGAAATCACAATGAAAAATGGCGAAAAATGGGATAATAAAAACAAATGCTGCAGGAGTCTTCTCTCTTGAATCAGAGTGTTCTAACTTCTTGTGTAACTGTGCTTTCATAAAATCCAAGAAAGGTTTGGGTGGGAAAGGCCTTTAAAGTCCATCCTGTCCCACTCCCTGCCATGGTCTGGGACACCTTCCAATAGACCAGATTGCTCCAAGCCCTGTCCAACCTGACCTTGAGCACCACCCCCAGAAGCCCATTGTACCAAGGGCTGCAGGCCCAGGGCTGCACCAGAACAGGTGAGTAACTCAGCCCCAGGTGGGACAGGGTTTCAGCATGGTTTGTTTGTTTAGTAATGATGGATGATTAAAAAGTAGAAATAAAAAACGGAGGGGACCAGAGATGCCAGGTGGGTGTTAGACCTTGTTGGGGGAGCTCCCAAGGAGAAAAAACAACTCCATGAGTGGCTATCTCAAGCACCTACTGAACTTGCTGGAAGGCTTTGAGGTCTGGGTGGGGGATTGTCTGCAGGGGGATGGTGGGACAGTTGTGGTGTCTGGTGGATGCTGAGCTTGACCTCTGGCAGTGACTGGTTTTCCTCACTGGTGTTTGTGTGTGTCTTGTGCTCCTCAAGGATGGCACTCGACCCTCAGATGACAGTGACATGGTACCTAATTTCCGACGTTTAAGTCTGAAAGTGAGATTCCACACTGACCTTGCTTTGAGCTGTCCCTATGTGAGGATGGTGCTGACACACTCTGTGTCACTGGGACACTTTCATGTCTGCACTCGGTGCTTAATTGCTCGAACCTACACTTTTAAAATGCAAAGGCATTTAAATAAATCTTTTTATGTTCGCTCCTTTTCATATGAACCAATAGATGTGTCTCTAAAGCCTTATTTATCTTGCATTAAATCAGCTGTAATTGTAAAAATATTCCACAGCATTTGTGATCCAAATGTTGTTGCTGGTTTCATCCTTTCCAGTCGCTGTTGGGGTGCAAGGCTCTGTCAGGCACAACTCTAATTTTCAGGATCTTTATGACTGTGCAGCTTTGTTGGCTGTGGATGTTACCAGTAGAAAAATTAAAACTAGGGAATGAGAGAGAATAAAGCATGAAATGTGCTTTCCATTTTGCATTTTTTAAGATTTCATTAAATTGAATCAACAACCCAAACAAATTTAAACTTTGAGCCTTGTTTCCAGGTTCTTCTGTTTTTGTTATCCACCTGTCTTGAGCATTATGAGGACAGTGTTGCCCCCAAAACAGATGTAAGAGGGTCCAGTAGAATCACAGAATTTTTAAGGTTGGAAAAGCCCTTTCAGAGGATGAAGTCCAACTGCTCCCCAAGCACTGCTAAAGCCACTATTAACCCCTGTCCCCAAGTGCCCTGTCTATAAGATTTTTGAACACACTCAGGGATGGTGGTTCCACACTGGCTGGTCGTGACTACTCAACAAACTTGGATGTAGGAGATACAAGTTTCTTTTCTGTGGAACCCTAATGCAATGTAAAAGTTACATTTAAATGAGTTTAGTCTGATCCAATCTGACAAACCTTGGGGAAATAGGCAGTAACAAGCCCTTCTTGACTTCCCATCCCTGTTTCCATGGGAGGGCTGGGTTTAGAGACAAGCACAGCAGTATTGACTCTGTTTTCTGAGGACTCCCTGGTGGTGTTCATCAGGAAACAGTGGGGGGTTCCCAAACCAGCTGATTAACTACTGGCCTCCTTCCAGTGCTGAGTGCTGCTCTGACCTGTCTCCAGCTTTCCAGGGTCCCATTTCTCCACCCCTCATCACAGATATTTTTGTCTTTCAGTCCTTTGTGACCTTCCTTGTCCTCTGCAGTTGTTTGTCTACTTTATGAACCTGAGTGGATGTCTTCAGACTCCCAAGCATGCTAAGTGTGTTTCAAACTTCATTTCCCAAATCTGGGCTGGAGGCTGGACCTCTGCAAGTAAGTTATTTGCATTATGCACCTGGTCATGGTCCACAATTCTTCTATGAAGAATCACTTGTAATAAGTACAGGTTGCTTTAACCCTCTCTGAGCCATATTGCCGGAAAGAGTAGACCTTCATTTTGCTTTATCTTTCTTTTCTAAGATCTTCACAGTTCCAAAGTAAGTGATTTTAGGCACCAGAAACAAATCAGCTTCAATTACCTCAGTAGCTCAGTAGGAGGTAATATGCTTCCCTTTGCAGGCACCTCCTCAGGGGTGGTGCTGCTTACATACCCTGCTGTTGTGAAGAGGCACCAAATAGCACTAACGTGGTTATTCTACTGCAAAAATATCCTGGGGTAGAAAATGCACAATAGTACCTAAGTCTTGGCAATGATTGACTTCCTCATGTGACACCTACAAATTTGAAGCATTAAGGATTTTATGAAGATGGGACACAAATAAGAGCTTTGAGGAGAAAACCGATGAGTTTATTTTATAGAAGGCTTTCAAATTGAGATTTGTTTACATCTGCCTGCTCCCAGCGAGTATTTTGAGATAGGAGGTTTGGGCTTCTGCTGGGCTCCAGAGCAGAAGCTGGTGGTTACACACTTTAATATATATAGTCAAGAAGTTGAAATATTATAGGAATGATCTATTGCTTTTGCATCTCTGCTAATGATGTTCTCATCAAAGAAGGCATGTCTGGAGCTTAGTGAAAGAACTACATAAAAACTTCTAGAACTTGTGTGCGCTGATTGATCAAATGCTTTGTATCTTCACTAGCAAAACCATTTTACGTTTTCATGAAAAAGGTCCCCCATCCAGCTCAGCCAAGAGGTCCAAGTGGCTTTGTATTAAGCAATTAATGAGCAAGTATTTAACAGTTAATGATTTACTAATTTCCAGACGAATAAGTGATAGTAGTGGGACTTAAACACCCCTTTGAACTGATGAAAGTTACTCAAACTCATCCTACAAGTGACTATGCATCTGGCAGGTAAAGAGTTGGCTTTGTAATGGGAAAATACTGGTTATGTTTTTACTTTTAATTCAGAGGGAGCTATCTGGAAATACAAGTCAGGAGAGAGCAGAGTGACCTTTGCTCCTGCACTCACAGGGGACACCAGTTGCTTGATAAGGTGCAATTTTGGGCTCCTGGTCTGAGCTTGTGCGACAGGGCTTAAACTCATAAACCTAGATGGAGAAAATCACATGAGCAGGACTCATGTGCTACCTTCCTCCCTCCTTGGGGAGGACCCTCATGGTGATGGGACAAAGCCAGTTGGGGAAATCAGCCTGGAATATCTTGCATGCTGGTGCAGAGCTGCCCAAGCTTTCCTGCAGCTGATAACATAACACACAGAAACTTGCCTGGGTTGCCCTGCTCTGATGAGAAGTCACTGCATGAAGGCTAACTCTGCTCTTAGAGTGCTTTTAAACAGCTCTTCCATGTTGCTGTGATGCTTTGATAAATAATTCCTTTTTTTATTATGAAATTGTGTGATGACTTTGTATTTCTGGCCTTTAAATCCTGCCAGAGTGGGCTGTGGATTCTGAAGCTTACTAGAACGGGGTTGACAAGCAAGACTCAAACAAGTGTTACAGTCTGAGTGGGTGCATTTACTCCATGATGAGACATTGTCTTACAGCTTTAGAAGTAACATTGGAGCAGGAGGACTGAGCTGTAGCAATAGGAATGTCCTGAGCAATTTTCCCATACCACATTTGCATGAAGGTGTGACAACACCGTATCTTATTTGGACAGGAGTCTTTAGTAGATAGTTCATGGAATTTAGATCATGAATTCAGCAAGAATCCCGAAAGGGCTGGTTTCTTTGAAGTCACTTGAGAGCTTGAACTGCACTTTACATTCTCACCTGCAGTTGTGTAATTCAGGCAGCTCAGTTTGTGCTCCCAACTTACAGCAAAAATCCTTTGAGTCTGAAACAGGAACCAACAGAAATATCAAGGTCTTAAAAAAGCTCCTTAGGTCTCTCCAGCAGTCTTGGGGCAGCAGGAGAGAGTACAGGGATAATGTGTTCCCTTTGGTCCTCCGTCTGTTGCGAACACACCTCGGCTGGACAGTACCTGTCTGGATTTCCTCAGTTTATCAGGAATTCTCAAAAATCCTGTTGGATTTCAACCCTGGAGTCCTCCTCCTACATGGAAATAAGCATTCCTAGGCCAGGATGCTGCTCTCCAGTGTTTACTGAAGTGCTGGGTTTGCCTACAGTGCGTGAAAGAATTTGTATCTGTGATCTTCATTTTGTCTTCCCAGCTAATAAAACTTCAGTTGTTTTTCCCATGGGGTAACCCATACCTGTGCTAATCATGTGCCTTCACACACTGAAAAAAAAATTGCATTTCTGACTTTAAGGAAAAACAAAAGTGTAGTGGAAAGTGTTACAGTTTTCCCCAAATTTGTTCTTTAATCTGTAGATTCTCTTCTGCACTGATGGCTGTTACATCATCTTGTTCTAACAATTTATGGAAATGTGCCAGGATTGAAATTGTTTCCTTACAGTGGCAGGAGAATTTTACTGTATTTCCCTGATTGCACGTTATTCTGTATCTCCTGGAGTATCTTTGTTTGATCTCTTGAATGATAATTGCTATCACCTTTTCCTGTGTTCATCATTCATATGTGTTTCTTCCTCAAATCTATTTCAGGATGCTGAAGGAAAAGTTTTTTTCCCTCCAAAGCTGATGTGAACTAAAAGCCTAATTTAGCTAAGACTAAGTTGCATTTCGTGAACCAGTTAAAATCTTTTTTCTCTTTAAACCAATTTTGAGAAATAATATTTATTGTGAGTTTTCTTTAATGGAAACTTGCCAGTTTGCTGCTTTTAGATAGATTTCCCTGAAAATTCTGGAGGATGCTCAGCTGATTCTGCTGATGTTAAACACTCCTTTTAAAAGCTCGCCTAGTGTTATAGAAGTGAAAATGAAGTTACCTCTATTTGCCATTACCCTGTTTATGAGATTGTTGCATTTTACTGAAATAATATGCAACTCCCCAAAACAGTAGAAGAAATAACTGCTTGTGTTTGAAGAATTGGTTCTTTTCAACTGCTTTGATTCCAAGCCGTGAGGTTAAAACTTGCTTGGGTTATCCCTTTAGCAAGAGGTGCCACAATGTGCTGGGGGTTTCCCCCCTACCCTGCTAAAAGCCTTGAGCAGGTTCCTGGAGGTTGAGGGTGCAGGTGTCCCATCCTGGGCTCTGCCCTCTGCCAGCCCTGCTCTGCAAACTGAAACCCAAATGTATAATTTCCCCTGAAGTGCTGAAGCTGAACTGAGCAGGTACAAACTGTTCCTGTGCTCTGTGTAAACAAACCACAATTGGCACTGAAGTGCCTCTTTTACCCATCTGTGGTGGGGACGCTGCAGGTTAATGAAGCAGATCCAGACCTGATGCAGTGCTTGTGGTCTGGGTGTAGCACAGTTTGTGCTCAGGTCTGTGGGTACAGCCTGGTTTATCAGAGGATGAGGTGGTGGTAAATCTGTCAGAGCTGTCAAAGAACTAAATCTGTTCTGCATTTGGTAAAATACATCCAGCTCCATCCACCTTTCCAGGGCTCTGTGCAGTGCTGTGTCCATCACTGGTTTTGTGTGTTCTGAGAGCACCTCCTGCTCCATGTCCCTGTGCTGCCTCGAGCTGTTCTTTGGATGCTTGGTGGCAGCCAGGGCTGTGTTCTCTGGGCATGTATTGTCCATGGTTTGGGGGTGTTCAACAGGTCTGATGTAAAACACATCGGATTTAAAGTGGGGTCTTCTGGGGACTTGTTTTTAGCCACAGCTCAATCCAATCCACAGAAGAGAAGACTGAAGGGAGACCTCACTGCAGTTACAACTTCCTCGGGAGGGGAAGAGGAGGGTCAGTTGCTGATCTCTACTCTGTGGGGACTAGGGACCCACAAGGATCATTGAGTCCAACCCTTAAAGCTGCACGAGCCCATTCCCAAGAGTCTCACCAGGTGCCCCAGAGGATCATCCAAACTCTCCTGGAGCTCTGGCAGCCTTGGTGCTGTGACCACTGCCCTGGGGAGCCTGTTCAGTGCCCAGCCACTCTGTGGGAAAAGAACCTTTTTCTAGGATCCAAACTAAACCTGCCCTGACACAACTTCAGGCCATTCCCTGGGGTCCTGTCCCTGGTCCCCACAGAGCAGAGATCAGTGCCTGCCCCTCCTCTTCCCCTCCCGAGGAAGTTGTAACTGCAATGAGGTCTCCCCTCAGTCTTGTCTCCTGGCTGAGCAGACCAAGGTCTGTATGAAGTGGGGACATCACCTGCCTCCCACACTCTGCCTGTGCCTTTCTACAAGTCCTGTCCAAAAATGGCCCTGAGGGGTGTCTTCCAACCCTGCTGTGGAAGAATCCTGGGTATAGGAAATCACAGAGTGAGTGTGTGATTCCTTTTAAAGATGTGTATTAGTCATTGAGCAAGCCTGTGTAGGATCAGGAGAAAACAAAAGCAGGTTTGTACCTGCCCAGATAAATGTAGGTCATGACAAATGTGTTGTTCTTCATCCATGTGGGGAAAAACAAGACAACAGGAATGCTGAACAATAAATCAGGGAGTAAATCCTTCAATAGGTTTTATTAAAAATGATTTTTAATCTTTGCTTTTGATAAGCAAAAGTAATGGTAGCAGGATATGATGTGTGCTGCTCAAATCCAGACTTGGGGGGGAGGGGGCCACAGGGGAAAGTCATTTGTAGGCTTATATTTTAAGTCCAAGATTTCTCTTGCTGCTGTTAAAAATCAAGCCAAATTACAGCCTCCACCAGCTGAAAGAATACTCTGAAGAATGCAAGTTTGTCTGCTCTGTATCACTTACTGGGTTTTATTTTAACCCATGAGAGCACACCCGTGAAAAGCTCACTCTATTTTCTCCTGCAAGTCATTGAGTCATTCTTGGTCTCCTTTTTCTGAAGGTTTTATATAAAATCATGCTTACCGATTTTAACCTCTCCTCTCCTGAAGATTTTGTAGGGCAGCATTTAGACCTCAAATATGAGTAGGTGGATGATGTGAATTACAGAGCACAGTTGTACTCAGGCATTGTAGGAAAGCAGACTGTCCTCAGCTGAATAATATTCAAACTTACGTATATTTAAATGTTTTTGTTTATCTAGCATGTTAATTTTCTGTGGCCAAAGACAGGTTTATGATGGATCTTTGGGCTATTTTTTGCCCACTTTTGGTCAGTAACTGCTCTTGGGGTCTGTCAGTACTGACCTCTTTGGTTTTTTTTTTTAAATATATACTGTAAGGTGGGTTGTCATATCTGTGCCAGGGCTCCCTGGTGGCCTTTGTGATAATTTGCTAGAAAGTATTAAACATTAAGATTTATGTGAAGCCACCCCCAAAGGCTCCCAGCAAGGCAGAGCTGCTGCAGCAGCCACAGTGTGACCAAACCTGCTGAGCTCAGCAGCAGCTCTGCAGGTGCTTCAGGCACAAGGAAGGGACACAGCAATTTCCTTTCGAAGAGATTTGGTTTTCTTTTTCCCCTAATTAAAGTAATTAAATGGTATTTAATTACAAGACTTCATCTGAGTCTTTGTTACATCTCATTACCTGATTTATTTGGATTATCACATTTATTTCCACCTTGCGTAGCGGGAGCAGACCTGGCTCCTGAATTTCAGTGTGTGGTGTCTGGTTGTGCACACCAAGAAGCTGCTGGGCAAAAGCAGTGCCATGACAGTAAATGCAAATTTAGGTGGTATTTTCCAGTGCTTACTGTATAACCCTGCCCCATGTGTAGAACCCATGTACTTCTTACCTCTGCCATTTGTGTCTGAGCTATATTCAATAATTCACAAATATCTGTAGTTATAAATGTCATTTTAAGTTTTACATTCAGATGTTTTTGAGCACACAGATGTTTTTAGCTCCAGCTGTGTGTCAAGGAATAGTGTCTATTTCCTCTCCTTAGAGGCTTGGTCTCCATGTGCTCACAAGTTTTCACACTACTACAAATTTCCCTTTTGTAGAAAATCAAGATCTTGCCGCTGTCTGAGTCTGAGAGGTTCATAGGGAAATGGGGGGTTTAGGTGGGATATTAGGCAATTTTTTTTTTTTTTTTTTGGTGAGAATTGTGGTCAGACATTGGAAGGGTCTGCCCAGGGCACTGGTGGAGTCCCTATCCCTGGAAATGTTCAAAAAAACATGTGGATGTGGCACTTGGGGATATGGTTTCATGGTGAACATGGTATTGGGTTAATGGTTGGACAGAATGATCTTAGAGGGTTTTTCCAACCTTAATGATTGTGTGATTCTAAATATTTGAGCAGGCCAGCCCAGAAGCCTCCAAGTGCTCAATTTTTCTAAGGCTGATTTGTTCTTCAAAGCTTCCTTGCCCCCATCAGTGTTTGTCAGTGTCTCCCTCTGAGTTTGCTGACTGTTTCCTTCGGAGTTCCCCTCCTGTGCTGTGAGCAGTGCTGAGAGCCAGCTCGTCCTTTGAGATGTATCACCATCTCCCTCTATGCATGACTACCTTTCAGGATGGAAATTGGGGATAAAGGAGAAAGAACTATGGACATAAATGCAGGCATGGGTTTTTTTTTGTCTCCTGGAGCAGGGATTTTTCAGGACTCATATTGGGTTTTGAGATGAGGCTGAAGTGCCTACTGAAGGTTCAGAAGGAATTGAGGACTCACAGCAAGCCTGCCAGGATTAAGAATAGCTTAAATGATGGAATCAGGGTTAGAGACAGAGAAAATCTTCCATGTACTCTGTCCAAGTTCTTTGCAGGAAGCCTCAAAATAGACAATTTTAGGTTTTCATCTCCCTGGTTGATTGGCTGTTTCTCCTGGAAAAAATTCTGGCATAGTGTTACTGTGGCTTGTTTGCTCCCCAGAACCCAGAGGCTCAAGGTTTTGGAGGGTTATTTTACATATATCCTGTACCTCTCCTGCAGCTTTCTGTTGCGCTTTGAGCACCTTTATCCAAGATGAATTTAGAGGATTATTGGTGGAGCTCTGACCTTGGCCAGTGTTTGGTTGAGAAAAGGAGTCAGTATTTGATTTCCCCCACCTCTTCACTTATGAATTAGAGAATCATGAAGTCATTTGGGTTGGAAGGGTCCTTAAAGCTCATCCAGTCCCACCCCCACACGTTATGCTTAGACCAGATTGCTCCAAGCCCTGTCCAACCTGGCCTTGAATACTTACAGGGGTGGGGTAGCCACAGCTTCTCTGGGCAACTTACACACATAGAAATAAGTAAATCAGATTTTACAAAACTATTTGAGATGGATAATGGGTAAAGGCTGCTCGCAAAAGGACGTGTTTTGGTCCCTAAAGTCTCTTAGCGGTCAGAGTTCACCCAACAAGAAGCAGTTAAAAGATCAGTGTCACAGGAGAAGTGAAACGACACTCGGGGCTTTAAATGATCAAAGGCTCCCTTGAAAAACCTGTTGTCAACTCTTGATGTTGCATCACAACTTTTTGTCAATCCTGAAGGAAAACAAAACATGGATGATTTTTGGAGATACAAGCAAAATCATTCAAATGTTGAACATAGAAACACAACTATTTGTTAGGAAGGTTTTTTTTCCCCCTAAACTATGTCTTTTAACTGTCTAGATCTGGTGTTGTGACTGTAGGCAAAGTGGAATCTGCACATACTGCCTTGCCTCTGGCAGGTAAATGTTTCTGGGGTATGTAACACTTTAGGCAGGTAGTGCAGAATGAGGCTGCAAGTGAGTCTGGCTACAACTAATCAATTATTCACAGCAGACTTCTAGCAAAATAATTTAAAGTAAAAGTCACCTGCCAGTCATTAACAGGCATGCAGACAAATTAAAGAAGTGATGCCTTTAGCAAAAATAAGAGGCTTACAGTGTGATCTTTAATAAAAAAGAAATCAAACCTGCTTGCTAAAAAGAATTCCAGTCCATGCACCCGCTTGTGTAGGAATACCCCAGTTGAATATATTTTTAATAAGGTGACAGATTTGATGACTCAGAGCTACGGTTTGTAAAGAGTTTTAGTTTCAGCTGACCCAGTCTCTGCATGGGAGTTAAGTCCAGGTAAGCATTTTGTTGCATTTTGCCTCATTTTGCCACTTGGAGAATGGGCTTGGGAAAAATGCTGCTCCTGTTGAGGGCTGGAAGATTTTAATAAGAAAATCTTTAATAAATATACCTGTGCCTGAGGGCTGAGCCCATCCCAGATTCCGAGTGGCTTGGGTTGAAAGGGACCTGCCTACGGCAGGGGGTGGAATAAGGTGAGCTCTGAGGTTCCTTCCAATCCAAACCATTCCATGGTTCTTGATCTGAATGTCGAAATACTGACATGATGTAGTGTCACCAAGTATGTTTCTATGATCCTTTAGTAACAACCTTTCTTTTCCCAGTAAACAAAACAGTTAAATCATCATTAGTTACAATTTACAGACACTTCTGCCTGTACAAATCTGGCTGTTTGTGTGTAGGCAGTCCCTTGCCAAGAGAATCATCTCTTTCCTCTAGTGCAGATAAGGAGATGTTTTTTTGCCTCGTTGCCTTCTGAAAGATGGTATTGTTGACAAGGAAGTGTGTTGTGAAATGCTCCACCTGACACAAGCTTGTTGATCAATAAAAGCCAACAAACCAGACTTGAATTTTATGGAAATAATTTCCAATAGCTGCTATTAACTGCGCTACCAGATCAGGTCCCAGCTTGACTGTTCCAACTCCATCCAAGCTGCTTCTGTGGAAAACAGTCGTGTGACAGTGTTGTGATCATACCTTACTTCTCTATGTTATTAATGGTTCTTTTTACTCTCTTTTCTACATTGTTTTCCCTGATGCAGCTGCAGAATTTATTGCTTTGCATGGGTTCTTCAAAGATTCTTTCTGTAGTCCTCAAATGTGATCACTGCAGTGTTCCTTGGAAGGGGTCTCCTTTTACCACTGAAAATATCAAAATACAACAAGGTGGTTTGCTCAAGGCAGCCAAGACTAGTGTTGAAATGTAACCACTGAAGGATCTCTTAACCCATAGGATTTATTGTTGTAGTTAGAAATGCAGTACCTTGTACTGGGAATCCAGGGGTTGCCTTTTCCTTCTGGGACTGTTTGGGGCTGTGCCAGGGCTGCCTGATAGGAAGAGATGCTCGAGTGCCTCCTGTCCATCCTGTGCTCTGCCCCAGGATTGGTGCTCCTGCTTTTCTAGCAGACCAACCTGGAAAAGGACACAGCAGGCAGGACCTAATCCGTCCCAATCAGAGACTCTTGGCCATGCTTACATTCCCACAGTTGTGAGGAGACTTTGGGAGTCTTGGCCTGGCTCCCGCCTGTTCCAGGAGGGATGTGATGTGTACCTGGTGCTGAGCAGAGGATGTGGCCACCTACAAAGGCATACTCATCTTCACAAAAGTGATTCTTTCAAAACAAAACCAAAAAATATAATTACAGGTCCATAATTCAGCTGCAATTACAAAAAAGTGATATAATTCCAACTCCTTTTGCTTTATTTCTTGGATATCCTGCAGTGAAAATATCATCAAAGTGCTGAACTGAATATAGTATTTGACTTAATTCCCCTGGTTTCAATTTTCTCTCACTGGGATACTTCCTAAATGAGGTGGTTCATTGCTATACTGAAAAGTCACTCTAGATCTTTCATGGCTTTTCTAGAAATAACCAAAATTACTGAATAAGATTTTTCGTCCTTTTTTGTAGAATGGGTTTCCATCAAAAGAAAGGAAATAACTTGTCACTTAGCTTAATAAATGATGGATTTTTAGAATAGGTTTTACCACTTATTCATGTTTGAGATACATATTGATGCCAAAGATCAAAATCCTTCTGGAATTTGAGGGGGAGGGAAATCCATTTTGAACTTCACCTGTCAGACATTCCTACCTTGTGAGATCTCAGACTTATGAATTTTAATTTGATTTTTAACCTAAATGGCACCTGGGAGAGGCAGGAACAACCTCTGGTGACTCCCAGAGACACTTGGGGATCGATCCTTCTGGATTTTGAGCTGTGGAATTTCTTCTAGGTATACTGTATCACAGTCTTGATGTCCAAAGGGATATTCAAAAGGATTATTGTTATGCTTCAGATAGGAAGCACATTTCACCTATTCTGGAACAGTAAAATGTTTTCTTGATGTCAATGCCAAACTAATCAAAGTGAGAAGACAATTTGAGCAAGATTTTTTAAAAAATAAAAAATAGGTTGGTGTTTTTTTTTTTCTGCTTAGCCACCTCATGCACAAGGAGAAATGCAACTGATGGAGTGTAAAGCCAAGAAGAAGATAATGTTGGCTGTAGGGAAGAAAACCCCATTCACAGGTTTATAATACAGCTCATAAATAAGATTGCAGCCAAAGAAATACTGTTCAGGACATGAATAAAATTAAATAACCAGCATTTATGCTGGAACCTGCTAACCTGCAGCAAATTAAATTGGTCAGCAGAAATCACAATGCATTGAACAAGGTGAAGTTCCATCCATAGCTGGGGCCACTTTCCCAGAGTGTGACACATGGACAAGGTGGTCTTGCCCACACAGGGCACAATCAGCCTTTAGAGCAACTACTAAAGATGTTTTTTTTACAGAATTATTATAATTTTTCTGTATGTGCCACTAAAATTTGGAACAGTCACTTTCCATAAAAGGGCAAGGCACCTCTGTTTTTATGTTGGAGCTACCTTTTGCCCATTTAAATCATTCCTATTGATTTACCTCTGTGCTCCTTGGAAGAGAGATTTTATTTCCTGGATATCTGTGACCATGGATGCTGGTCATCATGGGTGGTTTTATATTTCATGAATATATTGCAGGGATTATACTGTGCTAAGGGTCAGCCACATATCCACAAATGGCAGATTTATATGTCTTAAATATGGTTGAGATTTATCCAGCTGAAATATTAAACATCTAAATTTCAGCTTTTAACTGGAATAATGGGAAAAATCAGAGGCCTGGGTTTTTGCTGGCCATAAAAATCAGTTTGATCTCTCTTCTTCTTTCCTGTTGCTTTGCTTGGGTATTTATATTTGCTTTTTTTAAAGTAGTTCAACACCCTATATTAAGGGTTGACAACTTAATTATATGTGATTGATCTGCTTATTTTGAGTGAGTCGTTACCAGAATGTAAAAGGCAAATGTTATTCTTGCTTTGTATTTACCAGTTGTGAGGAGAGGCAGGGAAGAGAGATGCTCCATCTCTGGAGCATGCAACAGGTTCCTGCAGGGAAAAACCGTTGTCGTGCAGCAGTGCCAAAAGTGTCACTGGTGAGAATCAGAGAATCATTGAGGTGGGAAAAGCCCTCCCAGACCATCGAGTCCAACCTGTGCCTGATCCCCACCTTGTCACCCAGCCCACAGCACTGAGTGCCATGTCCACTCCTTCCTTGGACACCTCCAGGGATGGACACTCCACCACCTCCCTGGGCAGCCCTTTCCAACATCTAATCACCCTTTCCAGGAAGAAATTCCTCCTAATGTCCAACTTGAACCTCCCCTGGCACAGCTTGAGGCCATTTTCCCTTTTCCTGTCCCTTGTTCCCTGGGACCAGAGCTCAACCCCCACCTGGCTCCTCCGTCCTGTCAGGGAGTTGCAGAGAGCCAGAAGGTCACCTGTGAGCCTCCTTTTCTCTAGGCTGAGCGCCCCCCAAGCCCCCTCAGCTGCTCCTGCTGCTCCAGACCCTTCCCCAGCTCTGTTCCCTTCTCTGGACGTACTCTAGCTCCTCAGTGTCCTCCTTGCAGTTCCAGAACTGGAACCAGGACTTGACGTGCCTCACCAGTGCCCAGTACAGAGGTGGTGTTCCCAGAAACCTCCTCATCCTGGAGAGTCTCTGAGCATTCCAGTTCTTAGGAGTGGAAGTCAATTGGCCTCATAGACACTGCTGTGGAACTTGGGCAGTGGGAATTTGTTGCTTCCCCTAAAAACTCTGGAAGATGCAAACCAGAGGGAATGACCACCTGAGTGTTGGTCACATTGGTCCTCTGTCAGGATCTGGAAGCATCTTGCTGCTTTCTGAAGCATAAGCTTAACCCAGTCTGGAATCCTCTACCCCCAAAGGAACTACACAGCACGGGCCAACAGCCCCAAACAGCTAAAGCCACAACAATGGTCAGTGACTGTCTTCCAGTTTCCACTATCTGAGTGTCACTCAAATGCTTTTAACTCCTGCCTTTCTGTAAATTCATGCTGCCTGCCCAAATTGGCTTAAAAGCTCCTAAATTTGTTGGGTGGGGTTTATCAGCAGAGGGGCCCCCTGTGGAGGAATGTGATCACTGAGGACAAGGACAATGCTTTGGCTGAAGGAGAGATGGCCCTTCAGAGAAGAGTTGCAATGTAATTCTGTGCCACATCCCCAGAGCTTCTCTTCATGTTCTTTTTCAAAATGTTGAACAGTCTGGAGAAGGATTGAACCTTGTTTTTTTAACCTTTGCTCATATCTACTTTAAAATTCTGCATGAAGTGTGTGTAGTGGTTGTGTGGCAGAGCCACAGGGATGAGCTTTGGTTTTGAGGTTGATTTGAATGCTCAGTCCACTCCAATGGAATGTCGCTCCTTATCCATCTGATGCCACATGTAAGATAATGTTTGTGACATGGGCTTTATCCTCTCCTGGGAGCAGAGCAGCTAACACTGAAGTTTTAGGCATCGTTCCTTCTAATAAATGAACTAGTTCATAAAAAATTAAGTAACTAAACTGTCAAGACTTTCGTGTTGTCAGAGGCTTTCAAAAGCCTTGGAACAAATTTTGGAGCTCTGTTTGATCTTTCTTCTACTGTCACAAACACAAGAATGGAACATGTGCCTTTCTCAATAATTCAGGGCAGGATGATTGTTTCTCACCGAAGATATACACTGAGGTGCACAGCTGCTGCAGTGGGAAGGGTCACGCAGCTTCCAAGACCAAAGGGTTTGTGTTTCCAGGAAAAAAACCAGGATGCTCAAAGCTGTCACTATAGGGGATAGGGCTTAAATCTAGTTTAAAATTTCTTATGAAATGTTTTTTGCACTAAAGAGTTGTTTGAATAATCTGTGTCTTCCAACAAAAGCAACTCAAGCACTGGGTAAGAAGAAATAACTCCTTGACCAAAACTGCTCAGTTATTAAGTGATGCCTTGGATTTCTTTAACAAGAACATTTGCTTTTCATAAACACCAGTGTGTATGAAGGACTTCTCTGCTTCAGCCTGTTTGGACTCTCTTCTCCCAGGTAATGAGTGACAGGATGAGAGAAAATAGACTCAGGCTGTGCCAAGATTGATTTAGGTTGGGTATTAGGGAGATTTTCTTCCGAAAAGGGCTGTCCCGCCCTGGCACAGCTGCGCAGGGCAGTGGTGGAGTTTCCATCCCTGGAAGTGTTTAAAAAACCATGTGGATGTGGCACTTAAGGACGTGGTTTAGTGGTGAACATGGTTGTGCTGGGTTGAAGGCTGGACTTGTTCATCTCATTTGTCTTTTCAAACCTTAACAATTCCATGTCTTTATAACTGAAATCAGTAACAGTATAGTGATTTCCAGCCCTGGAGAACCATGTGCAGGCAGGATGCTGCTTCTGGAGTTAAGAGTCTTTGTGTTCTTTGTACTGACTGAAGTCAGCTTCGTTTGGGGGGCATGTGTGTCACTTGTCTGATTCCTCTGTGTTCCTTACACAGCCCAGCTCCCAGTGTCCTTACTCGCAGTGGGATTAGTGTCAGCGAGGGAGGAGCTTTCCTCTTGGCATCCCCTGTCCCTCAACAAGCAGAAGTGAGACTCTCCCTTAGATCCGAAGGTGAATTTGTTCTAGGACTAAGCGAGCAGGAATTTCTATTGGATTGGTTTTCAGTCCTTGCCTGACTGATGGCCGCTGACTAGTTGGAGGATGCTGGAATATTAACCTGGATTCCTCTCCCTGCTCAGCTCTCAGCTGTATGCCAAACCAGAGCTATTTTTACCTGTGCTGTTTTAACTCTCTGTGAAGATGAAACACCTCTTCCATGTGTTTACTCACTGGGAGGTTTAAAGCACTGACTGGGCAAAGTCTCAGCAGTTCAATGTAAGAAAATACACTGACTGTGCAACTACAAGGACATTCCTCTCTCTGGGTTGTTTGTTTTCCCAAATTAATTCTATTTTAGGTTTCAGAAGTAATTGGAATTGAGTTTGAGGGGGTAAAAATAATTTTTTCTTGCAGGAGCATACAATTAAATTACTGCAAATGTGTATTTTGGACTTGGGGCTGTTTGAGTCTGTTCTCTTCTGAGATGTGCCTCTGTAGACCCAGCTCTAGTGACAAAGGCTTTGGAAGGAGCTCTGCATTAGAGCTTCCTTGATCTCTTCCTGATATCCACACACATTGTGAATGTTTCCCACTCAATATTACTTACCTAACTAAGAGAGTAGAAATTAAAGGAGTGTTGTCTTCTTGAAATACATGTAAAAACAGAAGCCAAGGTAAATGCATGCCAGGGAGGAGGGGAGAAGAATGTAATCAGGCAATAAAACTTTCTTAACAGCTGAAAGAAAAAACATAAATATATGCTGAAAACCGCCTTTAGTGAAACTTCTCTATAATAGTAACTATGTGTGTCTGAATTAATTTTCTCAAGCTAGTTTTCTATAAAAATGCAACTTTTTTTTTTATTTTTGGATTTTGATTTCATTAAAAACTAAAGATACAGTTATACAGGAATCCACATATCATACATAAGCTAACAGGCTTTATTTCCTTTCCTAGGTGCCCCAGCATATTTTAAATTGGAAAATGCTTCTATATTCCTTTCCTGGTTTTTCTGCCTGCCCTTGAGGATAATGGGCAGTGGGGGATATAAATATGACCCTACTACTGAGCAAAGAAACAGGTTGCCCAGAGAAGCTGTGGCTGTCCCATTCCTGGAAGTGTCCAAGGCCAGGTTGGATGAGGCTTGGAGCAGCCTGGGATAGTGGAAGGTGTTCCTGCCTGTGGCAGGGGGTGCGGAACAAGATGGACTTTGAGGGTCCCTCCCAACCCAAACCGTGTTCAGATTCCAGGAAGTATTCCAGTGATGTCTTTCAACACCTGGCTCCAAAGAGGGACCCCCATTCTCAGGGTGCATGGGGTGCTCCTCGTGACCCGTAGTTGGAGAGGTTATTGACGAAAAACAACTCTGGGCACAAGCAAACTTGTGCAGCTGCAAGGTTCTGTTCCGGGAAAGGCCTGGTGCTCTGTGCCTGTGCATCATCATGGAAGGAGCCAATGGACCAAGACTTCCCATTCTGTCTCTCTGACAGTCTGGCATGAGGCTGGAGAGTGCCCTGGGGTGCACTGGTGTTTCTTGCACAGACAATGCGGAGAAAAACGAGGAGGGAGCTGGTGCCTCCTGGCCCACGTGGTGTGGGATGGTGCTGCTCTGGCTGATTATGTGGAAATACCAAATCTTCTGCCAGGGGACCATTCTAGACTGGCCACAGCTGAACTGGGAAGGCTGCTGAATAGGATATATTATGTCAAAAAACAACCAATCCTCTAGCAGAGAGGGAAGGATCAGTTCCTGTCTCCAGGGAGGCTGCTGTCCTCTGCTTTGCTTCTCCCACCATCCAAGAGGAGACTGTGGTCACTGTACCTGGCCTTGAGGTAAGGAGCCTGATTTACCTTCTTTTTTACTCAGTATTTCAGAAACATTTGACCAGACACAACAGGAACCTTGTTGAGTTTGGCACTGCTGGTGCTTTCAGGAAACACTTTTCCGTCTGTGTCCTACTCCTGGGAAAACCTCTCAGGGTTGTGTGGCTGCTGTAAAGCATCAGTGTGTCATTGAGCCTCTCTGGGCTTTGCTGAAGCCACAGCTCTGGGGAGCTCCAGCCCAGCCCAGGCTGTGGTGCAGTGGTTTCACACTGACCCCTGGTGCAGACCAGTGCTGTGTTCCATGCACTGCTCTCCTGGGATGGTCAGGAGCTGCTCCACCCTTTGCTGGTCTACTGAAAATGCACCCTGCGGAGAGGTCGTATTGCTCCTTGATAGTCACATGGAATGGAGCACTTGGATAACATGTCATGCAAAATAAGCAGTCCTTTTGCATGAGTGGAAAGGTGATGGTGTAGTTACATGAGAGGCCTTTTGTATAGAAAAATGAAATTTATCTTTTAAGACAGTCACAAAATTTCTTTTTTAATCTTTTAAAAACTGAGAGAAAACTTCACTCAGAGCTTTTAAAAAAGTCCAAATATGCAGAGAACTGGTGTACTTTCATATTATGAATGAATAAGATTTTTATGGGTTGTTTTTTTGAATTTGCAAGAAGGATTCTGTGTTTTAATTGAAACATAGAAGTGGTGGGAAATGCCAGCCACAGGTTCTTTGGCTGCACTCACATTCAAGCCTGGTGCATTTGTGAGAGCTCGTAACATGCAACAGTTTGTGCATTATTGTTTTTCTTTGACAAAGGGAAATCTTTTGTGTCCCTTTTTTGCATTGCTGTGCGTTGAGGCTGGGGATTGCAATCTCTGGGTTTTATCGACAGGAACAGTGAACTTCTTTGGGCATTTCCATTGTTCAAAGTAGTCATTTCCTGGGTTTTGAGACTTAAATCTTTTTGGTAGCATTATTTAGTAACATGGCATATTTATTCTAACACTCTTATTTGGATGTTCTTCAATGTCCCCCAAGGTTTTGTACTTCATTTCATTCATGTCCTTTGTCCTCCAGCTGGTGCACCCAAGTATTTTACCTCTGGATGTTCTGATTATGCATTACTATGAAAGTTTTCATCTATATGAGGAGTAATTTTTTTTTTCTAACTGCTGAGTCAATTATTTCATTAATATGGCTGCACTCTTTCAATCTGCAAATTTTCTGCAGTCCTGGGTTTGGTTTTGTTGCTCTGACTTCATTTGATCCAGCATTTTATTAAGTGGAAATGAGCCCTCTGATGGAAGATAGAGTAATTTGGGACTGTTTCTCTGGCTGTCCCTGCTGAGCTGCAGAGTGTTAGTAAAGCCTTCAGCCAGGAGCCAGGTCTGGACCAATCATCTCCTCTGGCTTCCGTGGTTTTCTTTGCCATGTGCCTTAATTTCTCCATCAGCACAACAGTTTGTTTTTTCTCAGTGATACGGTGCTGTCTATTGCAATTTCACTAATAAACATCCCTAATTTCCTACCAACACATCAGGATTCCTGTACTTGTGGAACCTCTGGGAAGTATATGAGTGACACATCATTACTCTTGTACGAGACATGTTGTTTCAAACAGCTATGACTAATTACCAACAAATGATGAGAATTTGAACATCAATTCCCAGTCTTTGCTCTAGGCAAACTCACTTTTCATCGCTCTTCTGTGGTGTGTTTCCTGAAGGGGGTCAGATGCTGCTGGCAATTGTTGTAGTTGCTTGTTCTTCTGCCTTTCCACAATCAGTTCTGAGGTTCCGACTGAGGATTGAAATCACGTCCCAGATTATTTAAAATAATATTTTTTGCATTCTTTAAAATGGTTCTTTCCTTGCTGACGTCAGACACAAATATTTAGACTTTGTGCACGTACACACAAGTAGAATGTCTCTGCCTGGAGACCCAAAAATTACATTTCTGCTTAGAGTTTACCATTATCATAATTGCTTTGTTTTATTCTTGACTAGACTTAATTTATACTAGATTCTTGATTTAATTCACCTGCATATTAGAATTTACTCTTTGTGCTGTAAGATCCTATTGTGATGCTTCCCAAAAACTCTCGCTGTGAAAGCCAGTAACTTTTTCTTAGAGCCAAACAGGTGAAGTGAATGCTGAGCTTGAACATCCTTTCTAATTTAAATTCATAAATCTCAAAGAAAAGCAGGTCGTTGCTGTTTTGGTACATGAAGGCAGCCATTCTTTGAATGTCCAGGTGGGAAATATGAAGCACCCAGAGGTGATGCAGAAGCGTTGTGATGGTTGGAACAGTTCTGAATGCTAGGCCATGGGATGGGGTCATGTGGTTCAAGGTCTGAAAACCATGCCTTTGCAAAAAACAAGGTTAGAGGTGAAGAGCTGATTATTGCCCACCAGGACCTACCTGGCAAGATTTCTGCAGGCATCATGATTCCTTATGGAAAGGGATGCCACGAGACTGCCAGCAGCAGTAAAGACATCTCAGAAAATTCTGGAAATGTTTGACTTTTCCCATGTAACTGACCTACCCAGGGACATTGAAGATTCTAGTACATAACAGGTTTTAAATCTATTTTAAATCCAGATTTATTTTCTGTGTTGGCAAGTCCCCTGTCCTGTGACTCAGCATTACAGGATGGAATTCTTGGGGCTAATAAAATGACAAGCTTGTGTTGCAGGATTTCTCCCCAGTGGGGCATTAATAGAGCATCTCTGGTTACTTAATTTCATAATGTTGGTAGGAGCGTATTATCGTTTAGACCTTTGTCTTTGTGACAAACATGATTGAAATCACTCAGCCAGTTGCAAAGCTCGTCACGGTGGGTGGGCACACAAATACAAATGGGGCTGGGGACATCAGTCTCCTCTGCTTAAAGTAAAAAAAAAAAAGGGATAAAAATATGCTGAAAGCTAATAAATAGGTTTATGCTTGATGTAAAACATTCTGTGGTGCTGTGATCAGGTATTTTATTGATACTCAATTTGAAATATTAGTAATTAAAAAAAATTTAAATAATTCAACAGACGTTCACTTCTGGGTCAGTAATAGCTGACTGACTCATTTAAAGTTCCTCTGGTTTGGAATTTAGATTTACTATTTAAAAATGTGCAAATTAGTTGTTTCATCGGTGGATGTTACAGAGCTGATCTTCGAGGGGGTTTTGGAATACCTAAAAATTATTTTAAATTGATGTTGAAAAGTTTCTCTTCAAAATGTAGCCTTTGAAGCAGATCACTTTATCTCTGCCACCTTCAGTCGTGGTCTCTGTTGCATTGGAAGGAAATTTGTTAAGATTGTGTCTTTTGAATCTCCCTGTGTGCAGTGGAATGTATGCGTAGGCCTGTGTGCGCAGATAATTCATGTCTGAGAAATCAGGAGTGTGTGCAGGGCAGGGTGTACTTTTTTGATGAATTAAGCTTATTTTGTAAGTCTATCATCTCCCAGCAGATTGTGGTTTGTTTCTTGCTGTTATTCAATTTCTCTGACAGATACAGTCTCTTTCTCAAATGCCACTCTGAGGATGGAGTGCAAATATTCAAACCCTGAGCTGTAGTGCTGGCCTGAGATTAGGGAGATAAAGTGTGTTTCCTGATGGTTAGTTTGGGGCTAGTTTGGGGCTGTTTGTTCTGCTCTTGCACCTCCTCTCACACAAACTCTTCTGTATTCAGAAGGATAATTGGTCTCTGATGTGACCACGAAAGTCCATTTCTGTTCTTGACCACTAGCTTCGCCAAAGTTGACTTTATTTTCATTTATTCATGTGTTTTCACTAACAATGTCCTAGGTCAACAATAATTTCTTCACAGGAAGGGTGATCAGGCATTGGAAGGGGCTGCCCAGGGAGGTGGTGGACTCCCTATCCCTGGAGTTGTCCAAGGAGCAACTGGCTGTGACACTCATTGCTCTGGGCTGGGTGACAAGGTGGGGATGGGTCACAGGTTGGACTCGATGGTCTGGGAGGGCTTTTCCAACCTAGTGATTCTGGGATTCTGTGGTTCTAACTCCATTCTTGTTATTGACTTCAAGTGGAGCAGGTGCCTTTTCCCTTCCCCGCCCTGTGAGAAGCAGAGATTGATTTTTAGGAACAGTGATCAACGTTTCTGATGGTTGCTTTCTATCCACCCCTCGCAGCTTCCGAACCCCTGTTGTTAGTCAAAAGAAATGACTGATATGCAAATGCTGTTTTCCATAGACTCCAGTGGTGCTGTGATTCCAGCATCAATTATGGAAGCGCTATAAGGCATGGCTTTGTACCATTGCTCAGAGATTTACAAAGGCACTATCTAGAGATTCCTCAGGTTTTTAATCTTAACACCCTAGGAGAAAACATGCAGTCCACACAGCCTCCCAATCTGATATTTTTTTAATGAGATTAAATGAGTAAGTAAATTATACATGTAAATCAAACAGAAAACAGAGGGGGATAACATGAAGTCAGCACATTAATCAATTTATCAGGTTGGTTTATTTGATGTGCTGTGATCAGCGATCTTCACATTCTCCATCCTGTTCTGCATACCAAAAATGAAGAGTAAAAAACCTTCTTCCACCTTTAGAAACTCATTTTGTGTTGTATCATCCTTTAAATCCCTCCAGGGATGGGAACTCCACCTAGGTAGTCATGCCAGGACTGGACAACACTTTCTATGAAGACATTTTCTGTAATATCCAGCGTAAACCTCCCTTGACTCAGAGGACCCTTTCCAGGGTATCTGGTACCACTAGATGGATCTGGAGTGGGACCAGGTTGCTCAGGGCTTGGGGTGGCCTCAATGGTACAGTAAGACATACCCAGGGAGCCCAGGCTGACAGGGACAGTGAGCTCTGCCAAAAGCCAGGGATGGTCCAGGAGACATCAACAAGGGTGATTGGTTTGGTGAGTACAGATGAGAAGAGTTTGTTATGATTGGCCTAAAGAAAAAAGCTCTTAGATGAGCTGAGGGAGCTGGGGCTGTTCAGCCTCAAAGACTCTGAGAGGGGATCTCATTCATGTCCATCAGTGTCTGCAGGGAATGGTCAGGGGATGGACCAGACTCTGCTTGGGGTTGCCCAGCAATGGGACAAAAGGAAAGGGGCAGAAACTGATGCCCAGGAAGTTCCACATAAACATGAGGAAGAACTTTTGCTGTGCAGTGACCGAGCACTGAAAAGGCTGGCCAGGGATATCCTGCTGATATCCCTCACTGTGGTATTCGAGAACTGTCTGGATGTGATCCTGTGCTCTGGGATGATCCTGCATGAGCAGGGAGGTGGGACCAGATGAGCCACCGTGATCTCTTCCAGCATCACCCATTCTGGGATTCTGTGACCTCAATGTGACAAGGTCTCCAGTTTCCAGACAACTCATGTACTCTTTAGAGAGCTTTAAAAAGAAAAAAAAAAAGAGATCCCATAATATTATGCTGGAGATGACTGTCCCAAAGGAACATGTGTGACTCACCCTGGGACACAGAAAACCTTCTTTTTTTTCTTTCCCTCCTTCATTTGTTTTCTTGGTCATAAAATAGCAGGTTGGGTCCCCTCATGGCAATAATAAGGGTAAGGTTTATTTTTGTGATAGTAGGGGGGAGATTTTTTTCCCCAGTTATCAGTTCCACATTAAGACAGGGCAGGAGCTTGTCCTGGCTTTTCTCATCCCTCCCCCTGTGCATGGGCAATCTGGGCCCTTCCATCCTCCAGGCACAGGAGCACACGGGGCTTTTCTCCCAGGGCCAGAATGTTTGCGTGAGATGTCAGAGGTTGTTCAGACAAATTGCTCCTTGATGAATAAATGAAATCCCGGAGCAGAGGAATGATCCGGGCCGCTGAGCGCAGAGTCGCACATTGTCCACACTTGTTAAGTTTTGACACAACGCATCCTGTCTTGTCTGAGTTGTAAACTCCAACTGCAGTGAGGGACCCCATCCAAGCCAGTGTAAAACAGGAATGTCTGTCAGGAAACAATTTCAAATCCATCACTTTTGTAGTGACTTTTCTGCGTATCTCTGGGCTGAAAAATATCAAAGGAACAACTGTGGTTTGTTTTGTAAGTTGGAGATACACTGCGTCTTTAATCCTTAGGCTCTGGAATGGCCTTATATGTGTTGCAAGGATCCTTAGAGAGGTGTTTGTGCACTTTCTTAATGCTCAAAAAGCATTTTGTTTATAAGTGCTGTACCACGCTATCAAAGGATATGTTTTGACTTGTCTTGAGTGTGGAAAGTTGTAAATTGTTGGACTGTGAATTCCAGATTTCCTTCCTCTGCTCCTCTCCCAGACCCAACAAGGAAGATGTTTCTTCATTACAGAACAGTAGTGACAAGATGATGTTATTTCTAGATGTCTGTGTGTTGTCACCTATTCCTTTTTTGCCCTGGGATTTGTTTAAAGCCAACTCTTGACCAGAGCAGCAGTTGTCCCTCTGTGCTGAGCCCTGGTGAGGCAACGGGATGTGGCACTCAGTGCTCTGGGCTGAGTGACAAGCTGGGGATTGGGCACAGGTTGGACTCTACAATCCCGGAGGGCTTTTCCAACCTAAATGACTCTGTGATTCTTTGTACAGCAAATTCTGCCGTTTTGTGAATCAGAGAGTTGTGAACAATTGAACACCCCAACACTTTCCGTGCATGTGGGGAATCTGTGTCTGTAGAGCTCTTCAGCCTGAAGCTTCTGGTGGATGTTTTCAAACTGCACTCACGTCCTAAAATAGGGTGCAGTGGGCTGTGCTGACAGCATTGTCTGTGAATTTGGCACCAGTATTAGCGAGCTGCTGCCGCTTGGCAATTATTTTCATCGTGCGCCATATGGTGAAGAAAATGTTTTCTTTCACCCACATACAACTCAAGTTTTGCTGAGAACCTCATGCTGTGTACAACTCTCTCCCTCTGAGGGCTGGTTAAGCGCACCACGACCCCAAAGACACGCAAGCACTTCTGTTGGGCAGAAGGGTTGGATTTTAGAAGGACTATCTTGTATAAGCACAGCATTTCCGTGCTGCTCCTGGGTAAAAAGGCTTGTTTATGAAAGGCTGGGACAGCATTCCTCTCCCTCATGCCTCTGTAGATGATAAAGAAGGAATTGTTCCACTACTTTTTTATTTCTTCATGGAAAGGATTGCTAAACATTAGAACAGGCTGCCCAGGGAGGTGGTGGAGTCCCCATCCCTGGAGGTGTTCAGGGGACAATTGGATGTGGCACTCAGTGCTCTGGGCTGGGTGACAAGGTGGGGATTGGTCACAGGTTGGATGTGATGGTCTTGGAGGTCTTTCCCAACTTCAGTGATTCTGTGATTTATTTTTCTTTCTGCACTGCTCAAATGGAACTGGCTGCCAGGGCAGTGGTGGAGTCCCTATCCCTGGAGGGATTTAAAAGCCATGTGGATGTGGCTCTTGGGCACATGGGTCAGTGGTGGCCTTGGCAGTGCTGGGAACGGGTGGACTCGATGGTCTGAGAGGGTTTTTCCAACTGGAGTGGTTTTGTGAATGAGGGGCATAAGAATGAAGTGTCTCCTGCCTCAGGGTTTTCAGTGTGCATCACTGATCCTGCAGCACATCTGTGTTCCCACTGTGGTGGGGATGTTAAGTCTTCTCAGACAGGAGAGAATCCAATGCAGTGATGTCCCGACTGCCTCATGTCTGGGAATGGTATAATTAGAGCCTGTGTTTTATAAATAGGCACCTCTGGATTCGCTCCTCCTTTGAGGATTCCTTGTTATCTGTGTTTTCCGCTCTGTGATACGGACTGAGTGTGTTCTGCAGCCTTGTTCTGTCAATTCAAAACCTCAAATCCAATGACAACTTGAACCTGTGGAAATCAGGATTTCATCCGTGTGCTAAGAGAATTTCTGGCTTACAGGTGGTAGGTGCTAGCTTAAATGGTATTGCACCAGGATTCTCCCAGGTTTTGAAGTATGGGAAATTTCATATTTTACTGCACAATTCTCTACATAGTCATGCCATAGACTATGCAGAAAGAGGAAAATGTGTTTTATGGAGATTCTGGCATTTGCTTTTAAACCTATTAACAAAAAACCCCACCTTCATGTCAGGAATTCTGGAATCATCTGGGACAGAGACACTCAGTTAAAAGGAAATTTCTGTTCATGCTGATGCTCGACAAAATCACTATTTTCATTTTTCATGTGTGAGAGATTTAAATAATAAAAAGCGGGTGTTGGAAAGGAGACTGACAAAAACATCTGTTCTAAAATGTCAGAGTGCTGGGTCTGTGTTTCTTGAGATTTATCCCTTGACTTATCTGCACCTCAACCCCTTTTCCGAGTGAAATTTTCAGGGAATGCCTTTTGCAAAGCCTTTTCACGCTGTAACTGATGATCCAGTGGGGTTTTGATCTGGATGAACTCATTTACATAATTTCTGCAGAACCATCAGAAATTGCTCTTTGAAAACTAAAGCTGACAAATGATTTGGGTGCACTGGGTTATTTGTTCAAATTTTAGGCAACTTGAGACACTGTTTAAGAACACTGAGCAATGTCTGGATGCTCCTTGGAAGAGTTTGTGCTGCAGCACAGGAATAAAGTGTTGCCATTGTTTTTGTGATTTTTTTTTTTTCTTCCGTAAGAGAGATTATTGCCTGAGAATTCCTAAGCTAAGAGAAATTATTACTTTTTTCCTTCTTAAAGGTATTAAAATCTAAAGTCTAGTTCTATCTCTGGGAGCACTTTATTCATTACATCTATGATTCTACCATTTTTTGGCCAGAGTAAAATTGCTTAAAAATAACAGTTTTTATGATTTTGGATGTAAAACATGACTGTGTGAAAACATTCTGTGTGTTGTGGTGGGTTTTTTTTTTGTTCTTTTATTGTTGTGTCCTGTTCTTGTCCTCTTGTCTTATGTGTCATGTGTGTTGTTTGCCCCAGTCTTACTCTCAGGGACAGTCTCATGCCAAACCTCAAATTGCCCTTCAGATCCCATGGGCGATGCCAAGCAAAGATTTGGCAACTAGATGGGAATTCTGGAACATTTTCAGAAATATGTATCTCAAAAGCAAACTATTGCATCTGTGGAAATTGCCTGTTTCATTCTCAGAGCTCTGAGAAAAGATTTTAATTAGAACCATTACCAAAACACCAGGGCAGGATGTTGTCTGTCCCCACAGTGGGATTGAGTTCAAGGATGAGACATAGAATCCCAGAAATGTTTGGGTTGGGAGGGACCTTAAACCTCATCTCCTTCTACCCCCTGCCATGGGCAGGGACACCTTCCACTATCCCAGGTTGCTTCAAGCTCTGTCCAACCTGGCCTTGGACACTTCCAGGATGGGGCAGCCACAGCTTCTCTGGGCAACCTGTGCCAGGGCCTTACCACCCTCAGAGGGAAAAATTTCTTCCCAAAATCCCATGTAACCCTCCCCTCTGGTAGTGGGAAGCCATTCTCCCTTGTCCTCTCCCTCCAGGCCCTTGTCCAAAGTCCTTCTCCAGCTCTCTTGGAGCCCCTTTAGGCACTGGAAGGGGCTCTAAGGTCTCCCTGTAGTCTTCTCTTCTCCAGGTGAACCCCACCAGCTCTCCCAGCCTGCTTCCAGAGCAGAGGGGCTCCAGCCCTTGAAGCATCTCCTCTGGACTCTCTCCAACATACCTTGAGAATGTGACTGTCCTGGATTTTGGGAATGCAAAATAGGAGATGCACATTGGCTGCAGATGTTAAAACATGTAGAAGTGGAGCCCATTCCTTGACCGACTGATGTAGGGGTGAGGTGGCTGTCCAGAGTACACAGAAAAATCTAAGGAATCATGTAGGTTGGAAAAGACCTCTAAGGTCACCGAGTCCAACCTTAAAAAAAACCTGAAAGAAGCTACTGGAAATCAACATGACAAGGAATTAAAAGGAACGTGGCAAAAACTGAAGGGTTCGATGAAAACCAGCAATTGACACCAACGACTGTATTAGGGAGAGGGGTTTCCTTGAGTAGATTATTCCACTGGCATCCTGAGCCTGGATACAGGCAGGAAGGGCACTGTGCCCCAGTGCTCTGCCTGCAGGTGACCCCCAACCCCACGGATACCCTGCTTCCATTGCCTGTGACATCTTTCCATGTGGAATTCTGTCTCTGTGATGCAGACCAAAAGCATCAATTCCCTTGGAGATTATTTTAGTCATTTAACTTCCATCTTTTGTCACTAGAGGGAAGGAACGGGTGCAGGAGAGTTAAATGCACAGAAGGAAACGAAGCAAAAAGCCAAGTGTGAAGTCTGGGAATCAGTCTTGAGTATTTGTGCAAACTGTTGAAGGAATACTTGCAAACAACAACTAAATTTAGCTTTTTGAAATGCTTCTAAACAAAAATATGCAGCTGAATCACAAGGATTTCAAGAAGATTTCTGTCAAGAAGTTTTCGTCAAGACAAGAAGATTTGTCTTCTCTCCATGGGAAGTGTGCACTCACTAGTGTGTGCCCAGGTGGCCAGGAAGGGCAATGACATCGTGGCCTGTAGCAGGACCAAGGCAGTGACTGTCCCCCTGTACTGGGCACTTGTGAGGCCACACCTCAAGTCCTGTGTCCAGTTTTGGGCCCCTCACAACAAGAAAGATATTGGGGGGGGGGTCTGGAGCATGTCTAGGGAAGGGAACAGAGCTGGGTAAGGGTCTGGAGCAGCATGAGTGGCTGAGGGGAGCTGGGGGTGCTCAACTCATTGTCTCCCTGAGAGCTTACTGGACTTGGCAGGTGGGGGAGATCCAGATGAAAGGATTTAGTACCTGGAGCAACCTTGACTGCCTTAACTGCTATTGGCTTTTGACCTGCTTGTTTTTCCATTGATCTGCAAATAGCATGAAAGGCAGGGATATGAATCTAAAAATGAACAAAACAAAATAAAAAGCTTCATCTTAGCTATTGCTGATTGAGATTTATATGATCTTTTGCAAAATTAATAGAATGGTGCTGGGGACATATCTTTCATTCTTCTTGTTCAAAGAGGAGCAAATTATTTGATGGTTTGTTAAGGTCAAGTAAAAGCAACATCATGCGACTCATTAAAGGTTACAGAGCTCTCCCTAAAATTAGATCTCGACTATTATATCTCATCTCTCTGTGGATGATCTGAGCACTGAATGTACCAGGACATTCAAAGGACCTCTGACCCACGACAGTCCTGTGAAGCTTTTCGCATCTGAAAACTGACTTGCATGTGGTTTTGTGTTGCCTTCCTCTTGATGCCAAGGCAAGAGACCCTCTCCAGTCTTCTTTAGGGCCCCTTTAGGGACTGGACATTTACATTTCCAGGTGTTTGGTGTGGGATGTGCTTTGGTTGCTGACTCAGGGAGCTGGAAAGGCCCTGTGGGAGGTTATTGCACATCTGTGAACAGGGGGAGGTGGCATCATGCGTGTGGGACAGCTCGACCTGCCACTAACAACTCCCTGTTAGTTGTTGTGCCTGTGCCCAGCCCATTCCCAAGGGCACGGTCCTGCCTCAGAAGCATTCCTAACAATGTTTTGGATACTACATGTTCCAGCTGTGCATACAGGAGGCTCCTGCTGCCGTGGTCGCTGACTGGGCATTACAGGCTGCAGCAGCTGCGTGTGTGTGACACAGGGATTGTGTCACTGTGCAGTTGTGTTTAACATGAAAAAGGCATCACTGTGTCCCAACAATAATAACGCTGGCGAGGCCTCCCCAGCCCCCATGTGAGAGCCAATCCCTCTCTTCCCCTCTCTCTTTCCTTTTCAAGGAAACTCTGTAGTATCGTGTGCCGCAGAAGAAGAGGAAGAATTCCCTTTTGTGTACATTAGAATTTCTTTTGGCAGCTGGGAAGATCTAATGGAATGTAGTAATGAAGGGTAGAGCTTACAGGAATGGGGATCCGGCTTTACCGACAGAGCACACAGTGGAAGCATCGTGACTATTAAAGATTTTTTTTTTACTTGGAGCATTCTACTCCCAAATCCTTCTGATGCAAATTGTGGGTAGGGGAAAATGGTGCACCAGAAAATCCATACCCTGGCAACTGATGAAAGGGAGAGAACTGTGGGGAAATGGCACACGTGGGGTGGCAGAGCTACTGTGAGGAACAGTCCTGATATTGTGTGGGCCAGATGTGCATGAATTAGTGTGGGAATGCTCAGAACTGCCCGAACGGAGCACTCATGCAATTCCTGTGCCAGAGCAGTGTGGTGCTTACGCAACTTCTCTCGATCAGGAGAGGGGAGTTGTTCCTGTAGGGATTCAGGCTGATCCCAGCGAGGTGCAGCCTGGGCTCTGGTGCTGAATAAACCTGGAAAGTGGATGTTTGGTAAACAAATGCAACCACAACTCCCTGCTCAACATCTTTGCCAGAGGCTGGGAATTACATATGTATGTGTGTGTGTGTTGGAGAAGACCACAGGAGGAAAGAAGTTCCTCATTCCTGGGTGTCTACAGGGAATTGCTCTGTAGGGGATTTTTTTGCTCCTTATTAAAGGTCTCCAGTAGAATTCTAGGAAATCCTTGGTGAAGGCCTCTAGATATCCTGGCAGAATTCTGGGAAATAAATCTGTCGGTGGTTTTTAGCTCCTCAGTGAAGGTCTCTAGTCCTGGTAGAATTTTGGGAAATAATCTGTCAGTGGATTTTTGCACCTTGCTGAAGACCTCTAAATATCCTGGAAGAATTTTGGGAAATAATAGGTCAGTGAATTTTTAGCTCCTCAGTGAAGATCTCTAAATGTATGTCCTGGTAGAATTTTAGGAAATCATCTGATGGTGATTTTTTTTCTCCTTGGTGAAGGTTTTCAGCTTTCCTGGTAGAATTTTGGGAAATAATCTGTCAGTAGATTTTGTCCCTTGGAGATTATCTTTAAATGTCCTGGTAGAATTTTAGGATATAATCTGTGAGTGGATTTTTGCTTTTGGCTGAAGATCTCTAGATATCCTGGTAGATAGAATTCTGGGAAATAGTTTGTCAGTGGTTTTGTGCTCTTTGGAGAAGGTATCTTTATGGAATAATTTTTCTAGGTAGAATTTTAGGAAATGGAAGTATCAGAGTGGCCGACCCTTTTTCCAGAAAGGTCTGGATTGTTTGTTTGGAAATTCCAGCAGCTCCCGGGGGACTCTCACCGCGGAGCCGCGGGTGCCGTTTCCAGCACTGCCGCCTCAGCACAGGCTGTGACTCGCTGTCTTTTGGCAAAGTGGCCAATTTTTCTGAAATACTCTGTGTGGAGAGGGCCGGAGGAGCGGGCCGGGTGGGATGTGGCACAGCAGTAGGCTGGGAAAGCGGGGGTGGGGGGTCCGTGGTGCCCGTGGGAAGAGGCGGGGGGCCACGAGCCGGGATGCCGAGGAGGGCGGAGCGGGAAGCCCGGGATAAGGGGGCCGAGCATCCCTCCGCCGCCGGGCCGGTTGCCAAGGCGACGGCTGCGTGGCAACGGGCTGGCAGCGGGGACCGCCCGCCGCCGCCGCGGAGCCGCCGCGCAGAGCGGGCGCGCTGCCCTCCTCGCTGGATGCTGCGGCGGCCGCCCGGGAGCAGCCGCGCTCCGCTCCCGGTCCCCCACCGCCGGTGCCGACCAGGGGCCGAGCTCGCCGGGAGCAGCAGCGCTCGGTCTCTGCTGCCGGGACCAGCGCGGCGCGGAGATGGTGCCGCTGGTGCGGAGCGCCGGGGGCTCCCACCAGTGGCTGGCGATCGCTTTCCTCGGCCTTTGCTGGTTCCTTGCTTCTGGGAGACTCGCTGCGCCGGGCGGAGACTTCCCCGGGGCTACCGTGGACAATCTGGTGGTCAGGAAAGGGGACACGGCGGTGCTTAGGTAGGAGGCGGTCGCGGGCGGGAGGGATGCGGGGACGGAGCATCCCCGCTGCCGCCGCGTCCCCGAGATGCCGAAGGCTCCGGCGGGAGCCTCCAACCCCTCTCGGGGACGATGCGGCGGCGCAGATTTCCCCCAGGGATGCTGGTGTGGTGCCCCGGTGTTGCGGGAAGTTATCCCTGGCACCACCGGGTACCCGCATCCCCACAGCTCCGGGCTGCTCACTCGGTCCCGAGGTGGTTTCGTTCCGCCGTTTCTCCTTTTTAAACTCTATTTAGGAAGCCCAGTCTGTTGCTGGAAGTTTGGAAACGGGTTGTTGGGGTGAAATTATGCAGTTTTGGCTTCTGGCAGCAGTTTGGGAGCTCTGCAGAGTGAGCAGCTCTGGGCTGTGGCAGGGGGAGGACGATTATACCCTGCTAGAAGCATTAACATTGGTATTATTATTTATTTTGAGATATATTTCTTTTTTTCTCAACGAGAAATGCCATGCTTTATGCCATGAGGAGGTTATGTTCCTGCTTCTCCTGATGGACCTTGTGCTCCCGTATCTCCTTGTTACTTGACTGGAGCAAAATTTGTTTACCAGCACTCGGACACCATAGTTAATCTACTTGAGTCCGTTGTTCTGGTTTGTGTTCATTAATCCTCTGCTTGACTTGATTATTCCCCCAGCCCTCCAGACTCTAACTTTTTATTCATGCGTTATACTTTTGCCGTGATCTTTCTGTAGTTCCAAAACCCCACATTTTCTCCTTCTCCGGAATATGGTTGCAGTGGGTTGAATCTCCTCCCTGGTGGTAAATCTCTGATTTAATTAGCAGCACTTCTCAGCTATGAAGTCTGGCTCTATTATTTTTGTTGGGCTGTCACTGAAATCTCCAGGTTACAACATGTTTTATCCATAAGCATTTTCAATGATCCTACAGTCTGCTGTAAAATGCTGCATGAAGCATTTTCAGTAGAGATTTGGAAGCGTTTTCAGGCTGCTCCTAGTGTAGTAGCTCCTGAAAATACAGTAGATGTCTATGTAGGGCAGCTGACAAGTGGTTTTTATGTGTACCTCAATTATACTCTGTATTTTGAGACGTGCTCAGGTCCTTCTGCTTTCTGTCAGCACAATTGGAGGATCAAAGGAAATAATAATTTTAAAAAGTGGTTTATTTATACTGCTTCAGGCTCATAGGTTGCAGAGAAGGTAAGTTGGTGGGTTCACAAGCACTTAAGACAGATACTCAGCCAGTACTAAATGCTAGTAGGACATAAATGTGTTTAAAACTACAGCATTAAAAACAGGTGTGATTGCTCCCAATGTTACCTACCGGTGGGGTTCTGCTGGAACACATCCAGCTTTCCAGGCCTAAGGTTGTGTTTGGAACTCGATGTCGGTGCAGCTGGATAGGTTACATAAATGAAATGGGAGCTTTAGGCTGCAAACATCACTTTGGTCTCACTAGGGAGGGTGAGTGTGTGTTTTGTACAGAGATGCTGCTACAGGAAACGTTCACCTCGCTGCTGAGCTCTGGCACACAGGGATGAGATGCTGGAGTTTTGAGTGTTACATCTGGATTTCATTCTTTATGCCCTGTGATTAACTTCTCTCATTTCCTATGAAGCAGCAGGCTTGCTTTAAACCAGGGCTTATTTTGTTTTAGGCTAGTGTTGTAATTTGGAAGGGGTAATGCAGGATCACTGCGGGAGCAAACACTTCGAGAAGAATGTGCAGCAGCCAGGCAGAGCCCGTTATCCCTGGTCTCCCACTGCCGAGCGTCTCAGCTCCTCTGGGAGTGTTCCTCACTGGATATGTGTATTGTAAACATATTTCAATACACAGTAAAATAATTGCTATTGATATCCTAAGTATTGGAAGCTGGCTCTTAACTTAAATACAAATTCCAGCAAGCTGGATAAAGCCATTTGGGTGCTGGAAAAGGAGTTTGTTCCTGCCAGCTCTGTAGCCACCTGAATTCAGCCCTTTCCAGTGACTGTGCCTCGCAGCATCCAAAGTTGGCTGCACTCCGGAGTTCCCAGCCTCTTGTAGAAAGATGGCCATGGGCTCCCTGTGGTCAGCACGTGTTGATTCCCCTCTCAGCACCACATTCTCTGCTTAAGCAGTCTTGAGAGGGCTTCAAACGTTGCCTCCTCCCCTTGGTACCAAGGCAGCATCATGCCGAGAGCATCTTGCTTTAATAGTTAAAGCTGGAGTATGGGCGGCACTCCCATGGCTTTGAGTCAGCATTTTCATGGCTGTCACAAGATGAGGGTGATTTATGGGATGTGTGTTGAGGTGGAGCCAGCCCCCAGCAAGGGACATTGCGGGTGCCCTTGCTCGGGCGCAGACCCTGCATGGGGCTGAGGACCTTGGACAGCTGGATTACACATCACCCCATGTTCTGAGCTCCCCAGGAGAGTGAATAAATGGGATTACCCATGTTGAACTGAGGAGAAACTTTTACTCACAAGTCTCATTTTGAGCTGATATATTAGAGAGGAAAGCATGTAGCCTGTTTCAGTGAGTATGGGGCAGGTGGGCCAGGTGCCAGGCCCAGTTCTCACATGAAGTTTTCATTGTCTTTGCTGAAGATGAGCAGTAAAGGCTCCTGGAACTGCTGAGGTTTTCCAGTAAAAGCCTTTATGTCTTAAAACAGAGTAAAATAAATAAGTTTGGCTCCCTCATTTTGAAATAGTTAATTAATGTAACAGTGTAATTAGTCAGTTTGGCATCAGACATACACAGCATTTATTTAGTGGTGCAGAAGCAGCACTGTGAGTATCACCCCCTGTCCTGGTGCTCTTGGAGCATCCCTCTCTGCCCAGTGCATCGTCTCTCCCTGCCTGGTACTCTGGGAACATTGCTCCTGTCTGCTGCTCTTGCTCATCCAGACCCTCCTCACCCTCACAGCACTCCTGGGGTGGGTGCCCTCTTGCCAGGACCATCATGGGGCTGGGTCCTGCTTTGCTGTGCCCAGGTGGCACTGGAATGCTGGGATTCTCCTGTGACCTCCCTGGCCAGCAGTTCCCAATTCTGGCAGACACATTACCCACGTGACCTTTCATGGAGGACTGACAGAAGAGAAGGTTTGCCAAGAATGTCACTGGACACTGCTTTGGTACAGAAACACCCTCAGCAAGGGGATTTTACAGAAAAGCCCTTGTTAGTTGAGGAGTTCTGTCTGTGATGAGTTATTTCTGTAGCCTCAGTAATTAAATCCAGGTCCCTTTTGTTTGGTTTCAATTCATGATTGATCCCTGCAGTCCCAACATTATTTGTGTTAATATTTAAGTTATAAGAAATCATGTCAGTAATGCGGTTGTTTTGCACAGCAGAATAATGTTGGGAAGCCGCCCATTTTCAGCAGTATTATTCCATCCTGTGTTCTTCCCAGGCAGCCCCTTAAGATTTCATGAGAACACATGAGGAGGGAGGGAGCAACTTATAAACGCATGATTTTATTAAAAGAATAAATTGCTCCACTGTGGACTGCTAGAAATGCAGGGAACAAGTTGTATATTCAGAGCTGGGTTTCTCCCGTGACCCTTTCCAAGACCTCTCGTAAGGAGTGGGATCACTGTGTGTTCCAGCATATCCATCTCACTGACAGTAGAAGTGGAGATTTCAGGAGGGGAGTGTTTTAGGAGAGGTGACAAATGCAGAGGACTTGACAGGAAGCAGGCACAGGCAGAGTCGGGGGCAGGGCTGCCATTCCAGGGCTGGATGCCCAGGGGTTATGAGACACCTCCACTTGAGAAGGGCTTCATCCCCTTCCTGGTGATGTGAGGAGGACTGGAGAGCTCACATCGGGGATGGCAGCAAGAGGCATTTTTACTTCTGTGGAAAAGAAAAGAATTCCTCTTTGCCTTCCTGAAGTGATGCTGATCCTGGTTACGGCCGATGTGTGTGTGTGGCCCCGTGACTTTAGATAACCCAGGAAACGGGGATGTTGTCCTAGCAGTCCCCATGTACCTCACCTGCCATTTGGAGCCCGAGTCCCCTTGGATATCAGAATGTGCAAAATGTGCTGAAGATGATCAAAAGGGCTTTTTCTAGCAAGCAAATGTTTTTATCCTGCATTTTGTTTTTCTCAAAGCTCATGGATAATGAAGGCAACTCTACCTGGTAGCATCTTTATAGTACCTTTACGTTCTGTCATCGCAGCAAATTGAGCTTCAGAAGTTGTCATGGTTTTTAAAAAAGCAAAAGATCTTTTTACTGGTATATGATTATAGAGGAATTCAGGTAACATGGGCTCTGCAGTGTGTAAAATATTGTGAATTATTCACTTCGAAGAGTTAAACTTTGAGCTGGGATCTGTGGGACTGATGTTCCCGAAGGCTGGCAGGAGGAGCTGGAAAGCATCTATGTCCGGCTGTGATCACAGAGCAGATGTGTGTTCTTGTCAAACCTGGCTGGGAAATCCAGGGATCACTTCTAGGCCAGCCATGTAAGCAGGTCAATGAACTGATCCACGTGTTTTCCCACAGTTGTCCCTTTTAGCCATCCCATGAATGTTGTCAAAGGTCTGGGGAGTTGATGGTTACCTGAGGAGGGTGATTATAGAGAATATCCTTTTTTTGGTCACAGCTCAGGAGGTTTGGGGCTTTTTAGTTTGTCTGCTGAATTGGAAATTCTTTGTGTGCATCCTGGCTGATTCTCACTGCACCTTGGAGAGTTTTAGGTCTGTGTTGTGTGCCGTCACACTCTCCCTTGCTGAGAGGACCTGTGGTAGTCCCCAAAAGCTTTGGGTAAGCCCCTGGCAAGGCAGGATGGGCCGTGCCTGCAGATGAGCTCTGACCAGGAGTGTGTTTTACTGTTTTTTTTTCACTGGTGTTGAAAGGTTTGGGCATGTTATCAGCAGCTGATCTGAAACTATTTGTCTCTTTTGCTGGCTGCTCTTAGAGCTTCTCAGCTTGTTCTTTTCCATAAGATTTTCTGTTGGTGGAAGCAGTTACCATCTAGGGAATGGGAGGAGAAGCTCTCTGTGCTTGTTGGTGTTTAGGAGTGCTGTTGCCCCAAATGCAGTGAGTGGGAATTCTGCCCCCTTCGGGAGGGACAGAGCTTCCTGACTGTGATGGTGGGGGTGCCCAGTGGTGCCTAATTAATATTTAAATTGCTGGGGTGACAGTGACTTTTGGGGATTGGGACTTACCAGTTTTGCCTTCTCTTTGAAAAGAGCTACCCTTTATAGCTGAGAGTCTGCACAGGAAGTGACAGTGTCATGGGAAACTGGTGGCACATCTGCCATATATTCCCCATCCATTGCCGTTCCTGTTACTGAGAAGTGGACATTTGGAAAGGAAGTTTTGCAGTAGGAAGAGCAGGTGGATAACAAGTTTATGCAGCATACTGGAATTTTGAGATACTGTATTCATCCCAGAATCCCAGTCCCACCAGTGCATGTCCAGTGCTGGGTGCAGCTGTGAATACCTGTAGATGTGTCTATGGAGAGTGTAATAAATATAAATGTTTTCTTCTTTCCTTTATGGTTTTAAAAGGTGCAGTTCTTAAGGCCCATACTCTTGGTACTGTGGTGCAATTCAAGGTCACAAATTCTTGGTCTATGTGAAGTTTCATTCCTGAAACGTGACCTGGTATGTGCAGACTTTGTGCACACCCCCTGGAAAATGAAGTTGTTTGCTTAAGGCTTTCCCATTCCCAGTCCCTGCCAATTATTAAACAGCACATTATGGTACTTGCCTCTTGTCTGTGCAACAATAATAAATAAATTCAGCGTAAATTAAAATAATTTATCTTTTTAAGTGATGGTGAATGTTTCAGTTGTTATGTAGAGGAGCTAACAAAATGAGGAGTCAGTAAGGAATGAAAACCGGGATTTGTTCCAAAGGGCTGTTCTGCTGAGGAGACAACAGAGACTTAAATGACTTTCTTCTTTTCACCATATGCAAGAGCTGAGCGTAGCCTATGCCTCGGGAGGCTGACTGCGAGGGCAGGAAGGTCCCACTTGGATCCTGCTGGGCAGCTCTGGTCTGTGCATCTTCTGATCTTAGAATCCCATACTGCTTTGGGTTGCAGGGAACCTTAAAGATCATCTTATTCCAATCCCCTGCCATGGGCACCTTCCACTAGAACGTTTGTTGAATGCTATAATGATGCTGGAATGAGGTTTGTTCATCTCTTGCTCTTCTGAAAGCTCTTGGTAGCAATGAGTAAATAGATGAACCCACCGTTATTGAGCAGGTTTCAATATGTAACTCAGTCAGCAACATTTCTGTTACTCTTTTTCTACCTATCATAATAGAGCAGGTTTAATAGGGGATTTGGAGCAGACAAACTAAATTAGTTAAAAAATGAGCACAACTGGATATGAAGGTCTCAGAAAGGACTTACATTATTAAATTGGTGTATTTTGGGATCTGTGCTTATGAAGCACTGAGTTGGTTGTGTATTCTAACAGATGTGATGAAAAATCTCATACCAGTGGGAGTTACAGATACAGGAGTTCTGGAGGTATTATGTTGCTTAGGGAATAAAATAATACATAATAATTTAATAATTAAAACATTTATCTGTATAATCATGCTAAATACTTTTGTTTATAAATTCAATATGGTGGTGTAATATAATATTTACAATTTTCAGTTAATTCATTAAAATATGTATGCATTTATCTCAATGTGTTATGTCATAATTATCTTGAATTAATGATAGGTATTAAATCAAGAAACTGGTGAAATCATATCCCTTAAATGTGTTGTACACAGAGAAGTGTTACAGTGCTTCACTGTCCAGCTGCTGCTTTAGGTCATGTGGATATAAGTTAAATTGCATCTCAGCACTTCAGACACGGCTTTGGTGATTGGACTCACCAGGCCCCTCCTAATTCCTGATCACACTCCCACTCAAACAGTGGAGTTCTCTTACAATTCTTGGTCAGACAGTTATTAAGTAAATCTCAAATTAAATATTGAAAATGTCATTGAAGTGCTAATATAAACAGTGTGGGGAAAAAACTGAAAAGTCTAAGATTCTCTTTCAGGTATTTTTGTGATGCATAAAACCTTGTGGCTAAAGAACCACTGGGTTGTTTCCAGTCTTATAGAACCATGGAATGAGTTGGGTTGGAAAGGACCTTAAAGTCAATCCAGTTCCACTCCCTGCCATGGGCAGGGACACCTTCCACTATTCCAGGCTGCTCCAAGCCCCGTCCAACCTGCCCTTGGACACTTCCAGGGATGGGGCAGCCACAGCTTTTCTGGGCAACCTGTGCTGGGACCTCACCACCCTCCCAGGGAATCCCTGGGATTGGAGTGCTCTGTTTGCTCTCTGCACTGTTCATGAGGAGACACTTTGGTGCAGATATTTATGGTTTTATTCCCTCTCCTCACCAAGCTTTGCCCCACCCTGAAGCATGGGTGTGTCCTGGGGCTTCCCACCTGGACACAGGGCACCATCCCAGGTCACCCAGGGAAGCTCCTCCAGAAGATTTACAGGTTCCATGGTCACAAACCCAAATATTCTCTGATAGATTTTCCTTGCACTTTGTTAACTTTGCTGCTCTGTCCCTGACCTTGTGACCATGAGCATAGGGGATCAGAATCTGGAGAGGAGGGAGGATGATGGGGAAACCACCAGTGGGCAGGGAATAGATCACCAGTTCCCAAGTGTGGAGCCTTGGTCACAATCACAGGAGGTTGGAGGAGGAGGAAATCTGTTATGAAAGTGGCCTAATTACGATGAGCAGTTTTTCCCCTGGCTGGAACAAGTGGACTAGAAAATTGTACTAGACTTTTCGTTCAGAGACTATTAAAGAGCGAGAGAAGAGAGAACAAATATAGCTTTTGTCACAGCTCTTTATTTTTATTTTCTTTTTCTTTAGTATTGAGTCCTGCACATTGCCTGAAATCAGTTTAAAATTAATTAATTTTATTTAATTTCTGACCTTTTTTTAATCTGTATAAACCTTCTTCATATGGTAGTGTACGGGTGCATGGGCTAAAGATAAACCACAGTCTGCAAATTCAGTGTGAATCCCAGGGTCATCTCAAGTGACTGCAGCTCGTGGCAGCCCTGGGCTGGGGGGACATGTTGGGCTGAGCCTTCCTGGGACATTGCAGGGAGCTGTGACTGAAAATGCCTCTTCCAGCCCAGCTATAACAGGAGATGGTGGAGTAGCACAAGGCAAAAGGGGGAGAAGTTTGACCTGTTCTCCCCAGTAAGAGGCAGAATGATCAGTGCTGCCTGCAGGGGGTGCGAGGGCATGAAGGGACAAGGGTGGAGGAAGATGGGATGATAGGACATCCTGTGTCCTACAGGAATAGGGAGAATGGCTTTAATTTGAAGGATGGTAGATGTAGATTAGATATTTAGGAAGAAATTCTTCAACCCAAGGCAGTGTGTGATTCTCTGGATTTCAGATGCACTTGCATTTAGTGACCTTCTGCACCTTATACAGATGTTTTGTTTGGTGATTGGGTTTGGCTTCTGCACTTAAAATTCTAAGCACTGCATCTCAAAAATATTTATCCTGAGCTGTAACTTACTGTGGTGGTGGATTCTCCTCATGATTTATTGTAGCTGTACTGAGCAGATCAACTAATTATACATTTGCCATCAAAATACTGTTAGGGCTCCATGGACAACTGTGTGAGTGACTCCTCCCCACAGTCAGTACTGGAGTCTTGGCTCCTGGACTAACCTGGCTCTTTCATGAGTTACCACGACCTCAAGCACAGAGATAAATACACTGACTCATCCTTAACATTCTCTTCCATTTTTTTGTTTTTACTAATACTTCAAAACAGTATTCCTTCTGATCCTTCACTTGGTTAATCTTGTAAAAGGAAAATAGGTTTGGATGTGTGTAAAATACGAAAAATCACAGAGTCAAAGAATTGATGAAATTCACAGAAATCAAGGTTTTCAAGGCAGTCAGCCCAGAAGTATTACCCTGGAATTAAAAATAATTTTTGTTACAGCAAATCTTTTCCTTCCCTGTTCCCTTTGCCTGGGTAGTATAAAAGAGAGCAGGAGGCACCACAGTCCATTGGAAATGGGATGTTTCAAGAGTTATTTAAATTAAAGTCCCAAGCACACACACAGTGTTCAGGGTTATTGCTGTTTTCCTCAGCAGAATGATGTGTTCCCTGGGCAGGAATTGCTTCACTGCAGTAAATGTTAATGCTGAGAGAGATGGGAGGGCGGAAAGGTGAACTTCTGGGGAGAGAAAGCCAGAGGTACAGGGAAGAAAACCTGCAGGTAGTGAAGCTCCTCCAGCATCCCAGGGACCTATATTTAGAGAGACCAGGCATCCTGAGATATCAATTATTTATATTGCCACTTAAGGAGTATTGGTGTTATCAAAGCACACGCAGGAACTGGGAACATTCACACAAAGCTACTGCAGTCAGTGGGGTGAACAGCACAGGAAGAGCTTTTACACCTCCCAAACCAAGATGTGTTTCCGGTCCGGTATGTGGTGATCAGGTCAGCATCAGTGGATCACAAACATGTTACTGATCAGAGGCAAAAACATAACAAAGTAATCACCATCAGGTATGTGGATATAACACATGGAGGAGGATGAGGGGATGCAGAAACAATTCTGCCATCTGTAGGGAATGCTGCAGCACCAGGGGGTACCCCAAGTCACTGGACATCACCCACACAGGGCTGAGCTGTGCCAGGTTGCCCAACTCGGTCCTTCCAAGCCCAACTCTGACCATACTCTTGGGAAAGCTCCACATTCTCTAATCTCCTAATGAGAACATGCAGCTCTAAATGAAAGAAATCTCAAAATTCAACCAGCATATCTGTGCTGAAGACTCCTGGATCATAAACCTGTTCTCCAAGTATATTTTTAAATTTTGAGCAGTTTTTGGCATTTCACACTCAGGTAAAGACTCGAGGGTGCTTGTGATGCCTCACCTCCTCTTCCTGGAATCACAGAATCACAGATTGGTTTGAGTTGGGAGGGAACCTTGAAGTCCATATCGTTCCACCCCCTATTGTGGACACAGACACCTGCCACTATCCCAGGTTGCTCCAAGCCCCATCCAACCTGGCCTTGGACACTTCCAGAGATGGGGCAGCCACAGCTGCTTGGGGCAACCTGTGCCAGGGCCTCACCACCCTCACAGGGAACAATTCCTTCCCAAAATCCCATCTAGCCCTGCCCTCTGGCAGTGGGAAGCCATCCTCCCTCGTCCTGGCACTCCAGGCCTTGTCCAAAGCCTCTCAATTCCTGTGAGTTTTTTGGGGAAGCAGAATAAGCTTAAAGTCTTACTATTGTTTGCAAACCTTTTGAATTCTCAGATGGAAGATCAGACACTATAATGGGACAAAATCACATTATTTCTGTAGTAGCAAACACTGTGCAGTGTTTGCTCTTGATCAAAGATTGTGTCACCTGGAATGCAGTTTCTGTGCAGATTTTTTTGTGTTTGGAGAGTACTTGACATATTATTCATAAATTAGAAGCAGATATATTACAAGACCTAAAGCACATCTCCTAGTAAAGAGTGTGGGTGAGGAAGAGAGATTCTTGGCTGTGAGGGTGGGGAGGCCCTGGCACAGGTTGCCCAGAGAAGCTGTGGCTGCCGCATCCCTGAACGTGTCCAAGGCCAGGTTGGATGGGGCTTGGAGCAACCTGGTCTAGTGGAAGATGTCCCTGCCCATGGCAGAGGGTGTGAAATGAGATGGGCTTAAAGGTCCCTTCCAACCCAAATGATCCTGTGATACTTTTCCTGTAAGAAACCTGTGTTTATATAATTTTTTTGTTTGCTTTGGGTTTTGTTGGAGTTTTTTTGTTTCTTTCTTTCTTTCTTTGGTTTTTCCTTTCTTTTTTTTTTTTCTTTTTTTTTTTTTTTTTACTTTTGGTTTTGTTCTGGCAGCTGTTTTTAAAATAACAGATTAACAGTGAGTGTTGAGAGTATTGACTTAGTCTCCCCTGCCCCTTCAGCCCCATGTGCCTTTCCTTCTCTGGCAAAGCCTTGCAGTATTGACATTCTGACCCTGGTTTGGGGGAGCTGTGCTTTTTAGAATTCCTCAGCCTTAACAAAACAGAGACTGTTCCTGTAAGGGTTCCAAAACCATTTTCACTAGCAAAGAGTTCTTTAAATAGCACTCACCGAGTGTAGCTGCTAATTTGCATGACAGCTTGATTAAATGTAACCTGCTTCCACACTTAATTTATTTTGAAACTGCCCAACATTTTCATTCCATCCCATTAATTCTAAATTAGTAGACTAGCTTGATTATTTAAGAAGTGAGGTAATTTCATCATCTTCATTTGTGTAAGCTCAAATCCATACTGTGAAATCCTCTGAAAGTGGTTATAAATAACAAAAGGGTTTGCACCACATCAAGGTCTGTTGGACCTGGTGGTGTGATGCAGAATGAAATGAAGAATTAGGTGGTTTAATGATCACTTTTGACTTCAGCAGCTGTTGGGGTGTAAATTTGGCTCCAGATTGCAAGATAAATTCCCAAGTATGTGGATTTGGGGAGAAATGAACCTGGAAAGGTAATATTTAAGGGTGATTTTACCCAGGTACTCCATTTTCCAATAGGAAGTGATCTCTTTAGCAAAATAGAGTCTCAGATGCGCTTTCAGAGGTACTTCCCTTTGGCAGTGGATCTCTTAGGGAACTGAGCCACAGCTCTTTTCTTTCCATGATGCTGGAGCTGGAATGAACCATGTTTGTGCCAAGCCCTGCAGAAAAGGGGCCAGGCAAGATCTTTTAAAATTTATTTCTACACTCATTTAATCAGCTTCTCTTTCCAGGGCAAGACTTTTTCAGCAGTTAACAGAGTATTTCAGATTTCTTGGAAAGCTGGACCCAATAATTTATTTAGGTTATTGACCATCTGTTCCCAAAGGATGGTTTCATGAATATGGCTGTGAATGCATTTCTTAGGTAAAGCTTATAGAATTTCTGTCTTTTAATTTTTTTTTTTTTCCTTTTGAAAAGTCCTATTATTCCACACTTTTGCCATGAAAGCAGGCTCTGGATCCCCTCAGTTACTCAGTCATTTCTTCTCTCTCTCTCTTGCACATTTAACTTGGGAGCTTCGTGAAGGTGACGCACAGACGTGTTTCCATTTCAGATTTTCATCCTGGATTTGCAAACTGAAACCATTTTATCTTCTCAAATCTCCTTGTAGGTACCTACCAAGGAGCATTGAAATTTAAATTTAAATTATATTGCACTAAAAAAAAAAAAAAGAAGTAAAAAAAAATCTCATATCTCTCAGTTCTGCCTGTCCCCAGTAAATGCCTTTTCCACTCACCATCCTGCTGTCACCTGGCAGCCTGGTCTCCTCTCCTGGTTCTTCTGTCCATCCTCATTCCAAACCTTGCTGATTCTTTCTGTGCAATATCCCTGTGAAATGAAAATTCCTTCTTGGAAAAGGCTGTCCAGCTTCCCAGGGCAGTGGAGTCCGCATCCCTGGAGGGATTTAAAAGCCATGTGGATGTGGCACTTGGGGACGTGAAACAGTGGTGGCTTTGGCAGTGCTGGGGAACAGTTGGACTCGATGGGCTCAGAGGCTTTTTCAACCTAAGTGATTCTGTGATTCTATGAAAATTCCTAATTAGGCTTTTTAATCTTGATCAATGAACTATTTTTTCTTCTGGTTTTAAAAAACACCACCTTGCTTTGTTAAATTTCTTTGGACCTTGGTGACAAATATTTTTTCAGCCCATCCTCTTTTTGTCCTGCTTCAGAGTATCCTTTGCTTCCAGCTTCTTCAGCTCATCAGGAATAATGCATTTGTCTTACCATGCAGGTTATCAGGTAGTAATAACCAGCCATGAAAATGAATGTCTTTAATTTGGCCACTGCCCTGATGTGACAGTGACAAAGGCAGCTCATTGCCTGGGCTGGGCTGGAACACTCCAGCTCCTTGTTTGCAGCTCTGGCCGCAAAGTTTGGCATCATGGGATGGAAAACAATGAAGACAGAGAGGAGAAGGTTTTACATTTGACTGAGAGGGCCAAGAAATGTGACTCTGAATATATTTCTAAATTGTAATCTATTTCCCAAATCACTTTATTTTTGAATTTGAATAGTAGTTATGGATGAACCTTGCCTGCATTTCATCAGGAGGTGAGTGAGTGTTGAAGAAAGCACTCTGTGTGTGCTGGTAAATATTTATTTTTGATAGATGTGCATAAGTGAAAGGATGCAGCATTCAATAGGGCTGAATCCATCCCGTAATGTAATTTACGATTTCCAGATGTATGAATATATGTATGACTAGCTGAGTGCAGACTCTGCCAGGAGTCCTGGCAGGTGAAGGTCATGTCACATGTCACTGGAAAGCTCATTTTCCTGGCGTATGTAATAAGGTTTCTCATTTGATCTTTATATAGCAGAACCAATCTGTGAGTCTATGATTCTGACAGACCTAAGAAAAATCAACAATGTGGAATCAACACCGAATGTGGGTGAAAAGAGTATTTCAGGAGGGTTCTTCAGCAGAGAGCAAGGGGGGAGGGCAACTCTGGCGTTTGCAAGAATATGTTGAAATTGGATGTAAAATTATGGATGACATTTGAAAACTGCAGAATCATTGAGGTGGGAAAAGCCCTCCCAGCCCATCGAGTCCAACCTGTGCCCGATCCCCACCTTGTCACCCAGCTCAGAGCACTGAGTGCCACGTCCAGTTATTCCTTGGACACCTCCAGGGATGGAGACTCCACCACCTCCCTGGGCAGCCTCTTCCAATGCCTGAACACCCTTTCCAGGAAGAAGTTCTTCCCTGACATAGGTATGAGTAGAATAGGAGATAATGAAGGGGGAAAAGCTGCTCAAAGGGGGATGGATCCATTCTAAAAATAGTTTAAGTTGGGCCCTAATATAGCACTGTGACAAAGCCCTTAGGGCCAGGATCCAGAGGTGTGCACAGCTGGGTATGAACAGGAATACAAATGCTTTGCTGATACAAACGGGGAAACATGGGTAGTTCTGGGGCATGTTTTCTCAAAGCTGCTGACAAGAGCAGGAAGGGGCAGAGGAGAGAAAAATACTGTCTGGGAAATAAAAATATTTACAGGGGGAAGCTTGAGGAACTCTGGCTAATTAGTTTAGCAGAATAGCAACAGGCAACCTCATTGTGCTGAAGAACGTTTTAATGTCAAAAAACTCAGAAAATCCAATCTTGGCAAAAAACCCATAATGCAAACTAATGACTAAAAGCTGAAAGTGAGCAATTTCAACATAAATGTGAAGCGAGTGTTTTAGAGGCAATTAACTGCTGGAATCAGCTATCAAAGAAGTGCAGGACTGGTTATCTCCTGTGGCTGGTGGCCTCTCCACAAGATACATTTAGGCCCTTTGTTGAGCAGAATAATGTCAGAAGGGTGGTTCTTCGACAGAGTTCTGGCAGAAATTTCCTTTTACCCAGGCCAAAGGGGGTGCAGGGCTCTGCTGAGCCCCAGCTCCCTCCACCAGCACCACGGTGTCAGAGCAGAGAACGACCATTTGCTCATTTGAAGGTCTCCTGTATCCAAACCTTTTTTTCAGTGTATTACTGAGTGTTTCTGTGAAATTAACTCTGTTCTTTAAGTTATATTATTTTTTAATTTTAATGTCAAAAATCGTGATTTTTTTAATGACCTAAATGAAATCAGTTGTGTGTAGGAACGTCACTGAGGATTTTAATGTAGGATGGAGGTTTGAAAAAAAGTATAAAACATGTTTAAGAGATGCTTCACCTTTGCCTTGTTGTGGTCACCCCTTGGTACATGGTTGCAAAGGGCAATACGGCTGATTTGAGCTACTTGTGGAGCCAAACTAGCTAACTCAAAGCATTTCCATGCCTTTCCCCTCCCCAGTTATTTAGCAAACAATTTACTCCTGTGTCTTCTGCTCATAAACCCATAAATCTGTGCTATAAGTAAACAGTTCAATTTAATAGTCAGTTTTATCTGTACATTGTGAAAGTCAGTACTTCTGAGAACCAGTGATTTCTGTCAACAATAAAAAAATGATGCCTTTCTACTCCCAGGTGATGCTTCCTGCCTCATTCCAGCAAACCTGGCAGCGTGGCCAGGTCCCTGCTAATTGGAGGGGACTGCACTGGTGGCAATTAGGAGGGAGAACAGTGGAGCAGATCGATATCCTTGAGAGCCGACTTGCTATCCTTTGGGAACCCGTGCCGGAGCAGGGCTGTGTCTCAGAGAGTGGGATGCAGCCACTGCTAGTGGGAATTAATTTGCTTTAACTTATATAACTCTTGAGTGTCAGCTCATACAATAAATACTAGAAGTAGAAATATCTGAATAGAAAACAGGTAGAGTTCATACAATAAAATGCATTAAAGATTCAAGTATCAAGTGCTCAGAGAAGCTGTGGGTGCCCCATCCCTGAAAGTATCCAAGGCCAGGCTGGATGGGGCTTGGAGCAATCTGGAAAAATGGAAGGTGTCCCCAGACAGAGACTGCAGGAACACAGGGCTCTGCTGCCTCCACTGTGCTGGAGTCACAACTCCTGGGGCTGGCAGAGGTGTATGAAATTCTGCTTTTACTGATCTGCTGGTGTTACAGTAGAATCATAGAATCATGGAATGGTTTGGCTTGGAAGGAACATTAAAGCCTGTCTCATTCCACCCTCTGCCACAGGCAGGAAGGGACACCTTCCACTAGACTAAGTTGCTCCAAGCCCCATCCAGCCTGGCCTTGGACACTTCCAGGAGTGGGGCAGCCACAGCTCCCTGGGCAACCTGTGCCAGGGCCTCACCACCCTCACAGGGAAGGATTTCTCCCCTCTCACCTTGCCTTCTGGCAGTGGAAGCCATTCCTCTTTGTCCTATCACTACAATTCCTGATGAGTGGACATGCTGGTGGAGAAGGGTTTCCTGACTGTCTGCTGGGAGGATGAACTGCTGGAGAGCACATTCTCACCCTGCCCATCATGGTTCAAGTCAGGAAAAACAGGCTTGAAGATTTCTCCATATTTTCAGAGTTAAAAATGTTGCTAAAAGTCTTCAGAAAGTTTCAGGCAATACATGAGGAGATCTGGGGGGAGTGAGAGATCAGTGTGGGGTCCTGACAGGCCCCACTGGGGTATTTCTGGGGTGATGGGAATCTGCCTGTGTAACCATTCTTAGCATGGCCCAGGTTTAATGAAGACTCCCATAATCTCAGGGATCCAATTTACTGACTGTCACTGGTAATGAAATCTCTAGAAGTAAAACTCCACATTTGACATTCCTATGGACACAGACAGAATCCATTTCAGGTGAGCACAAAAACTCAGCCTGTGAGGTACCTGTGACTGTCACAGGTGAAAATATTTGCTAATGAAGTGTGTGTTAGTGTGAGACAGGTAGAGAACTCCCTCGGTCTCTTAATTTACTTTGAATAATTCATTAGTTTGCACTCCTCACCCATGGCAGTCGTAGGTAAATCCCACACTGGAGCTGCTAATTAAAGTTGCAAGATGAAGGGAAGCTACTAATGAGATGTGAGACAAGTCCTCCAACAATACAGAGGTAGTTGTTGGCACATTAAGTTTTATTGTTGGTTTTTACACGAGGGTAAGGAAATGCTGAGGAATTTACAGTTGTTACAGCCAGTGATTAGAGGTGGTGAGACTGCGGATGCCAGGTTGGATGATGGATCTTCTCCTGCTCTAGGACTCCCTGACAGGGAGCTCTACTTCCAGGGAACAAGGGACAGGACAAGAGGAAATGGCCTCAAGCTGTGCCGGGGGAGGTTCAGGTTGGACATCAGGAGGAATTTCTTCCTGGAAAGGGTGGTCAGGTGTTGGAAGGGGCTGCCCAGGGAGGTGGTGGAGTCCCCATCCCTGGAGATGTCCAAGGAACGACTGGATATGGCACTTAGTGTCTTGGGCTGGGTGACAAGTTGGGGATCGGGCACAGGCTGGACTCAGTGGTCTGGGAGGGCTTTTCAGACCTCAAGGATTCTGGGATTCTTTGCACAGGAGGTACCTGCAGCACCGAGATGGGTCCTTAGGGATTATCCGACATTCTGAGATGAAAAATTAATCAGTATTTCACATTTGTCTTAAATATATTTAAAAAGATAAATCTCTGCGGATTCTATCAGACAGTTTTATGGATAAATATATTGCTAAAGTATGACCTATGTTACAGGTCATATCTTATAGGTCCTAGCACAATCTTCTTACCCATGTGATGATCTGGGTGTGCCATGTTGTCAAGTGGGTCAGGCTAGTGACCATTTTATAGAATGAAAACTATAGATACGGTTTTGGATGGTAGAAATGAATATTTCTTGTGTTTTTTTCTACAGTGTGAAATTTAGCAAATGAATGTTGTGTTGCAGAGTTGTTGCCTCTGTGTTGTTTGTGGGGTTCATGGCCTGGCTTATTCACTACAGAAATGTTTGATGTTGCCACACATTTAAATATGTTTTCTGCTGCTGAGGAATGAGATGGGTTGAGATCTGTATGGGGATATGGAGGAGGATAAAAATACACTTTTAATGATTATTTTCAATGTACAAATTGCAACATGCTACTCAGACAAAATCAGACAAAGTTAAAGCACTTTATCTTATTAAGGAAAATGTCTCGCAGGGAAATCTGCACAGCAGATCTTCACTGAACGTGGGAAGAGTGGGTGTGTGGAGAGTCTGGTGTAAAGGGAAAATGAATATGGTCAGTTAGACTTGGTTTCTGATCTTACTTGTTGTCTGGGCAGAGCGGCGGCTCTGGGGCAGGGGTCAGGGACCCTCTGCACTAGCTGGTTTCAGGCACTGCAGAGCCAGGTACTGGGTGGCACCTGGGTTTTAACCCTACGAGACAATGTCTCTGACAGCAAAACCTGCCAGAGGTGACCCCGGTCCCTTCTACTGCTTGTGCAGCCTGTGGTGGTGTGAACTGGGAGAACCAGCAAATACTGTCTGCACTGTTCTCCCAGTATGTTACTCTTTGGTCCTTATGAATGCACGTGGTGCTTGGAAATCCTCAGCCAGGGCAGCACCTGAACACGGTCCTACCTTTGCACAAACTCTCTGGCTTCGACTTGCACTCTTGCTCCACTGTGAGCCCATCGTTGCTGGAGGGATGAACAGGGAATTAGAGAAACAACCAGTTTAGAAAGAGCCTGGCAGGGGGGAATAGCCTTAAACTGCCAGAAGGCAGGGCTAGGTTAGATATTAGGGAGAAATTCTTCCCTATGCGAGTGGTGAGGCCCTGGCACAGATTGCCCAGAGAAGCTGTGGCTGCCCCATCCCTGGAAGTGTCCAAGGCCAAGTTGGACAGGGCTTGGAGAAACCTGGGGTAGTGGAAGGTGTCCCTGCTCATGTCAGGGGGTGGGACTGGATAGGCTTCAAGGTCTCTTCCAACTCAAACCATCCTGTGCTTTTGCAGTTCGAACTCACTAGTTCAAACCCTGCTGTCCCCCTGCAGACAGGGCTTGGGGTGACAAACTCTAGGCAAGATCATAGCTGATTTCCTGTGAAAACGGGGAAATATTAACATTGCAACGTTATAATAAAGTATATTGAGATGGAAACGAAACACAGACAGTTGTGATTTAAAATGCAAGCAGCTCAACGCAGCAAATCAATACAAGGTCTATAAAAAGGTTTCAAAATGATAATGCAAATTAATCCTGGGAGGAAAATTCCTCCAGTCGTGACATACTGACCTCTGCCAGTCACAACCTGATGGTGTCTGCAGTAATGTTTATAGCACTCTGGATAAATCCATGAGTGGGAGATAATGCTACCAATTTGAACCAAGTACAGCTTTGAAAAAGCCTTAAGACCAGGAAAGCCAAAGCAAACCCCATGCTTTGCCTTTGCTCTCAATTCCAGTTTGGGGATGAGGGTTTTCCAGGGCTAAGCCCAGCAGTGACTATGCTCCAGCAGCATGCTCAGCAAATCCATCTGGTTGTGGGCGGGCTGGACTTCCAGCTCTGCCTCCCCCACAGCTTTCAGCCTCTCCTGACCTCGGTGATCCATTCTCGGCTGCTGCAGCTTCCCAGCAGTGTATTAAAGAATAAAAAAGTCAATAGTTGGAGCTGTCGATGGGAGGGCACTCCAGGGCAGGAGAAAAGCAGGCTCCTCGGGCAGCAGCCTCGGCTGGGATGGGGCAGAGCAGAGGGAGGGAGTGGTATCCCAGGGAGCCAGTGGTACCCAGCAGGGGCCGGGTGGCAGGTCTGCCACAGGGACCAGACAGGCTGTGGAGTAGCTGCCAGAGCACTTTTGGTCTTAAGTCTCCAGGTGTTTTCAGCAACAATCTGTGATGGCAACTTTACCTGGGGTTGATCTGAACTGAAACCTCTCCTCAGGGCTCTGAAATCCACTGCCCCGGAAAGAGGGACTAAATCCAGGCTTCACTACAAAACATGTGTCTATCCAGTACCTGTACAAAACTCAACCCTTGGTGAATATTTTATATCACATTCTTATTCAGTCACGTCCTTCTGGATTTTGTTACTTCCCTGTTACTGTGAGCTCCATCCTCCATCGAGCCCTGTGCTGACCCTGCCTCCTGATTCTGGGAATTTTGCTTTTTTGTCGAGTTCAGTGCATGGATGTGGTAGATTCTGTCTGGCATTGCCTGTGAGGGGCAGGATGCTCCATGGCACCAGCACCTGGTCCAGGGGCTGCAGAACATCCTGCTCCTCAGAGCAAATCATCCCCATGCTGAGGGTAACACTGGGACCCCTCTCCTGGACTGAGCACGTGGGGCTGTGCTCCTTCTGCCAAGGAGGTGACACAGGCTGGGACACACAGGGTGCAGTGTCCATGCAAAAGGAAGGCTGGGAAACAGCTTCCCATCTGTAGGTGCTGCTGATGGCTTTGAAAAGATGAAGTCAGTACCATCTCCTCTTTCATCTATTCTTCTTCCTAATCCTAGGATTTTAATTTTGTTGATTCATAGGTTATCTAAATATGAATAGGTTCACATCAATCAGCACTGCCAGTGCCACACAATGAATATAAATGGTGTCTTCAGTACTTCCTAAGAGAATGGATGTGTCTGAAGTGTAAATCCGCATATGAAGGCTTTGCTGTGTCTCCTTGAAGCCAAATTCTTTAGTTGTTCCTTTTAAAGCATTAATCAACTATTTTGCTCTAGACTTGGAAGTGGGTTGGGAAGAATTTCTGTTCTCTGTTCTGTTCATTTCCAGCGAACGGTGAAAACCAAGAATTACCCAAAGCACAACAATTAGAATGGCGAGTTGTTTGCTCATCCAGCCAGATGAGCACTGAGAATGCACACAGGCAGTTGGGATTTTCTGTTTATTCAGGGACCAAGCTTTAAACTGCACAGGGAAGTTACTCAGTGTTCCTTGTACTGACGTGTTCTGGAGTGCAGAGGGAAAATTATGGTGCACTCTGATAGTTCTAGAAAATGAACTGGAGCCAGAGCCAGATCCAGAGCTGCTCTGCACCATGTGGATGCTTCAGGGGCAAACAGAGCCGGAACGCTGGTGCATATACCAAAAACGCATGTTGCTCTGTAGCAGCCACTGCTGTCATTAAGGTCCACAGGAGACCACCAAGGTGACCAGAGGGATAGAGCCCCTCTCCTACAAGGAAAAGCTGAGAGAGCTGAGAGTGTTCAGCCTGGAGAAGAAGCTTTAGGGTGACCTTATTGTCCCTTCCAGTACTTGAAGGAGCCAATGGGAAAGATGGAGAGAGACTGTTTATAAGGGCCTGGAGTGACAGGATAAGGGGCAGTGGCTTCCCACTCCCAGAGGGCAGGGTTAGAGAAAGAAATTCTTCCCTGTGAGGGTGGTGAGGCCCTGGCACAGGTTGCCCAGAGAAGCTGTGGTGGCCCCATCCCTGAAAGTGTTCAAGGCCAGTTTGGATGGGGCTTGGAGCAACCTGAAATAGTGGAAGGGGGGGAAGGAGATGAGCTTTAAGGTCCCTCCCAACCCAGGCCATTCTATGATTCTGTGATCAAAGGTGAAATTTAAAGTTTCCTACAATTCCTAGTTGTATAACCAGGAAAAAAGGTAACTCCTTGAACCTAAACCTCTCCCCTTATTAAGCAAAGCTAATTTAAAAAATAAAACCAACTCCTAGCTTCAGTTTGGTCCCACCACTGCTGGGATGTCGCTGGGAGATTCCCCTGGGTGACCAGTTGTGGCACAATCCCATCCTTTGTCATTCCCAGCTTTGGTCTGGAGGTCACACACGTGTCTATGATGCCGCTCTGGAGCAGACTGGCCCCACCTGCCTGGGTACAAATCTGGCCTAGATTTCCCCCACCCCTCCCTGGGCTCCTTGTGTGTGGCATTGTGCCAGGAGAGCTGGTGGAAACCATCCTGCTACAGCAGCTTGTTTAGTTTTTGCAACATTTTAACAAAAATTTGTATTTAGAGCTTCCTCATTAAACCCAATGACAAATAATATGCACAAGGACTCATTAGCAGAACGCAATTATTGCATCTTGCATTGAAAACTATTTAAACCACAATTCTTGACAAACAAAGCATCTGACCCTTGATTAAAAGAGATGATGGGTGTGAGTAATTAAAGACACACTAAATATAATTCATCTTCAAAGCATCCCCGTGTAATTTGTCTTTTCTTGCCTCTTTTGAAAGCCTTTCTTGCTTGTTTGAGGTTGCTCCTCTAAGGATTCTGAGTAACTGAGATATTTTCCTGTTTAGTGAATTGGAAAATAATTTCCTAACCTTAATCATAAAGCTCTGGGAGATACCTGGGCTTCTTGACAGCGGGAGGAATCCACTTCGTGGCAGAACTTTTGTCATTGTAAAAAAAATCTCTTCCCTAGTTGTTGTTAGAAAGAAAAGTGAGCGTAGGTGGTGTTCTAGATGTCCCAGAGCCAAGGCACTGAACTTCCATCACTGCAAAAAAAGGAATTTTCAGCTCTTTTGAGCTGTCTCTTCTCCCCAGGACACAGCAGGCATATCCTGTACGTGGGCAAGTGAACAACATGATGGTGCTGCTGCAGAAATCCCTGTTTCCAACCCAAGGAAAAGGAACTAAGGCTGAAAAATCTGGGAGCAGTCCAGGGTAGGAGCTGGTACTGTGGCTGCAAGGCTGTTTGCTCGTTATAGTCCAAAAGCTGTCGTGTATTTTTTAATCAAATAGGACTTTGAAAATCTAGAGAATTTTGACTTTTACTTCCAAGGGAGGAAAAACCACTATGATGCTTTTGCTATTACAATATTTGTATTTTGCATATTAAGGAAACTTATTTTTCCCATTAGGAATTTAAAATTTTATAGGTAACTGAACCATTGGAAGACGCTTCTTTTAGTTATCCTTAAATGATTCTCTTGTTTAAATCAGATACACTTAAATGTGTTTGTATTCATGAATTAATTTCTATCACAGGCTTATGACAGTGATATAAAATAAAATCAGTGCTTCATAATCAAAGTCTTCTCCCTTTCTGAAGTTTGAGATAGTGAAATCTTGATGCCATAGAAATCAGAGGGCACAGGATTCTGGTTTCAGATTTTTTATAAGCTGTAGAAGTCTTTGTTACTCAGATTAGAAACTCATGGGCTTTCAGTCTTCAAAGAAAAAGAAAAATGGAATCTTTTCCCTCCTGCTTGTCATCCATGAATGCCCAGGAGCTGTATGTAATGTATGTGCAGCATACAACAAAAAATACCAAATTTAGAATCACAGAATCACGGAAACTCCTGAGTTGGACAGGACCCACAAGAATCATCAAACCTCTTCCTGCGTTCTCCAAATAAAAACAAGAATAAAAGGATGCAACATTAATGCAGAGCCATAATTTTCCTTACAAATGAAAGAACAGTATGTTTCTTTTGGCCGCCTGAAATTCCTGCCTCAGCAGCTTTCTCTTCTCAAATGCTCAGGACAGGAACATGGGCACTGATGACACCGTGTCCTGCCAGGTGATGGCTGCAGCTCTAGGACAGCTCTCTAGGAGTTTGGTGACACTCCTCTTGCCTCCATGGTGGGCGGGACATGGTCAGGTGTCTGCTGATGTGTCTGTCACCTCTGGACATGTTCAGTAACCAGAGCCTGAGCCATAACTCTGGCTTTTTAGGGCTCTTCAGCTCCTCTGTCCTTCACAGATGGTGGTGGATACCCAGTGGTGTCCTCCATCCTCCCTTCTGCCTTCGCTTTCACACCAAAACAGGACAAGAGGAAACAGCCTCAAGTTATGCCAGAGGAGGTTTAGCTTGGATACTGGGAAGAGTTCTTCCTGGAAAGGGCAGTCCAGCCCTGGCACAGCTGCCCAGGGCAAGGGTGGAGTTCCCATCAGATTTAAAAGCCATGTGGATGTGGCACTATGGGACATGGGTTAGTGGTGGCCTTGGCAGTGCTGAGGAATGGTTGGAGTTGATGATCTCAGAGAGCTTTTCTAACCTGAACAATTCTGTGATTCTGATTGTTCTGGGCTGGCTTTGATTTAGTCGATGTGAAGGGGAGGATGGACTCCATGGCTTTCTGAGGTCCCTTCCAACATGAATTATTCAGTGGTCCTAATCCATACAGCTTTGTTTTCCAGCAAACTATTGAATTTCTTTTTCATGCAGCAGATACTTATCAAGGTGTAAGAGGTATGAATTCATTGCCTGTTTTCATGCTGATGTCACAGAATCCCAGGCTGGTTTGGGTTGGAAGGGGCCTTAAATCTCATCCTGTTCCACCCCTGCTATGGGCAGGGACACCTTCCACTAGAGTGTGATGTCCAGGCCTGCTCAGGGCCAGTCACAGCAGCTGCACCACGTTTTATCAGTTGAGACTGAATGTTGTTGCTGCCCTTGGTTAAGTGTTAAAACTCATTGTGCTTTTTTCCAAGAAATATCCAGAGGTGGTGTGTGTGCTCTGCCTCCCTGGAAGGGGCCAGACCTTGCCCTGGGCAGTGGGATTGCTCCAGCTGGTGACAGCAGAGCCAGGGTCACTTCTCGCAGTTAACTGTCAGTGGAAATATGAATCGTGTCAAGAGCAGGAAGGAAAACTTGTTTTATAACCGCAGTCAAAACAATGCAATAAATTATTGAGGAGACTGTGGAAGTTCAGTCATGGAGGACTGCAGAGAGCTAGCCCACCTTTCCAGGATGCTTTGTGGGTGGGTTTGATCTTGAATGGGAGAACAGATCTGAGTTCCCTTTTGCATTTTTCTGATGAGTTCTCACTCATTCTATCCATTGATAGGAAAACAAGACATGGTGAACACCCTGTGTTACGAGTGGCTTTCTATAAATTTAGAGTGATTTTACAGCCCTTGAGCTACATCTGTTTAAGCCCTGGCTCTCACTGACTTTCCCTCCTCTGCTCCTGCACACAGAAGTGGCCAGAGTTTATTTCAGTGCCTAAAGATGAAGTCAGACACCTTTTTCTCTTTCCAAGAGTTGTCTGAGTGACTAGTTTGTGCTATTTCAATGATAATTTAGTCAATATTGCTGAGTAGCCACTTTTTAAATTCCTTTTCCTTTTTTTTCTTTAGGCCCTAGAGGTGTCATTTTTATTCTGGCCATTAATGTACTCTGCACAGAAAAAAATGTCAGCAGTGAGGCTGGCTCTGAAATTTGCCCTTGTTTTCCTTGCCACCTGAGTTTTCCATTTCCTCCATACAAATGAGAGTGAATTTTGGTAATTTAAGTGGAAGTTTTGACTTGTATCAGAATTAAAGAGAGCAGATTCAGCTGATTCTTGTCATCTGAGCCCAAAAGCAGACCCTGTATTGCGTGGCATCAGTGAACCAGCACATCTGACTTATATTTGCTTGGATTAATTTCACAAACAACATTTGGAAGTCTGATGGGTTTTATTTAAGGTAGGAGCTTCTGACATGCCCGTAAACATTCAGCAAAGCTCTTGCTCAGTCTGGTGATTGTACTGAGTGAGGAACAGTGAGTGAATAAATATGAAGAGAAAGACTCTGAGGGAGCTTACTAAAGCTTTACCGATGTCAATGAAACAAGGGCACTTTCAGTGGTTTAGAGGAGACAGTTAGTCTAAAATTTAAAACAGTGATATGGAGGCACCCTCAAAAATCAGTCAATATAATTTCCATTCAGGAATATCCTCCCTCGTTGTGGAACCACAGCTCAGTCAGGTGCCCACGTGTTGAGCATTGCAAGGTGAAACTTGTGTGTGCCAGTTCCTGAGCAGCTCAACCAGAAATAATCAGGTCCTTGGCCTTTCAGTGAGCGGATGGGAGGAGAAGGTGCCTGAGATGGAGTGAGGGAATTTGGTGTGCAGAGCAGAGATGCTCATCACTCAGGCTCTGCTGTCAGCGTGGGACAAGCTGGAGGAAGAGATAGATGTGCATTGCAGCTCGGGGGTCTGGCATCCCAAATTCACCACCTACACACTCATTTTATTTTTGTATAATGTGTTTTTTAATACTTCCATTTGAATTTGTCACATTTTAAACTGTGTTATCTGCATATAAATGCCTGGGTTGTGGCTGAGATGAAGAGTCCTCAGAGGTGTTCTTGAGTCCAAGAAAAGACAATTTTATTATTGCCAGTTAATAATACAGACTGGTTTGGGTTGGGAGGGGCCTTAAAGCCCATCCAGTTCCACCCCTTGCCATGGTCAGGGACACCTTCCACTAGCCCAGGTTGTTCCAAACCCTGTCCAACCTGGCCTCAGACACTTCCAGGGATGGGGCAGCCACAGCTTTTCTGGGCAACCTGTGCCAGGGCCTCACCATCCTCACAGGGAACAATTTCTTCCTTTTGTGCATAATTGTGAAATATATCAGTCAAGCACTGCCAGGTGCTATTATCGTCTTTATCTGCTTCTCAGCTGAATCTAGAGAAGAACTTTAGCTTTTAATAATTTAGGTTCTTTTACATTTATCAGCTAACACAAAGCACTAAGGAACTATGGGCCTTTTCCTGTAACTCTAAACCACGTGAAAATGCCCAAATTCTCTTGAGGTCCTGCCCACCCTCCCTCTTGGAGCAGCCTCTCCCATGGGCACATCTCCTGGGGTAGATGCTGCAAGGACTCTCTATCATGACTTACATGGAGCATTCCTGCCCTGCAAATTCAACTCCTTCCTGAATAGAATCTGATCAGGAAAGGAAAATGTCATGTTCTGCTGCAGCACAAAGGCTGCATTGACTGGCATTTACAAAACAGCTCAGAACTGAGGAGTAACTGTTAATTTTCGGTGAGGAGCTGCACTTGTACAGCCTCATGAACACACTAGGGAAACAAATCCCTCAGTGAGTGCCTGAGCACTGGATTTTCTGCAGTGGGGGCTTCTTCCAAGGATTTTGGGAGATTTGGCATTTTTTTTTCTTCTTTAGTTTTTTCCCCCCCTCGATCACAAACACTTATGTTGAGGAAAGGGGGGAGAGCAGGTGACAGCGAGACTGTTAATGAGGAAACAGATTTGTTTCTGTAACTGTCAGGAAAGGATGGAAACAGAGCAGAGGGGCCGTGGGTGCCAACAAGGCAGGGCTGAGGGGGAACCACCTCACACCTGCCTGAGGAAGGGCAGTGAGAGGCCCTGGGGAGGGTCCCTTGGCCTGTCTGGAGACTTGGCATGTTGGGTGTCCCTCCCCCACACAGCACAGGAGCAGCTCTACGTCTGTGCAGGTGCAGGGTTGTGGCTTCGCTGGGAGCACAGGGATGGGGTTATTGCCGCCATGGAGATTCTTCCCCTCCACCCAGCACTGGCAAAGCCACACTGGGAGTGCTGAGTCAGTGCTGGGCGCCCCAGTACAAAAGAGTCATGCTGGAGAGAGCCCAGTGAAAGGCATGAAGATCCTGAAGGGGCTGGAGCATCATCTCCAATGAGGAAAACAAAAGATCCCAGAAAACGTCTTTCTTCACTTGCATTGCAGCCAGTGAAGCTGCAGGAGGTTGGAAGACACAGTTTTGCTTATATAGCTGGACTTTGTTTATCTAAAGCACAAAGACATGGATTCTGTGTTACACCAGGGCAAAGCATCCTTCACCTGGGTAGAAATCTGGGAGTCTGCACCAAATACATCCATATCAGAATTCAAAAGAAATAAATGCAGTGAGTAATACATCCATGTAGAAGATGTGCAGTGGGAATCTTGGAGCATGAATGAATTCCTGCCTGTGGCAGGGGGCTGAAATGAAATGACCTTGAAGGTCCCTTCCAGCCCAGGCTATTCTGTGATTCTCTGAATGGTATTTCTGATTGTAGGAAATCCTGGTTTTCCTCCTTCTTTGCTCTCTGCCTCTTGCAACTTCTGTGTTTTCCCTTCACACAGTGTTTGCAGGGAGTGTGAGTTCAGGCGGCGGAACATGCTGTGAGCCAGCCCTAGTCCTTGTCTTTTGCAGCTGGCTGGAACAGGAACATGCTCCACAGCGATTTAGTTTCAGAGCAAGTGTTTCAGCTCCTTTTTGTGCTTTCAGACCTTCCCCCATCTGATCCCTATGGATTTGTAGGGGTGCCTATTAGCAGGGGGGTGCCAGTGGGAGCGCTGTGCATGGACAGGCAGGACGGGCATCCTGGCATCAGGTTTCTGGCTGGCACGATGCTTTTTCCACTGTATCATTGCACCTTTTTTCTTTTCTTCATGAGCATGATTAGGAGATTTCCCAGAGCCTTTCAGATTATCAACATGGTTTGGATTGTTTTTCTGTTTCTGATTGTCAGTATTATTTTTCCTACCTCCTACTTTGATCCAGGTTTTCCCTCATTGCCTAATCAAGATTAAGGGATGACAACAAAAATATCATGTGTTATCTTTCTGCTCTCAGCGTAAGCTCTCTTTAGCTTTGAAGCATTATATAAAATGTAAGATAAGTTTGTAATTGGGAACCTTTTCTTTATGTGAGAACCTTTCTTCCTTTAACAACATTTACTCAGCAGTTATTGGGCATTTCTAGATGTTTCCCAGTTGAACTGGTGATGTTTTCTTTTAGGAACCTTTGGACACCAAAGCTGGCTGCTTCCTCCTGGGACAGTGCTCTCAGGCACATGATGGGATTGCTGGGGTGTCCTGTGTAGGGCCAGGAGTTGGACTCCATCGTCCCGGTGGGTCCCTTCCAGCTCAGGATGTTCTATGATTCTATGGCATCACTTCTGGAATCAAGGTGAAAGGCAGAAATTCAAGATCTCAGAACGTGTCAATATTACTAACATGCTTTAATATCCCCTGAAGTTGAATCCTCTTCTGTCAACATCCAGTATTGCTTTGGGACTGTGAACTTCCATAAGGAATGGTGGAACTGAGGCTGCTGGACAGGGTGAGGGATGCAGATGGTGGTGACCTAAGAGCAGGCGGAATAACCACTGAGAAGTGGACTCCTTGTCCCAGAAGAAATCTAAATTAATCTAAGACAGAGTCCCTGTTCTAGAAGGTTTTCAGTACAAAGAAAGACTTAAAGGGGCTGGAGCATGTCCGGAGAAGGGAACAGAGCTGGGAGTGGGTCTGGAGCACCAGGAGAGGCTGAGGGAGCTGGAGGGCCTCAAGCTGGAGAAAAGGAAGCTCAGGGAGGACCTTCTCGCTCTCTGCACACTCCCTGAGAGGAGGGGAGAGCCAGGTGAGGTCGGATTCTGCTCCCAGGGAACAAGGGACAAGATGAGAGGACAGCATCTTAAGGGGTTTAGACTGGACATCAGGAGGAATTTCTTCCTAGAAGGGATGGTAGGCATTGGAAGGGGCTGCCCAGGGAGGTGGTGGAGTCCCCATCCCTGGAGGTGTCTGAGAAACAACTGGATGTGGCACGCAGTGTTCTGGGCTGGGCGACAAGGTGGGGATGGGTCACAGGTTGGACTCGATGGGCTGGGAGGGCTTTTCCTATGGAAGTGAATCTGTGATTCTGTGAAAGAGAAAACAGGGATAGAGCAGAGGTGAGGGGGGGAAGGGCTGGCCCCGGGGGTGAAGTCATTGCTCACTATGATCAGCAGTGGGAGGGAGAAGCCCTGAGCAGATCCCGAACAGTGGCCATGGGTGGGGGGGAGCGGCACTGGGGGTGGGTGGGGGGCTGTGTGCTGCCCACAGCAGCAGTGGGGAGGGAGCATTTCCAAGGGGCTGAGTTGGGGTGCAGACGGTGGTCACAGAGCTTGGATTCCCTGCTCTGTGGTTGTCACGCAGCTTGGTTGGCTCAATGCAGCGCTCCCGAGCTGCTCATTCAATGAGAGCACAGCAGGCAAATTCCTGGGAAGAGCCGGGGGTCGGATGCAGCAAAAGCCTCCTCTCCCAGTGCCGGTAGCCGTGGCGCAGGGACACTGGTTATGTACAAATCTGTGTATTTAGCTGCAATTTCCAGCTGCTTCCAGGAGTGGGATCGGTGGGGAAGGCAGGAGCAAGGACATTATTTGCTCTCCACAGCGTAAATAAATCTCTTTTGTGTTGGGGGCAGCGGGGCAAAGTTTGTATGTGCGTTGCACTTCAGCAGCGCTCACATCCTGGATGCTGCTGGATCGCCTCTAATTGCCTCGGAGATGCCTCAGCTCCTCTCACTCCTGCCAGCTCCTGTTTCCATGGGAGACGGTGACTTCTGATCCCGAGAACTTGAGCTGAGACATATTAATGGTGTTTGGGTAGCGGGCGGCAGCTCCATTAACTCCAGCCCGGGGGCACCTCTGGCCACCCATGGGGAGCTCGTGGGGACCCCCTTACCTTGGGACGGTGCCCGGCTGTTATTTCAGGTGGGAGCTCTTAGAGGCACATAAACATTCCCCAGAGACTCCCCTCGCTCTAAGGGGATCACAGAGTCATGAAATATGTGAGTTGGAAGGGACCCACGAGGACGTTCGAGTCCAGCCCTCAGCCCTGCACAGGCCCATCCCCAAGAGTCACACCAGGTGCCCCAGAGATTTATCCAAACACTCCTGGAGCTCTGGCAGCCTTGGTGCTGTGCCCACTGCCCTGGGGAGCCTGTTCAGTGCCCAACCACCCTCTGGGGGAGGAACCTTTTTCTAGTATCCAACCTAAACCTGCCCTGACACAACTGAATGAGGAATATCTGGTGAATAAACATGACCCACATTGCCCTGGGACGGTGCTGCAGTGGTAAAGGGAATATGTGCCAACAATTTCTTTGACCCTTTCCATAGTTACCCTGGGATCAGCTGTTTTCCTGTCAGTAGATCCAAAACACCACAAGGGTTCCAGCGTTAGTAGCTGTGTTTTGTTTCCAGCACACTCTTAAATAAACTTATTCTTCAAAGTTACTGGCCCAGCAAGGAGGTCTGCAGCTCCCTGGCTGCAGGGATGTGTTGGATTTGATGAGTTTTAATGCATTGAAATTTGGGATTACAAAGCACTGATAGATCAGTGTTCTGGACTTTTTTTCCTCAACTAAACTGAAACTTATTTTTTGTCTGTATTTTTTATTTTCTCCTTTGCTTGAAGCATGATTTTTTAAAAAAGGAAAGTAATTTTCCTACCTTTTTTCTTTTTTATTCTTTAAAGGCATATAAAAGAGATGTATTTGAGCTTTTATTATCTGGGAAAGCAAAGCTCCTCATTTTTCTGCATATTTAACCAGTATCCTCCTTCATAAGGAATGTGAGCAACTTCTCTCTAACTATTCCACTATAAATAAAAGAAAGAAATCAAGGAAGAAACAAAACAAATCCCATGCAGTATTTTCTGGAGGAGCTGTAGGAGCTGAAATCCTATGGCCATCCCAGTGCTGCACAAATCCTTGGTCTCTGTAGGGCTCTCAGGGTGTTTGATACCTGGGGTGGATGTCAGGCTTCAGAAATGGACCAGGGAAAGAGAGTTTGTCGTTCTCTTTCCTATTGCAGATGTTAAAAACCAAGTTATCCCACATGCAGTGCTGATGTTGGGGATAAAATTACCTGTTCTGTTTCTAATAACAGGAATTATAGTTTTGTCCTGGATGTGTGAGATTCCAGGACGGCTGAGGGAGGACGGGGAACAGCCACAGGACAGTTGGGAAAGGCCAATGTGTTTCTTCAAGGCTTTCTGGATCCTTCCCCCCCTCCCCTCTTGTCTTGCTGCCCACAAAGAGAAGCCCCCAAGTGGATGCTCATGGCCTTCACCATCCTGTGTTTGCTGTTCATCACTAGACATTATAATTTCTAGGCAAAACCTGCTCCTACCACTCCTGGTGCAGTTGGATTTGGTCTGGTTACCAGCTTTACTCAGTGAAAAGCTTCAGTCAAGGTTGAACCTCCCCAGCTGGGCTGGAGAGCCACCAGGGCAGCTGGGGTTTGCAGTTAACCTGGGTAAGGTCAGGTGTGTTTTGGTGCTTAGGACTGGGTTCTGCTTTGGGAGCCAGAATTTGATGGAGTCTGAATAATGGTCTAAAACCAGTAGTGAAAAGTGTCTGTGTGAACCCCTTGGGCACCAGAGCAGAGACACTGGCACAGCTGCTGAGCCATTGACACCCAGGGCCACTCTGGGGATGAGCAGGAGATGTTTGGTTGGTGTGTTTGCCCTTAGATACACACAGCAGGGAGGCCTTTATCGGATAAAGGCTGTACAAGCAAGATCAGAGATATCCGGTAAATGAACTCCCAGTTGTCTGAAAGCTAAATATGTCCCTGAGCTTTTCCATATGGTTGTTTTCTTCCACAAATCCAGTATTTTATTGTCACCAAGAGGTGCTGCACTGCTGCTGTCCCAGCCTCATTTTTAAGTCCTCACCACTCCCCGTCTCAGTTCCAAAAGTATTTACAAATCTCTTACAAAAACACAGTGAAGAACCATCGAGCCCGATTTGCTCTTGGACGTGCTGATGTTACAGAGCCCAGTTCCAGACATATCCATTGTGCCTTGGGGACCAAAGCCCATGGGAATGCTGCAACTACTACCACTTGTGCTTTACACCATGGGGACATGGTTTCTCAGTCCCAACCCCCAACAGGGGAAGGGCTGTCCTGCTGCCATCCAGCCTTGGCCTCAAGTCACACGGTTACCTCGCTCTACACACCCCTCAGATTAATTACAGCACTCCAAAAGCCATCATGGAGGGAAGACAAGCAAGAAAATGGTTTCTTTCTCTCCTCTTCTTCTCAAAATACAATTTTTTTTGTTTAACTTCCTTTCCCAGCTGAACACTTTTGGAAATTTAAAAGTAGTTTTGATATGGCTTTATAGCGAGCAAAGTTATCAGCAAATCGCCTGTTCTTTTAGCAGCAATCTCATTCCTGCATCAAGCACCTGCCCTTGCAGCCGTGGGAGCAGCTGTTTGAGTTGAGCACAGAAATGAAACCCTGATGATTTCACACCCCGTATGGTTGCGTGTTGCACCAGCACAGCCAGCGTTGTCTCCTTGGCCCTGAGGGCAGCTCCAAGTGCTGGGGAACTTCCAGAGACGGGAGAGTGTTTAGGAGGGCTGTGAGCTGCTTTTGCTTAGAAAGAGCGAAGAAAGCTGATTTTTGTGTAAATAATTCAGTGTAAAATTTCTCTGAAAGGAATGAACTGGGAAGCTGCAGTGAGATGATTTTGTGTCCTGGACTCATCCCACAGCATGGAGAGAAGGACCAGGGATGGGATTGTTTCCCTCTGCTCCCCTCTGGTGAAAGCCCTCCTGCAGTGCTGCCTCCAGCTCTGGGGTCCCCAGCATAGGAGGGACAGGGAGCTGCTGAAGCAAGTCCAGAGGAGGCCACGGAGATGCTCCAAGGGCTGGAGCCCCTCTGCTCTGGAGCCAGGCTGGGAGAGCTGGGGCTGTTCACCTGGAGAAGAGAAGGCTCCAGGGGACCTTAGAGCCCCTTCCAGTGCCTGAAGGGGCTCCAAGAGAGCTGCAGAGGGATTTTGGACAAGATCTGGAGGGACAAGAAAAGGGAAATGGCTTCCCACTGCCAGAAGGTGGGGTTAGATGGAATATTGGGAAGGAATTCTTCCCTGAGAGGCTGGTGAGGCCCTGGCACAGGTTTCCCAGAAAAGCTGTAGCTGCTCCACCCCTGGCAGTGTCCAAGGCCAGCTTGGACAGGGTTTGGAGCAACCTGGGATAGTGGAAGGTGTCCCTGCCCATGGCAGAAGGCGGAACTGGATGAGCTTTAAGATCCCTCCCAAACCAGCCTGGGATTCCCTCATTCTGTGACTGTCACAGAGGACCCACATGGGGGCTGCACATCTCGTGCTGGGGGTTTTGCCTTCCTACTCCACATGAGATGACTTACGTGCTCAGATCCCTGAGCTGCAATGCCATTCCAAACCCATTCCATCCCTGTACTTAACCAAGTGCAGCTGTTGCCACCAAAGTGCAGTTAAACACTCCCCTGAACAGCTTTGTAGCTTTGTTTTCCCTCCTAAACCTCCTCAGATTTATTCTGGAAGACTCTGATATACACAAATGTAGCCAAAGTGATTTTTCCTCATTAGGGTGATGGCTCATTCCTTCTCTGTTGCTTTTCGTCCCAGTTTTTATAGCTTGCTTTGAGAAGAATCAGTTGTTTTATTCCTACTCCATTAAAAAATAAAACACTATTGCAAGCTAAATGTTATTTTGAAAAATAAGGTGTGAGGAATTGTCTGTGATTGCACACTGTTGAAAAAACTTCCTATTTTATTGGAAAAATAATAAGTATGGATGAGTTCTGCTGTAAGGAGCAAGCTGGTCTTATTAGAGCAATCTAAGTACCTATAGCAAAAGGGAAAATATTTGTTGAAATGCTGCAGAGGAGCTGGGATTACACCGCCCATTGCTGGCAGTGTCTGATTTTTAATCTTAATCTAAATTCTCCTTCTCTCTCTGAAAAGTGTTTAGTATTCCTTGGAGGCTCTATTGATCAGGGAACTCTACTTAGAGTTGAGACCGTCTGAGCTGTTTTTACAGACGAGTTTAGTGAATGAGAGATGGGGTTGGGTTGGTGGCTCCTGCCACGGCCCTGTTATGGATTTTCCTTTGTTTCTGCATTTGCTCGCTTATTCTCCAGTGCTGGGCTGGGGGGATGAACAAAATAAACGGTGGTATTTGGTAGAGTATCATTTTTTCCTGTGTATAGCAAGGAATCATATGTAGCATGCTGACAAAGGCTGTGATTTTTTTTGTTGTTGTTGTGACAAAGCTTTTTGCACTGCTGAGGCACCTTGAGTCCTGTGTCCAGTTCTGGGCCCCTCGGGACAAGAAAGACCTGGAGGGGCTGGAGCATGTCCAGGGAAGGGAACAGAGCTGGGGAACGGTCTGGAGCACAGGAGCAGCTGAGGGAGCTGGGGTGGCTCAGCCTGGAGAAGAGAAGGCTCGGGGGGACCTTCTGTCTCTCTGCAACTCCCTGACAGGAGAGTGCAGCCAGGGAGAGGTGGGTCAGGCTCTGCTTCCAGGGGACAAGGGACAGGGGAAGAGGAAGTTTGAGGGGGGTGGGGATGTCAGCAGTGGGGGCCAGCGGCGGGGTCAGCCACAGGGGTCAGTGGTGGGGATCAGCAGTGGGGGTCAACAGAAAGGTATATTTCTGGATGAGACAGTCCTGGCAGCTTGCCTAATTCAGGATAAAATACACATTTTAAAAACTAGAGTATATATCAAGTGTTAAGTATTAAAAATGTAATATAACTGTCTTTGGATTATTGACTGAGCCACCAAGTACTGATCTTGTTGCTCTTGAAACAATGTCCTTTAAATAAATGATGGGTTGGGTGTACTCAATAAAATATTGTCCTTTATTGAAAGGTATTTTTAATCTTCCGTCACCATTTAAACAGCAGAATTTGCAATGAGCCATTCTTGGTATTTAAGATATTGTTCACTGAATTAAATCTGAGAGCAGGATTTTCTGCTGTGAATACCCAATGTACGTATTAATCAATATTTTAGTTGTACGTGGCATTGAAGAAAAAAAAGAAAAAGCTTGTTGCTGCATGTCCTACAGGTATCCTAGACTTGGTATTTTGGAATTCCAGTCATTTTGAATTTTGGTCATTGGTATTTTGCAATTAAGGTCATTAAGAATTAAGTTGTTAGAAATTTGAGAGAAACAGAGAACACATAGAGAAAATGAGCCCTTGAGAGCATCTCCCTTTGAGAGTCTGTGGAAGGGAAAGAGAATTTTGACAGGGAGGAATAAGATTTCTTAGGCTGATAATAAAAGGAATGAAGAAATGCTCTTTGGCACAGGGATGTGGAAGAGATCATCAGGTGCAACGACTCAGTGTGCCAAGCATTGAAGATTGGATTAAGATACTGCCTGTATGAAATTGGAAAGAGAATGTGGTGCTAAACCTGGAGAGCTACAAGGTGGCTTCTGGATCCTCTTCATAGTGCATTCAGGGCTTAGATTTGTCTTAATATAGAATGTTATCTCCTTTCAGTTTGTAACCTCTCCTTGTCTAAGGCTTGGGCTTTGTCTGTTCTTGCAACACTTGATACTGTCCTTGGCTGTGCAAAACGTGAGTAACCTGCTCCAGCTCCCTGTGTTTTACCTGGTAAAAGGACATGGAGCTGCTCACTCACAGATAGACTGCAATTCAGAAATGGTGTCGCCGTGCCACAACAGGGGTCACGGTACCAGCATGCAGAGAGTTAAACTACTGTGCTGTGTTGAGGGGAATCACTTTATTGGCTCTTCATGGTCTGTAACTATTTTTAGTGGAGGTGCTGATGTGCTGCATTTGAGGGTTTGGCCCTGTATGATTATGGCACTAAGATTATAATAGTTAAAATACAATGGTCTAGTCCTTTAATGTAGAAGATTGAAAGGATTTTTAAAACAGCAGTGAGCTTCTTGCTAGGCCTTATGTTTCATGCAAAGTAACTTTTTAATGTTTCCAGACTGTATTTTTTAAAACCTCAGATTCCTGAGGAAGTTGAATTCTGATGTTAATTGTATGTCAGTGCTTAATGACACTTCAGACACCTTGCAGGACATGGACTGAATGGAACCAGGTTGTCTCAGAACCAATTTTTACTTTACATATTGACCAAAGTTGTTTGCTGTTCTTATTTACAGCTGCTCTGAAAAAAAAAACCAAAACAAAAAAAACCAAAACAACAAAAAACTAGAAGAAATTTAGAACTGCTCAGTACTTAGGTACTTTCCAAAAGTGCACGGAATTTCTCGTGGAAGACTAAAATGCAGTGTATATTCTTTGAAGTATTACACTTGACATCAGAAAAAGAAATTCTGGACTGGGAAATTTGCAGTGACCAAGAAACTCACTCAAATGTGACCTAAAATTTGCCTCGTATGGTCTCCGGAAATTCTGTCCTTTTACTCAAGCTCCTTTTGTCTGCAATTACCATAAACGTGGTTAGTGTAAAGATTTCCTATTCCAATCACTTACCCAGCAGCATTAATGGAGAAAGCTCAGCCGGAAATGTTTATTCATTATGCATTCCTTAAAAAAAAAACAAACCCCAAACCCACAGCTAAATAGCTTTTTCTTCCCAAGTCCAAGTGTGTCAGTTCCAAATTCATGGGATCTTTCCAGGTTGAAAGGCTGGGTTCTTCCTGACAGCTGTCAGGTTCACTGGTGATGCAAATTAATATTAAAGGACAACAAATGAATGACAGAGGAAATCTTGAAAATCTTTTCAGCCCAAGACACTCAGTTTCAGACTTTTAATGCCTACAAAATATGAATTGCAAGTAGGCAAATTACTAGAGGATTCAGAGCATTGATATGTGAAGGGAACAAGCAGATGCAGCTGACAGGCTCAGAGAAGACAGAGCAAAGCATTTTAGGTGCCACCTGGACAAACAGCTTCCAGACACAAGTGGGACTTGGGTAGTTCAGTGTAGAAAGTAGAATTTCAGTCATTATTATTCAGTTATTACTTGTTAGTCTCCACAGCTAAATTATTTTACAAACATGGACCTCTCCTGTTTGAGGAGAGGATGAAGCCTCAAGGTGCACCAGGGGAGGTTCAGAGTGGACATCAGGAAGAATTTCCTCCTGGAAAAGGTGGTCAGGCAGTGGAAGGGGCTGCACAGTCCCCATCCCTGGAGGTGTCCGAGGAGTGACTGGACATGTCACTCAGTGCTCTGGGCTGGGAGACAAGGTGGGGATTGGGCACAGGTTGAACTCCATGGTCTGGGAGAGCTTTTCCAACCTCAGTGATTCTGGGATTCTGTGTGTGAGAATAGCTGTGAGACAGAGGAAGGCGCTCCTTTGTATTGTTGCTGGCTGTTATGGCACACCCTGAATTGCTGAGCTCTTGTTTATATTTTCTGAAATGTCTTTCCAAGGTGTGTGAAGGCAGGAGCCATCCCTGTGTATGTGGTACCTGTGTACCTGCATCGGGGGAGCAGAACCATAGGGCTCCAGGTTTCTGTGTGGGGTGTCGTGCAGGGAAATAAGGGAAGTGATTCAAGATCTCCCTCTGATCCAGGAGCTGACATGCTGTGGGAGCTGGTCCTGCTCAGCCTCAAGAAAAGTCTGGTTCTGTGGCTCCTTAAATGCAGAGGTGCTCTAAAAGAGGGCTCTGTGCCTCTTACAAAGATGTCTGTCCAAACCCACTCACAGACGCAATTGTTGCAGAGTCTTCATGTCAATTCATCTTTTCTTTATGAGACATCAGCTTTTTTATGGTCCCATTCACCCTTCTTTTTTTTCCTCTTGTGAATGTTTAATTATTACCCCAGTGTCACTGGGAAAAGCTGCTGTTGTCTGAGTACTGGTTATAAAGATTTACTTCTGTGGTGCTTTACTGCTATAAAATTCAGGATTGTAGAACAGCACACGAAAATGTAGATTGAGTGATCTTTGGGAATCAATAAATGCACACGTGAGTGCAGCTGCAGATGGGGCTGAAGGAATACGGACCTCATCCATCATTTATACTGGAATCAGTCTGAGATACAGAGCTTTGTCATCTCAGCTCGCATTGTGGGGACAGCACTGCTCTTGCTTACAGCAAATAAATTTATTGACATCTTATTCTGGATCGATTAAAACACAGCTCTTCCTTGGGCAGGCATTTTCCTGTCTTTTAACAAGGAAATGTTGTGGATGGAAACCTGGAACAGTGGAGAAATGTATGTAATTGACAGCCCTGGGCACCTGGCAAATCCATAGGTGCATAGTTAGCACACCTGAGGTGTTTCATTTAACTCACACTATGTGGGAGAGACCAAGAAATATTAAAGAATAAATAATGGGAAAGGTCTCTGCCCAGGGCTATTCCCATACTCTTCCCACACACGAGCCCCTGTCACAGTGCAGCCCTGTGGGACTGGCAAGCGGGATATTAGATTAGGGCATAAATTTCTCCTTCTATTCTCCAAAAATGATCAATTTTCAAGGAGTCAGTTTTCCAAAGGATTCCAGTAGTGTTCTGTTTAGTTTTTCCTGATATGTTTTTAGTGGTGTAACTCTTGAATTGCTTCTGGTCGACATCCCCTTCTCATTGCTGATGATCTTTCATTATAACAAATTATAACAGAGAAAAAACAATCTGCTGGAATACAGTTTCTGCATGTGTTTGTCAAACTTATCTGTTTAGTGAGACAAAATTAAATAAAGCGAAATCTAATAGAAAGCAAAATCAGACCTCCCTGAGGGGAGTGCTTTGTTTCCTTGTAAATTCAATAGAAATACGCGCATGGGTAATCCCTAGTGTTAAGATATAAATAAAAGTAACAATTATTGCTACTTCTGTTGGAACGGGCTGCTCAGGGCAGTGGGGTAGTCACTATCCCTAGAGGTATTCAAAAGATGTGTGGATGTGGCAGTTCATTGTCTGGTTTAGTGGCCGTGGTGGTGTTCAGTTGAAGGTTGGACTTGACTGGATTAAGGTCTTTTCCAGCCTTAGTGATTCCATGATTCTGTGGTTCATTTTTCTGCTTAGGTTGGTCTGGGTTAAGTTTGGGATATGTTCAGAGTACTTCCAGGTGTGGAAATGTGGTCTGAAATGTGTATTTGATGCAAGCAGAGATACGGCTCAGGAATTTTCCAAAAGGCACAGAATCGTTAAGGCTGGAAAAGACCTCCAGGATCATCAAGCCCAACCTTTGATCAGGTAAAACTATCCCCACTAAACATCTTTGCTCTGCCTCTTTATGATGCCTCCTGGCACACAAATGAATTGTCCTCTCATCCTTGTGTATTAAACACACCCAATTTAAAAATCTTGAGATCTGGATCGTGACAGGTGAGAGATTGGGGTATTTTATTTTATAAGGCATGTTTCTTCAGTAGTGAACTGGTTTTTATCCCATAATCCCAGGCAGGACAGTGAACCCCTCACAGTCCTGTCCAGGCTTCCAAATATGTCTAGTCTCCCCACTCACCTTTCTCTTGGGCCCTTTCCTGAGCACTGGATTCCTGATAAATTTTGAGAAGCTGAGAGCCTGGCGGTCATTCCCTTCCACTGAAATCTTTCGGGAAGGGACGACCTCAGACTTCATTACATATGCAAATCAGGTCATTATTTGGTAGTGTGCCATTGCAGCACATTTTTGCATGGGTAATCCTGCAAATGTGCCTCAGGTGTTAAATGTTCGTGTTTTTCCACACACGCCACTCAGTCATTTATTTTAATTCATTTTTTCCCTTACAAATCTGTGTGTGCCTCGAGAGGAGAGAAGAATCCCATCCCTTGGAAGTCCAGGGCTGTGTTAGATTCCAATTTCCCGTGGGAGGGAAGAAGAGTTCTCTTTATTTTCACTCCAGAGTTTCTTTTAAAATAGGAATAAGCTCTTGGTAGAATATTTGCAATAAAAAAGCTTTGAAATTGATTAAATGCCTAAGGTTCCTCTTGGCCATTAACCAAACTTGGCAGCCATTTATTGCTTTGAACCGTGCAAGGCAGCAGAGATAATCCGTTAAATATAATAAGTCCCTTCAATATAATGAAGTATAAACAGTAGCGTGGGGAGGGGAAAGTTCTGTCTTTTAGGAACGATGTAGGAAGAATGGATCATCAGCCATTGATGCTCCTGGTTTCTAAATTTCTGAGGAGCAGAAACTATTTGCCATGTGTGTGCCAGCAATTTTTGTTCAAAAGAGATCTTCCCTTTTACTCCTAGTTAGTATAAAAAATAAAAAGGAAGGAAAAAAAATATTGGATAAAAGGAAAGAGGAAAGGTCTAATCTGCCAGTATGGGGGTCACTCTCCCCATCTCCCAGGCCAGCGCTGTTAATCAGATCCCTCCAAAGCTCCTCCTGACTTTGTTCCCTCCCCAGTGTTGGAGAACAGCCCTTTATTTTAAATACCGGGATTAGTCACGATTTCCTTTCCGAGGGCAGAGCTGCAGCTCAGCAGCTGATGGATTCTGGCCCCTTGATCATGGCCAAGATCTTCAGTCCCACCATCAAACATGCCAAGAAACCCCACTCAGTGAGTGGGAGGACCAGCAGAGCTCCCCGAGTGCTGGGGGGGTATATTTCATAGAATCTTGGAATGGTTTGGATTGGAAAGGACCATACAGCTCATCCAGTTCCACCCCCTGCTATGGGCGGGGACACCTTCCACTATCCCAGGTTGCCCCAAGCCCTGTCCAACTTGGCCTTGGATACTTCCAGGGATGGGGCAGCTGCAGCTTCTCTGAGAAACCTGTGCCAGGGCCCCACCACCCTCACAGGGAAGAATTTCTCCCCAATATCCCACCTAAACCTGTCCTGTGGCAGTGGACATTCCCCTTTTCCTGTCCCTCCAGACCCTTGTCCAAAGTCCCTCTCCAGCTCTCTTGGAGCCCTTTTAGGCTCTGGAGCCTTCTCTTCTCCAACCTGAACACCCTCAGCTCTCTCAGCCTGTCTGCATAGGAGAATAAAACCCACATATTTTGGGTTATATTCTATTGCATTACAGCAAAATGCTACCAAATATTTAAAGGTATGTGAGTCTGCACAACAAACAAATTGAAATGCAAATACCCCCAGAAGTTTCTCCTGCAGTAGTAGGATGCTGGCTCACTGGTTCACTCTCTGGGCTCCCCAGATACCTGTGCAGCATTACATCAACCCCAAACTGTCCGGTTCCTTTCCAAATGTGGACAAAAAAGCATTTTTCTGGCACATGTACTACAGTTCATTTTCACTAGAGCTTTGCTTTTTCTAGGCCACTTGCTTACCCTAAATATTTTCCCTTTCTCGTCTCTGCCTGTTTACCCACAGACCCAATTAGTCAGATCTCAATCAGCCAAGCTCCAGTCCCCAGGTTTAATATGGGCTCTCTTCAGAGCTGCAGTGGCTCAGACACAGATGGACGGTCTGTCCTCTCCTTGGGAGAGCTGCTCCAATGCTTTGTACCACTCTTTGTTCTCTGTTGGGCTTTATTTGCCATCCAAAGGGTCCTGCTTCTTGTCCAAGGCATTGGAGTCTTGACATGGGAGGTCAGACCTTCCAGTGGTATTCGAAGCAAGGGGAAGGTGGTTATTAGATGGAGATTGTCCATGACAGATATTTATTTGGCCTCTGGATACCCGGAGCACTCCCAGAGCTGCAGCTCCCAGTGGGAGCCCTGGCTCTACAAGAGCCTGTGATGAGCTCTGAGAGGCATCTTGCCTGGTGATGGAGATCTGTTGCACCTCAGGCCACATGGGCTTCTGCAGCGGGGACTGTGGGATGGCTCTGGCTGTGCAGGAGGTGACCAGGCTGACAAAAACAATTTTATGGGACATGGTGTTCCCCTTCTGCAGCTCCACATCTCTGGCGGCAGGTTGGAGCAGAGCTGCACTTTCTGGGCCCAGCAATGCCTATCTCTGCTCCAGTTCCTGGGCCCAACCATGCCTGGATTGTCTCAGGCTCCTGAGTAAGGTCATTTGGTTTGGGCCCAGTGTAAAACCCTTAATGTAATATTGAGACGGATAATCTGCCCAGCTCGAGGGATTATCTCCATTAACTGCCTCTACCCCTGCAGCAAAGGGGATGCCTGACCAACCACAGCTGGTAAGATCCCTGCATCAGCATGGAAAGGGCTTTACCTCTTGTGCTGTACCTCATTGACCTCTTAGTTTATTTTACCATCACTGTGGGTCACCTACACCCGGGCTGGTGCCACATCCCAGCCCCAGGGGTGCACCTGGCACTGCTGCAGTGCCACCAGTGAGCACTGGCTGCCTCCCCAGGCACATCACCTCCTGCCCAAAGCACACACAAAGGAAGGGAAAGCCCTGTGGGGGAGCCCAGCTGGCCCTGGGCTCTCTGTAAGCCAGGATACTGAAGAGGGAACTTTACACCTGGCAGAGGGTTAACCACGGACAGTAAGGACTGTGGCACAGGGTGGACTTCCTGCTA